>JAJMBB010000006.1:0-372118 GCA_030565145.1 Insectozyma parachauliodis | reverse complement strand
GTCGTTTGGTTAGACCAATAAGGCCTAATCAAATCGCACAAATCATCTACACGATCGAAAATTAAATCATCACAACTTCAATAATCCATGACAAAGTCCGTCACAACAATCAAACAATGTAATAACCAATAATCATAAATATAAATTATACTTTTAAATAAGTTTCCTTAGGTTTTACTATATAGCTACTATTTAGTTTTTATCCCTAATATATACGAAAAAAAAAAAATTTTGGCTCAAGTTTAATTTACTGGTCGATTGTTATTTCATATTACTTCTATCTATCTACTTCTATCTATCTAATTCTATCTATCTACTCTTTAACCCCTGTTTAATAATCAAAAGTGGTTTTAACAACATTTTTATCTTTCAAGTGATTCATATATTTTAACCATAAGTTGCTACCTCCTTTCAAACATTCGAAATCACCTACCATGATTAGACTAAATTTTGCTCTCGTCAAGGCAACATTTAATCTCCTTTCATCTTTCAAGAAACCAATATTTTTACTTGAATTGGACCTGACACATGACATAATCATGAAATCTTTTTCCCTTCCTTGAAACGCATCTATAGATGCTATCATTATACCCGAGACAAACACTGCAGCAGCTGGCTTTCTCAAGTCATCTAAATCAACATCTTTTCTAGGTTTCACTTGACTTGGATTGATTACTTTGTCTTTTGACAAAATTTTAGTCAATAATTCTTTTTGACCGCTATAAGGAGTGACAACTCCAATCCTATTACCATCAACTTTTTTATCGATGATTAGCACTTTCAAAATTTCAACAACACATTGAGCTTCACCGGCATTTTCATAAGTGAATCCCTCGTCTTCTCTATAATTGTTTTTGAGTTTGTTCTCGGAATATTTACCTTCTGTGTCCCAAAAGTATAAAGAATATTTAATATTAGAAAGACATTTTGACTTGGGTGTGACACCGTCTCTCAACCGATTCTGATAGAATGCAGATCTTGGAAATTCACTGATACTAGGATGCATTCTATATTGTGTATCCAAAAAACTAAAGTTGTTTAAAAAGTTATTTTGAATGATTCTTTCAAAAAGCGACAATGATAAACCGGGTATCAAAGTGTAGCATCCTAATTGTTTTTGATCACCGACAAACGTAATGTTTTTAGCACCAGATAAAGATAATGGAATTAAAGAAGAAGGTTCCGATGATTGTGTTGACTCATCCATAATTATGATGGGAAAATGCATACTTTTAAAAATACTTGATCCTGCTGAAACGGTAGTAGTAAAGATAATTTTTGCAGCATTAACAAGCTTAAGCAGTAAATTGTATCTCAATTTGCTGAAAGCTCGATATTTCTTTTTATTGATTTTTGATATCCCATTGTTCAATTGATCCATAATTTTTTGATACTCGGGCAATAAATTGTCATAAACTTTGCCATGTAGACATACCGTTCTTAATAAATGATTTTCTCCATATTCAACTTCTCTTTGAGCGCTAACTACTCTCAAAATGAATTTTTCTAAAGTGGTACCTATAAATTTCTCAACGATATTATCAACCGCCGTGTTTGAAGATGCAACTATAAGTATGGGGAAAGATGAAGATTGATCGATAAATTTTTGGATCAAATGTACAATTGTAAAAGTTTTCCCCGTGCCCGGTGGCCCTTGAATGATAGAAAACCAATTTTTCAAAGAGTTGCTAATGGCCAACTTTTGTGATTCATTTGCATTGGATAAATTGAGTTTTTTGGTCTTTTTGACGACAGTCAACTTTAGTTCTTGTTGCCCCATTAACACTCTTTTCAATTTTTTACTGTTCATATTCCTCATTGCAATCAAAGCTCTGCTTGTTGGAATTGTACACACTAAAATTTGTAAATTTTTAGTATTGATTGTTGTTGGTAGTGGTTGTGAATTCCAGTAGTACAACAGGACTTCAACTTCAATGATTACGTTTGAAACACCATCTTCGATCTTTGTTTCTTTTGTTTTCAGGACAAACCCAGACCAGACAACTTTGTCACCTAAGGTCAAAAAAATTGCTTGATCTCTTATAAATGGACTTTTCTTTAAATACCTCAAGTTTGGTGATACCAAATTTGCAACTTTATCCAGTGATACATAAAAAACAAAGCCTTTTTTACGGCGACTTATTTCTTCATGCCATTCAATGTCAATAGTCTTATGATCAAGTAAATTGTCTCTACGCACATTGGATAGTTCGTCTAAAAACAAATTGAAACTGAATTCTCTTAGATATACTTGAAAGGATTTGAACTTTAGCTGAGGTTTCAATGAAGGATAATATTTTTTCAACTCTGCGAGCAATATAGCTTTGTTTGTACTACTACTACTACCCCTGTTTCTCTGTTTTCTTTTCTTCTTGGTTGGATTAGTATTTGTATCTAAAATTTTTTCTAGGCTTGTGGTATCTATAGCTAGCTGTTTAAACTGATTCACCAACACATCAGATTCTTCTTTGTCTGAGCTTATGTCCAGAGTGTAGCTTGATGAATCCAGCTCGTAATTTTCATCGCTTGAATTCAGCATGCTGATATTTCAAAAGAAAAATTACATATGGGACCTGCAACATTTATGTATGAATTAGCCAGTATAATGGTTTAAGCTTTTACGAATACAAATTTTCATTTTGATTAAAGTTATTTGCAGCTTTATAGTTTGATTTTGACATAGAATAGTAAAGATCTTATTTTTCAAGCACGAGCTTTCAATATTAATCGAATTTGAGATATTGCACTTCATAGAGATGTTAAAGGATGATAGGACGTACGTCAGTACTTGATTTATCAAATATCAGTACTTTTTCAAATACTAGCTCATTTGAGCTCATAAAAGTGCAGCTTTTGTGCAGCCGTGCAGTTGTTCTTGTAAGTTTGCATTATGATCCATTTCCCATAATTTTAAACTCAGCAAATAAATTAGCTTCATTAGTTGTAAAGACGCATAATTTTTATCAACACGTCACGTTAAGCCACCAAACAGCCCTCTTCAGGCCCCAGTCAAAAATTTTAAGTTTTGTATTTGAAACTTAATTTGCAAAGCTCATTATTTTGAATGTTGACAGAAACCTTAAAACAAAAAGGCTGCAAAATCATTTTTTTTCACCAACTCATGAGTGATGAAATATCTTCTGACTAGGCATTTACTTTAACAGATACAAACCTCAAAAATGTATATGTCAAAAAAAAAAAACTAGTTTTAGCTCTAAAATCATTGAAAGCACAGACAATTTGTCCTGAGTCCAGAATACTAATAAAACTAAGTCGGTGATGATACATTCAGATTCAGTTAGCAAAAAGTACCGTCAGACACATTATTTATCATGTGAAAGTCACAAAATCACAAATTCATCATTGTAATTCATAGATTTTGAGTTGAACTGGCAAAGTTTGCTTGTGCCTTATCTTGTGTTGTTGTCTACTAAAAGAAATTGACGGCTTTACAATTGCATTCAGGTTCTTTTCAAGCTCTTGTTGAATTGTAGTTTCGTTGATAGACATATTGTCAGTATTTTTCTTGCCAATAGAAATATTTACAAAGGCATGGAGCAAAACTCAATTAAAGAAATTCATTATTCCTACAAATATTCTTAATAATTTTTTTTTTCTTTCGTATATATTAGGGACAAAAACTAAATAGTAGCTATATAGTAAAACCTAAGGAAACTATTTTGAAGTTCATTTCCGTAAAAATTCTATAAATTTTAACTCAAGCGTGTATATCAAAAATTATACAGCCTAGAATTCACGGGAAGCTAAGTGAACCTTACTGTTTCAATTATAAACTTTCATCGCAAAACTTTCAATCTTAAATTTTGAAATTTTTTCAAGTAGTCATATCCTACTTTATGCGTTTTTGGAACTTGACATTTCCATATCCATTTGAAATTCTAGAATTACTAGAGTTGTTGTAATTAATTAAACTTCGTTACTATATGTCAACACTGCCTAACACTATCCAGTCACTTACATCTCCCTCACACAAAACTAGTTTTAAAACCCCGCCATCCCAACCTAATCCAGTTTCTAAAACTTCATCAGTGTCACAATTTTCAATATTCAAATGATCAGATATCCTAGTTTTGATTGTTCTCCACAATGCATTATCAATTGGCCAGATGTTGCTGTATACCAACGACAAATGTGGATCATATTCTTGTTGAGACCATTCATCCGCTTTTTGAGCTGCCTCTTTCTGGATTTGAGATGTATCGAATTGCTTTATTCGTGTTTCCACTTCGTCTTTGCCATGCTTATGTTTCTTCAGGAGTTTTCTCTTGACTGTCAATCCATTGGAATCTTGAGTATACAAATGCGGATTTTGGCGTATGTTCTCTTTTTCAATATCATTAGGTACTATAACAAACAATTCTCGAATAATTCTTGCAAATGATATTAAATTTGGATCCCGAAGAACCAGAAAATATAATTTTTTAAATAACTTACGCTGACTATCAACTTTACTCAATTTGATTAAATTTTCATGATTTTTAGGTAATGAATGGATTGCGACAGAGCTCGCGGATAAAATTCGGTCAACATCATCTCTTGTCTTTTCCTTTTCATTTAAATCAATGGCTATATTTGTTGTAATTGTTATGTGAGGCTCAAACCTTGGGGGTTGATCAGGAAATAATGTGTTTAAAGATGATTGCAATGTTGATAATTTATCATATATTTGAGTGTTTTGCTTCGGACAAAGCCATAATGCAACGCCTAATGCTTAATTCGATTAGTATTTAGAACAATTGATTATTTTCAAAAGACATACCCATAGTTATTTCTGATAGATTTTTTGATGAATTGTTTTTTTCTTTGACACAAAAGTAAAAATCGGCTATTCATGTATTGTCTATACATTAATATTTACTAGTTAAAACGTCAACTCCTTCAACAGCTGATGAGTCAACAAACCAATTGACGGAAACACCTGTAGAGATCTCATTGACCAATTTTGAAGGCAATTGACTCGATTTATCAGTGAAAATTTCTTTTAAAATTGGTGCTTTACCTGAGCCTTCAGCTACGAATGCAATTGAAGTTGCATTTTCCAATACTGGAAATGTAATAGTGATTCTTCTTGGTGGTGGTTTTGGTGAGTCCTTGATGTATGAAACCAATTCTTTTCTTTCTTTTAATAATTCATGACCCGGGAACAAGGAGCATGTATGACCATCTGGTCCACATCCTAATAATATAACATCAAATTTAGAAGGTAAAATTTTACCGTATTCAACGGCAATCTTTTCATCCTTTGATATATCAGCACCTTCATTTTGTCCGTCTTTTCCTGTTAACAAAGAAGCGTCAATTGTATGAACATTTGGTTTTCCAGCTGATTCTGGCAAACTTTTTAACACTAATTCATTGAATAATCCATAATTTGAGTCAGCGTGATCTAATGGAACTAATCTCTCGTCGCTGAAATATACGTTCCATTTTTTCCACTCGATTTTTGAACCCAATTCTTTGTTTTCAATCAATGCCTTTTTCAAAACTTTACCCAATGAACCACCGGAAATAGCTATGTTGAAAGAAGAATTTTCTTTCAATGCTTTATTTTGGTGTTCTATAATATATTTACCAACGGAATTGGCAACATCAATTGATTCAGAATAAGCGTATACTTTGGCTGTCATAGTAGTGGTTGTAAATTATTCTTGCTGTGGAAAAAAAGAACTTTTATTAATATTACATACACATTTTTAACTAATCTAAGAAATGACTATATTCAGCTGAATCTTTGATTTTCCCATTCATAAACTTTTCCAACTTATTTGCATTTTTATAATAAGTTGTTGTATCACCATTATAAGATCTACAATTTTTGAAAATTAATCTTGAATCGTACAAAAACTGGTCAAATGAATCATATTTATCGTTTTCTAATTTAGATTCCATGGTAGATAAATCCATAGGTTCCTTGATAACTTCATAGTAATCGGGAACTTCCTCTTTGTTGACTGGTACTGCGAATGGCCAAGCACTAGGATGATTTTGCATTTCTGAGAATAATGTTACCATGAAATTGTAATGAGGCCCTCTCTTTGGTTTCTGAGCCAATTTATCCATTTCATCAGACCACCCTGCTTCTAGTAATCCAGGTATTTTTTCTGGGTCTAGCGGTACATTTTTGTTAGTTTTGAAGTATTGTAATCCCGGTCTAACAACATTTGATTTTGATCTTGATTTGATTTTCCGTTCAATTGCAGCTTTCTGTAGTAATAATATTTTTCCAGAATCTAGATACCTTAGCACTGATGGTAACATTGAGCATTGCATTAGAGTACCTCCCTCATAATCTTTTATATATCCCATCCATACTGATTTATCAAGTGTTATTTCTTTGGTAAAACCTTGCTTTTTGAAATATCCAATGGCATAATTATCTGCATATGTTAGAAAATACTTTATTGGTGAAGTAGCTCGAACGTAATCTTTCAAATGATTCATTAAATGCGCCCCATATCCTCTAACTTGCTCTGTTGATGATATGGCACAAAAGACAATTTCTGCAAACTCTCTATTGTTAAATGGTCTATAGGTGATACCACCAACCACGGTTAAAGGTTTTCTCACCACTGCCATTGATAAATGGGATCTATCATATACTAATCTTGATATATACTCTCGAGGCATTTTTGGCAACTGTTTTTGGAAAATATTTTTTAAACCAGTTAGGACAATTAGGTTTTCTTTAGTATTGTCATTATTAACAACTCTGAATTCTATTTTTCCTTCTTTCTCTTCAATCACAGACGGTCTTTCTTTGAAGGTATATATTTCGCCATCAAAATTGAACGTCGTTATTCGTTTTTGTTCTTCTGCTTCATCATCTTCTTCGTTATCTTCATTGTCATTATCCTCATTTTCTTCATTTTCTTCATTCTCTTCATTTTCGTCATCGTCTTCCTCTTCGTCGTCTTCTTTTTTAACATTTGGTTCTTGTTTAATATCTGCTTCTCCATTCTCTCGTTCGTCCTCTTGATTTGACTCTTGATCCGACTCTGTTACATTGATTTGTTCCTCTTCATTTTCCTCCTCTTCTTCTTCTTCTTCTTCTTCATCACTTAACTCATTTTTTTCAACCTTGACTTTTTTATTCAAAGGTACGTCATCTTCATCCTCATCGTCTGATTTCAGTGATGCTACTCGCTTTCGATCCACCATGGAACTTCTGATTTTTGATACTTTGTATTGATTTTTCGTTTCATACTTCCACTCGAGCACCCTCGTAATTACTCGTATATCACGTGATACAAATTATATTTCGAGGTTAGAGATGAGAAGAATAAAAATTTAATTAATAATCTCTAGATCATCTTTCATCATGTCAAATTATACACAGTTAGCTCCCCAAGAGAACAATGGTCCAGTTGCAACTGTGTTGTGTTGTAACTGTGGGGTCCCTATGGATGGGTCAACGGGATTAGTCATGTGTTACGACTGTATCAAATTGAACGTCGATATCACTGAAGGTATACCTAGAGAGGCAAATGTATCATTTTGTAGAAATTGTGAGAGATTTTTACAACCTCCACAACAATGGGTCAGGGCAGAGTTGGAATCCCGTGAATTGTTAGCATTATGTTTGAGGAAATTGAAAGGGTTGAATAAAGTTCGATTGATTGATGCATCATTCATATGGACAGAACCTCATTCGAGAAGAATCAGAGTCAAATTGACGGTACAAGGAGAAGCTATGGCAAATACTATAGTGCAACAGACATTTGAAGTTGAATATGTCGTTATAGCCATGCAATGTCCTGATTGTGCTAAATCATATACAACAAATACCTGGAGAGCAACAGTCCAAATCAGACAAAAAGTGGCTCACAAAAGAACATTTTTATATTTAGAACAATTGATATTGAAACACAATGCTCATATGGATACTGTATCAATTCAAGAAGCAAAAGATGGGTTGGATTTTTTCTATTCCCAAAAGAATCATGCAGCGAAAATGGTTGATTTCTTGACTTCTGTTGCACCTGTGAAAGTTAAAAAGTCTGAGGAATTAGTCAGTACTGATATACATTCAGGTTCGTCTAGTTATAAATTTTCATTCTCGATTGAAATAGCACCGATTTGTCGTGATGACTTGGTTGTTTTACCTAAAAAATTAGCAAATTCATTAGGTAACGTATCAAGGTTAGTCTTATGTAATAAAGTCAACAATGCAATTCAATTCATAGATCCAAATACTTTGCAAACAGCAGATATGTCATCACAATTATATTGGAGATCACCATTTCCATCATTATTGGACGCAACACAAATGATAGAATTTATAGTGTTGGATGTTGAACCTACAGGAGATGTCAGGGGTAAACACGTATTGGCCGATATTGAAGTAAGTAGAGCCAGTGACTTAGGTACAAACGATCAAACTTTCTATATAAGAACTCATTTGGGAGGTATATTACATCCAGGAGATTCATGTCTAGGTTATTATTTAACAAACACAAATTTTAATTCAGAGCTATGGGATACATTGGATACTGACAATACTCCCGAGGTTGTTATCGTTAAGAAACATTATGCTAGAAAATCAAAGAAATCAAAGAATAGACAATGGAAACTTAAGAGAATGGCTAAAGAACATAACGATATAGTTGCTAATGATGACTCTAGACAAGCTAGACAAGAACAAGAAAGAGCAGAAAGAGATTATGAGTTATTCTTACAAGAATTAGAAGAAGATGAAGAATTGAGACAGACTATTAACTTGTATAAACATGAAAATCAACAACAGTATTCTCATAATGTTGAAGAGGTTGAAGATGAAGACGAGGATGCTCCTCAAATCGGTATAGATGAGTTGCTAGATGAGCTAGATGAGATGAATTTAGAGGATACGCCTATGGATTAATATAAAACAGATTGCCGCGCAAATAAAAATTTAAATTCTCTAAGCATGACTGATAAGTATTTGAAATACATACCAGTGCAATCGTTCATAGAATCATCTTTCTTCACTAAATTATCTCAGTTGAAGTTGGACAAGTTTAAATTGGAGACATCAAATCAAGAGATTATTGGATTTTTACAACATCCATCAAAATTAAATAAGTTTAATAATATCCCCGTTTTAAATCTCGATATAGATAGTTTCGATTTAACAAAAAAAGATCCTACTAAGATTTACATTCACGGTGAATTATACAATGTTAATACTATTGAAGAGTTTAAAGCGTTGGATAAACAGAAATTATTGCAGGATTGGGGGACTCAGATCTTTAATAGAATCATTAGTTCAGAAACACTAGATTGTGATAAATTCAACAAGTTTTTCATATTAAGCTTTTCAGATTTGAAGAAATACAAATTCTATTATTGGGTTGCCTACCCTGTGTTGACAAGTAAATGGATAATCAAAAGCACGACCGTTGTTTCAGATTTGTCTGTTGTGGAGCAAGAATTGGAAAAAGGTTATAATCAATTCTTTCAGCTCCATGATGGGTTGCTACTTAAAAGCATCGACAAGTCGAAAGATCATACTTTTGTATTTATTGATTCCTGTTTAAATGCTGTTTATTCAAATCAGTTGAAAAATTACTTATATTTTCTTGCCTTCAAAGGTTTCGAGCTGATCGAATTGATATCGTATTATAATGATGGCTCATCTTTTAGTCAAAAATTAAAACTAGAATCATTTTCTAACCCTCCCAAGTTTACTGGTTGGGAACGAACAAATCAAGGTAATTTGGGTCCTAAATTAGCGGATTTAGGTTTGTTAATCAACCCTAATCAGCTTGCTGAGCAAGCCACAGAATTAAATTTAAAATTGATGAAATGGAGGATAGCACCGGATTTAGATCTAGAAATCTTTAAAAATCAAAAGGTTCTACTATTAGGAGCTGGAACTTTGGGAAGTTACGTTTCCCGAGCGTTACTAGGTTGGGGTTTTAAAGACATGACATTAGTTGATAATGGTAGAGTATCATATTCAAATCCAGTAAGACAGCCATTATTCAACTTTAAAGATTGTTTTAATGGTGAAAATCAACAAGGTGAATTTAAAGCGTTAAGAGGTGCAGAAGCTTTGAAAGAAATTTATCCTGGAGTTAATTCTAAAGGGATTAATTTGGAAGTACCAATGATTGGGCATCCAATCACTGATGAAGTGAAACAAAAGAATAATTTTGACATATTGAATGATTTATTTAATAATCATGATGTGATATTTCTATTAATGGATTCAAGAGAGTCGAGATGGTTACCCACAGTTTTGGGAACTGCAAAAGATAAAATTGTAATCAACGCGGCCTTAGGATTTGACAGTTACCTAGTGATGAGACATGGCAGTATAAGTCAACCAACTTCTGAAAGATTAGGTTGTTATTATTGTAATGATGTGGTGGCTCCAAATGATAGTTTATCGGATAGAACATTAGATCAAATGTGTACTGTCACTAGACCCGGTGGGGCATTGCTAGCGGCCTCGTTGGCTGTGGAATTATTGGCGACATTGTTACAACACCCAAATAAACATAAACTCAAACATAATGGAAAAACGAGGCTAGGGGAAGCCCCACATCAAATACGAGGTTTTATTAATGATTTTAGTCAATCTAAATTGTATGCTCCAAATTATTTACATTGTTCAGCATGCTCACAAAATGTGATTGAACAGTTCAAAACTAATGGATGGGATTTTGTTAAAGAGTGTTTGAATAATCATGAATATTTAGAAACCATCTGCGGGTTGAAGAAAGTACAGGAAGAAGCAGATTTGGCAGCAAAGGATTTACTTGAGAATTTGGGTTTAAGTGACGATGACGAAGATAACGAATGGTTAAATTAAACTAATTGTACATTTAACAAAACTAGTAATACATAGACGAAGCAACCAATTTGATCAACCTTAAACATGAGAAGATTTCTTCTTTTTTTCCTTTTTCTCTGACTTCTTTTTCTTTTTCTTTTCTTCAACTGGTGCTGGAACTGGAACTGGTTCAGCTTCTTCTTCTTCTTCAGAATCATCACTTTCATCTTCAACATCTTCAACTTTAGGAGCATGAATTGCTGGAGAAGCAATTGATGTTGTTGGTGCGTGATATTCTGTACCATTCTTTAAAGAATCTTCATATTTTGATATCTCTTTTCTGTAAACGACCATTTCATCGTCATACTTCTTCTTCCATTTAGCCCTTTCGGATTCACTCAATTGATCCCAAGCTTCTTTAATGGTTTGATTTGTTTCAATTGCAGATAAAGAAGATTCACCTTTTCTTTTCCTTTCTTCGCCAATCTTCTTTCTCAAATCAAATGAAAATGCAAAAAACATCGTGAGGGGTTTTTTAGGAGCATTTGGATCCTTTTCAGCTTTCTTCTTCTTCTTAGATGCTGGTTCATCCTTGTCGCCAGCTTCTCTTTCTCTTTTACCGCTTGCGACTATAGTTGAAAGAGCGTTACTGAGAGATACAACTTGAGATGCATCAACATCACCGCCAAAAGCATTGGCAAAGTCGATTGCCTTTTCAGCAGCTTTAACAGCGACTTTACTTAATTCAACTAAGGAAGCGACTAAAGCGTCCTTTGCAATTGCTCTTTTTTGATCGATTGAAGACATAATTTTTTTTCTGATACCGAGTGTGTAGCGTGGGTGGTGTCGTGTGGAATAGTGGTTGGTGGTAAACCTGGGTGAAAAAAATGGTATTACAAAAAAAAGTGGATATGGTGGGAGACTGGGAAAAACATCGCCGCTTTTATAATAATGCCAATTTCTCTATACCCACAACAGGAAGCGCGGGCGTATGAGAAAAAAGAAAAACAAACTTTTGTCCTCAGTCTCAGCACCAGACAAACTGGAACTAGAATCGGAAAAGGAAACCAAAACAAAACTAAACATGTGTGAAACGGGGGCGTGGGATTGGCCAAAACAGTAAAATTCCAAATGACACCAGCATCCTCCTGCCTGATCATGCCGCATACCATTTTTACTCGATCTGTAATTGAACCTCCTTCTTTGATAATGCCACCACCACGATAAAAACTCTCTACTTTCGGCATCAAACCAAATTTCCTGTGCATTTTTTATTTCAACACGGCATTAATCTTTAACCTCACTCTAAAAATAATATTTTCCGTATCAATGTTGGTGCTATTTGGGCGATTTATTCCCATTTTCTTGAATCATAATATTGATGATCTAACGGCACAAATATTCTCTCTCTTCACCAGAACATTTCTATGTTTACCAAGTATGCTTTGACATGCCCTGGTCAAGGTATCTTCAAAAATGGTCTACTACAATCTGTAAGTAGATACCAACATTTATACAAGGATGAATTGCAAATTATTGATTCAGCTTTAAATGAAAATTTCAGCAGAAATCTATTCGAGATTACTTCTGAATCCGATTCAAAATTATGGCTAAGTAAAACATCGAATGCTCAACCAGCTATACTAGCATCCACTTATATCTTATCGAAAGTGGCACAACAACAACAATTGGTTGTAAGTTCTCTGTTGGTTCAAAATTCACTGTATTTGTTAGGTCATTCATTGGGAGAATATACTGCTTTAGTTTTAAGTGGTATTTTGGATTTTCCTACAGCATTACAATTAGTACGTCTCAGGGGTCAATTGATGGAACAATTATGTAGCGACAAGCAGTACGGGATGGTGGCAATATTATTCAAGTCTACAAATTTCGAAAAAGTTAAAACTGAAGCTGAAAAATACCTGCTATTAGGAAATATCAATTCAACTTCTCAGCTAGTATTATCAGGAGAATTAGAACGTCTAAACTTTTTGGTCAATGATCTTAAAACAAATCGAACTATTCTTAAAGCTGTTCAATTGCCTGTGCATATTCCTTTTCATAGTGAACATCTCAAATCCATTGTGCCTGAATTAATGAATTTCGTTAATGGAAAACTAAATAAACAACAT
Organism: Insectozyma parachauliodis; assembly: GCA_030565145.1. NCBI lineage: Eukaryota > Fungi > Ascomycota > Pichiomycetes > Serinales > Debaryomycetaceae > Insectozyma > Insectozyma parachauliodis. The sequence continues at coordinate 359,209 of JAJMBB010000006.1, read as the reverse complement.
GTACCCGTTATTCTGAATTTGACGGGTGAAGTAACAACAAATGAATTGGACACAGTTAGAAATACATTACAATGTAATTACCAACCTGTGCAATGGTTGAAATCAATTAACTCATTAACAGAGTTGGGTGTAAATTTGATATATAATATTGGTCCAGGTGACGTTCTACATCAACTCAACTCTAGATATAAAAATATCAACTCAATTTGTTTAATTTAATGGATTACAAGTGATCAGATCACGTTACCTCTCGATATTCTTTAAGCGCATCAGAGTCAATTTTTTTTAAAGTAACTGCGCTTATTGATAAACAAAATTTTCACCGTGCTGTTTTATTTCAATTTTGTTTATAAGGTAGTGGTTATTTTTCATTTCCAAGTTTTCCTTCTATTTTCATCAAACGATTCAACAAATAATGGTCGCTGAGCTTATTGATGGTAAAGCCATTGCTTTGGATTTACGTACCAAAATTCATGATGAAATCTCTCAATTTCAATCAAAACACTCGGATTTTAAACCTTCGTTAAGTATAATTCAAGTTGGTGACAGACCTGATTCTTCAACTTATGTTAAAATGAAATTGAAAGCTGCTGAAGAAGCTTCTATTGATTGCCATTTAATAAAGTTACCAGAAGATATTTCTGAATTTGAATTATTAAATGAGGTTCAAAAATTGAATGATTCTTTATCTGTTGATGGTATTTTGGTACAATTACCATTGCCAAATCATATTGATGAAACTAAAATTACCAACACTGTTTTAGCCAACAAAGACGTTGATGGATTTGGTCCTTACAATGTTGGAGAATTGGCCAAGAAAGGTGGAAATCCATTCTTCTTACCTTGTACTCCAAAAGGTATAATGTACTTGTTGCAACAATCAAATGTTCAAATTGAAGGTAGCAATGCCGTTGTATTAGGTAGATCAGATATTGTTGGTAAACCTATTGCAAATTTATTGACGAAATCAAATGCAAATGTTACTATTGTTCATTCTAAAACTTCTGCTGAAAAGTTACAAAATTATTTAAAGAATGCTGATATTGTTGTTGCAGCTATCGGACAACCACTTTTTGTTCAAAGTGAATGGCTTAAAGCTGATGCAGTTGTAATTGATGTTGGAACAAATTTCATTGAAGATGCATCCAAAAAAACTGGTCAAAGAATGGTTGGAGATGTTGATTTTGAATCGGCCAAAAACAAAGTTAAATTAATAACTCCAGTTCCAGGTGGTGTAGGACCAATGACTGTTGCCTGTTTATTAGAAAATGTTGTAATTGCAGCTAAAAAACATTATAAAGCTAATAACGAAACACCAAAGTTCACAAATCCATTGAAATTGAATTTACAAACCCCAGTTCCATCAGATTTTGAAATTAGTAGAGCTCAGCAACCTAAAAGAATTACCCAAGTTGCTGAAGAAGCAGGAATTTTAGATTCTGAATTGGAACCATTTGGTTTTTATAAAGCAAAAGTATCTTTGGATATCTTAAAAAGATTGAACAACAAAAATGATGGTAAGTATGTTTTAGTCACTGGTATCACTCCAACACCTTTAGGTGAAGGTAAATCAACAACAACTGTTGGTTTAGCTCAAGCTTTAGGTGCTCATTTAAATAAAAATGTTTTTGCAAACGTTAGACAACCATCAATGGGACCTACCTTTGGTATCAAGGGTGGTGCAGCTGGAGGTGGTTACTCTCAAGTTATACCAATGGATGAATTCAATATGCATGTCACTGGTGATATTCATGCAATCACAATGGCAAATAATTTATTAGCAGCAGCAATCGACACGAGAATGTTTCATGAAAGTACTCAAAAAGATGGTCCTTTATATAAAAGATTAGTACCTGCTAAGAAAGGTGTACGTAAATTTACATCTTCTATGTTGAGAAGATTAGAAAAATTAGGTATCACCAAAACCAATCCAGATGATTTAACAACTGAAGAAATTACCGCATTTGCCAGATTAGATATTGATCCAGAAACTATAACCTGGAGAAGAGTGGTTGATTGTAATGATAGATTTCTTAGAGGTATTACTGTTGGAGAAGCACCTACTGAGAAAGGATTCACTAGAGCTACAGGATTTGATATTACCGTTGCTTCTGAATGTATGGCTATTTTAGCATTGGCTAACTCTTTAGAAGATATGAGGGAAAGATTAGGTAAAATGGTTATTGGAGCTTCCAAAGCTGGTGATCCAGTTACATGTGAAGATATCGGCTGTGCGGGAGCTTTGACTGCCTTATTGAAAGATGCTATTAAACCAAATATTATGCAAACTTTAGAAGGAACTCCAGTATTTGTTCATGCTGGTCCATTTGCAAACATTTCAATTGGTGCTTCATCCATCTTGGCTGATAAGATGGCTTTGAAATTGGCCGGTACTTCACAAGATTTATCTGAAGAAGAAAGAAAAGATCAAGAAGGTTATGTTGTTACTGAAGCGGGTTTTGATTTCACAATGGGTGGTGAAAGATTTATTAATATTAAATGTAGGTCATCAGGATTGGTACCGGATGTTATTGTTATTGTTGCAACTGTACGTGCATTGAAAGTTCATGGTGGTGGTCCAGAAGTCAAAGCTGGTGCTCCATTGGATCCAGAATATACTCAAGAGAATGTTGACCTTTTAAGGGTTGGTTGTTCAAATTTAGCGAAACATATCTCAAATGCTAAATCATATGGTTTACCTGTTGTTGTTGCAATTAATAAAATGTCTTCTGATTCCGATAAAGAACATGAAGTCATTAAAGAAGAAGCATTGAAAGCCGGTGCTGTTGATGCAATTGTATCCAACCATTGGGAAGAAGGTGGTAAAGGTGCTGTCGATTTGGCTAATGGTGTTATTGAAGCAGCTAATTCTAAAGATAAAAATTTCAACTTTTTGTATGGTTTGGAACCTTCAGTTGAAGATAAAATTTCAACAATTGCAAAAGAAATGTATGGAGCCGGAGAGGTTGAATTTTTACCTGAAGCCCAAAAGAAAATTGATTTGTATACTAAACAAGGTTTTGGTAAATTACCGATTTGTATTGCAAAGACTCAATATTCATTATCTCACGATGCTGCATTGAAAGGTGTTCCATCAGGATTTAAGTTTCCAATTAGAGATGTTAGAGCTTCTATTGGTGCTGGTTATTTATATGCTTTGGCGGCGGAAATCCAAACTATTCCCGGATTACCTACTCATTGTGGGTTCATGAATGTCGAAGTGAACGAAGATGGTGAAATCGATGGATTATTTTAGATAATCTGTTGATAATTATGATTAAACTATTTCAACAATGTTTTATGAATGTCATGATAATGAATAAAAAAGAAAGAGAGTTAGAATTTTTTTAGATAGAGTTTCAACACGATTAATATATGTTAAATTAATAAATGCAAAATGGTAGCATTGTAGTGCGTTTTGGAAAAAAGATATAATTTGATAAATCATCAACAAATAAACTAACCCAGTTTACAGTATAAAATTTTTCCACTGATTAAGATAACAGACAAATTTGTTTCAAGTAAATTTGATCGATCATATTCCTATTTATATTAATTGCATAAATGAACATTTTTAAATCATCTACATCTTTGGTTAGAGCAACCATGATTAAACAATCTCGTTGTTTAACAACTTTATCAAGAACAACACCACTTCGTTTTGTACCAACCACAAGATTCATTGCCACACCAAGACCAACTAGCCTCAAACCTCAAAGTTTGAGATTATACAGTGTATTAACAGAATCTCCTGAAGCGAAGATATATAAGTACGACGATGTAAAAGAATTAGCAACTCATCCAAACAAACATCCAGATTCGATTTTAATAGATGTCAGAGAACCAGTAGAGTTTGGTGATGGTCATATACCTAATGCTATAAATATTCCTTTTAAATCCAGTCCCGGTGCGTTAGACTTATCTGCTGAAGATTTTCAAGAAAATTTCGGGTTCAACAAACCTGAGGAAGATAAAGAATTGGTTTTTTATTGTCTTGGTGGTGTGAGATCAACAGCAGCTGAAGAGTTAGCAAGTACTTTTGGTTATAAAAAAAGAGGTAATTATGTTGGTAGTTATGAAGATTGGTTATCTCATGAAAACAAAAATGTTTAGCCGATAAAACTGATGAACTCAATTTAATTCTTTCTTGTCATATAGTTTATAGTTTATTTTATTAATTTTAATAGAAATAGTAATAATAGTAATAATACAATATTTCTATGTATTTGGTCTAAATTCCAATTGTCTGAACTCTTTACCCAATCTTTTCTTTCTTTTCCTTTCCATAACTTTCTCCCTTTGGCTTGGTTTCATCGAATCAAATTTTGCTTTTTGTAGTATCTTTCTTTTATCTGCTCTTTTGATGAAAAATGGTTTATCCTTTGTATTATTCTTTTTTTTATATTCTGATAGAACTTTGCCTTCCAAATCTCGGTTTTTTAAAGTATCCATCCTTGATTTTAAAGATTGCAATTTGAATCTGATCTCTTCCTTTTGATAGTCGTCTAGTTTTGATTTCTTATCTTTGAGGAGTGTTTCCATTGATTTAATTTCTTCATTTCTGTAGTCATCCAAAAATGCATAATTTTTTCTAGTTTTATTTAAATCAGCCTTCCCATACGCAGCATCAAATCGAATGTCAGTGTGCAATGTTGTTGGTTTTCTAGAGGGTAACCCTGGAATATCTCTTATACGAGATACTGGCTTTTTCGAAGATGCTTCAGATGGACCATGTTTGCTTTTTTTGCTATAGCCACTAGATTTTGTATACAATTCTTCAGGTGGTCCATCTGAATCTGAATCAAAAAAATCTTGACTTTGTTCTTCTTTGCGTAGTTGAGACTGTGCCTTACTTAAAGCTCCAAATGACATCGTGGCCAACTCATCATCTTCCTCGTCGCTTGATTCATGTCGTATACCATTCGAAGAATATACTTGATCATCCTCTGATGCGTCTTCGTTGTACTTTAAAAGGTTAACTCGTTTTTGATGAGACATGAATATGTTATAAAGATGAGAACCTAGTTGCAAAAATTTTTTTTGTTATCAAAATCTTGAAACAGAGTCTCACAAAGTACAAACATTCAAGGAAACGAACTTGAGTATCTTTTGCTTTTTTTTAACTGAATATATTCATGGTTTCATGCCTTAAATCTAACATGATACAATTGAGAATGAAGATTTAAAATTTAAAAATACCGCACAGATCTGGATGGTATATCTCTATATTGTTGGTGTTTCTCTTTGGTTTGCCTAGACATCTGTTATCACGTCCAATGTCATTCAAAATACATCTCATTAGGACAAAAATACATAAAAGTCTGGATCAAACGTTGATATAATTACTGGTGTTAGATTTCTTCGGATAATGAAAATTTACTTACTTCGGGACTTAAATTTGAATTGAATTGATCTGTTTCGGGCCAGTTTTCAGTCCGATTTTAGCTAATCTCGGCATGAAGAAAACAACAAACCAAATAAAGAGAGGGGATCTTTTTTTTTTTTGACACATTTACGATCAATGTGAGCAAAGTAAATTTGCCTTCCATTGCCACTGTGGGTTGAGCGTTTTATAAATTGGTAGTAAGTATTATTCACAGCACTCAACTATTAAAAGCACATTTAAATTGTAATGTACGAATATGTAGCTGGTATGGTAGTATACTGGTAGTGTAAATCTATATAAAATCAAGTTCCAAAATCCAAAAAAAATAAATAAAAAATTTCAACAAATTAAATTTTAGATTTCTCAACCTTCTCAGTTTGTTGTAACAAAACAAAATTACAACTTTTACTTTTATCTATTCTTTTGTTCTTCCATAACAACATTCAATCACATACTATCAACAGATAATGTTATCGAGATCAATTGCCCGTATTTCAAGAGTATGTTTTATTAATCACTTTGTTCCTACCCTCGAGTAAAGTTTAATAATTTTGAAAGAATGTTTGAGATTTGATTTCCAAGTCCATCAATTATAGTTAAGGATACAATGTCCTACCGGTCGTCGGTTTCATGGCCAATTTATTTCAAATTATATGTCGTTTTCGTCATTTTTTGATCTCAATTGTGACGAAATTTGTTATCAACAATCGATTCATCTCAATCTTTTATAATTTCCATTAAACCATTTGTTTAATCTGTTACTAACTTTATTTAGACTGGTGCTCAACAAAAGAGATTTTTATCTTTACACGAATATAGATCTGCTGCTTTATTATCAAAGTATGGTGTTGCAATTCCAAAAGGATACGCCGCTACTACTCCAGAAGACGCATATGATGCTGCCAAAAAATTGGGTACCAATGAATTAGTCATCAAAGCACAAGCTTTAACTGGTGGTAGAGGTAAAGGTCATTTTGATTCTGGTTTACAAGGTGGTGTCAAATTAATCTCGTCACCAGAAGAAGCTAAAGATTTAGCTGCCCAAATGTTGAATCATAAAATCATTACTAAACAAACTGGTGCTGCTGGTAAAGAAGTTACTGCTGTTTACATTGTTGAAAGAAGAGACGCTAAATCAGAAGCTTATGTTGCTATTTTAATGGATAGAGCTAAACAAACTCCTATCATTGTTGCATCATCTCAAGGTGGTATGGATATTGAAGGTGTTGCTGCCAAAGATCCATCAGCTATCAAATCATTCCCAGTTCCATTGGAAGAAGGTGTCAGTGATAAATTAGCTACTGAAATTGCATCAGTTTTAGGTTTTACCAAGGAAGCTATTCCAGAAGCTGCTAAATCTATACAAGGTTTATACAATTGTTTTATTGAAAGAGATTGTACTCAAGTTGAAATCAATCCTTTAAGTGAAACTCCAGATCATAAAGTTTTAGCCATGGATGCTAAATTAGGTTTTGATGATAATGCATCATTCAGACAAGAAGAAGTTTTTTCATGGAGAGATGCAACTCAAGAAGATCCACAAGAAGTTGAAGCTGCTAAATATGGATTGAATTTCATTAAATTAGATGGTAACATTGCCAACATCGTTAACGGTGCAGGTTTGGCTATGGCAACTATGGATATCATTAAATTGTATGGTGGTGAACCAGCAAACTTTTTGGATTGTGGTGGTACTGCTACTCCAGAAACTATTGAAAAAGCTTTCGAATTAATTTTATCAGATAAAAAAGTTAATGGTATTTTTGTTAACATCTTTGGTGGTATTGTTAGATGTGACTACGTTGCTCAAGGTTTAATTGGTGCTACTAAAAAACATCAATTAGATATCCCAGTTGTTGTTAGATTACAAGGTACTAATATGGCTGAAGCTAAAGAATTGATCGACAAATCAGGATTAAAATTGTATGCTTATGAAGATTTAGATCCAGCTGCTGAAAAGATTGTTTCATTAGCTCCAAAAAAGAACTAGAGTGCTAAATTATGGAGTTATCCTTTATAGAGAATGAAATACATATTACTTTTGTAGGTAGAATTTGGTAGCGATTTGTTGCATGAAAATTGTTTTGTTGCCACCACTGGAACAAAAATATCTACAATTTGAATTAATTCAATTGAGTACTGATGTTTTTAACAAGAAGTGAATATGATCGTGGAGTGTCTACATTTTCACCAGAAGGTAGGTTGTTTCAAGTTGAATACTCATTAGAAGCTATTAAATTAGGTTCAACAGCAATAGGTATATCGACAAGTGAAGGTGTAATATTAGGAGTTGAAAAAAGAGTTACTTCGTCGTTATTAGAATCTTCATCAATTGAAAAGATCGTTGAGATAGATCATCATATTGGCTGTGCGATGTCTGGGTTGACAGCAGATGCAAGATCAATGATTGATCACGCAAGAGTTAGCAGTTTGACCCATAATTTATACTATGATGAAGATATAAATATTGAAAGTTTGACTCAGAATGTATGTGACTTAGCATTAAGATTTGGTGAAGGTGCAAGTGGGGAAAAGAGGTTAATGAGTAGACCATTTGGTGTTGCGCTTTTAATAGCAGGTTACGATCAAGATAAAGGTCCTCAATTATATCACGCAGAACCTTCAGGGACTTTTTATAGGTATGAAGCAAAAGCAATTGGTTCAGGTTCTGAAGGTGCACAAGCAGAATTAAACAATGAATACCACAAATCTTTGACTTTAAAGGAAGCTGAATTATTAGCTTTGAAGATTTTAAAACAAGTTATGGAAGAAAAATTAGATTTTAAGAATGCTCAATTAGCAAGTGTTACCAAAGATGGCGGGTTCAGAATTTACGATGATAAAGAAACTGGAGAGATAATTAAAAAGTTGAACGAACAAAGTACCGATGAGGATATAAATTAGTACATATATACTATTCAGGATAACATAATTCTAATCTATCGCTTAATTCAAGCAACTTTTTGTTCTCTAATTGACCGAAATGTTTAATCGTTGATAAAAACTTACCTAAGTAATCGCTGAATAGTTCATACTGAATCAAAAAAGTATTTGACAAGTTTTCAAATCGTTTATTAATCAGTTGTGGATCCATTGGTTTGTCAAATTTGTTGGGATATTGATTTGAATATTCGTCAAAAAGATCATTATTTAATAAGATTAATACTTTTTTAAATTGGATCACGTAATTATTGAATTGGATTATGAACTCAAACATCCCGTGCAATTGGTCTAAAGATTCTAATTTAGTGATTAAACAATCATTAAGTAGTGTACTTGAATAATCAGATAGCTTTGAAATCAATGAATCAATGGTAATTATCAGATTGCTTTTCGTTGGCGAAGTCAACTCTTTTTGTCTTTCATGAATTTTTGCATCAAATATAGAATTACCAACAAAATTACCTAAGTTGTTGAGCTTGTTGTCGTTCTGATTAATCATGCCAGACATGGTGCTACCTAGCTCCGAATTTGCTAAATTTGAACTTGTTTCTTGAATTAAACTCTCAATCTCACCAAAATTCTCTTCAATCACATCATAAGTCACATAGCTTTGAATTTCATTCATGAATGTTTTTATCCTTGATAATAACATTCTGCATCTTAAGACCCACTTTTGAATCCTTGGCTCAAATCTATTATATTTCCAAACTTCGGAATTGTTAACTTCATGCCAATTCAAATCACAATACTTGTTAATGAACTTGATTTGCATCAACAATTTGAACATTATCTCGTATTGGTAGGATATTTGTTGATTCAATATTAAATTCAAGGGGAAAGATAGTTTTAAACTCAAATCAACACTTGAGATTGCTGGCTCATTTCTACGTTCATGATCATTTGAATTTATTGTCAGTACTCTCAGGGGCAGTGTTTCAGTCGTGACAGGTACCTTATGAAATAAGCCCTTGATGTTACCATCAGGTACAGTATAATCCAGATTTTTTTCAAGTAATTCTTCTGATATATCATAAAACGATTTCGTCGTTATCGTCAACTTTTGATTTTTATTCAATTCTTTTATTAAACCCGTCATTGAGATTTTGTTGAATGATTCTTCGTATTGCTTTTGTAATTTTGAGATCGAAATTTTAAATTTGTTCCTCTTTAAATCTGAAAATGCTTTGCTAATAAAATTGTCAATATAAAATGAATCACTCATCAAGAAAAATGATTGGTAAACGTGAATAACTTTGAGAAATTCATAATTTTCGAATAACAACTTTAGCAACAATTTATTAGCTCTTTGGTAAAACTCATCAATACGTAGTTCTAAATCTGATGATGTTAGATTATTGATATACTGTAACTGTTCATTTAAAATTTCAAAATTATTCAAACCAGTACATTTCTTATAAATATTTAAATATTTTCCTGTATTTAATAATCTCAATTGTAATTTGCTATCTGTAAATCGATCAAGTAATCCGTCATTCTTAATCAAAAATAATTCGTTCCAATAATATTCACTTTTGTTTTGAAATATTTCGAAAAAAGAAGATGAAACCTTTTTTTCACGTATCAAAAACTCATCAAATGGATCATCTATTATACCTTCAGATAACCACTTGTTTAGCATGTTTACATAGTCAAAACTAATAGTTTCAAACAAATTTGTCAAAAAGTTAAGCGATGTGGGATCCCCATTGAAAAGTACAATTCTTTCTTGAACAATTTTCAACACAAGCCCACCTTTGCAACGATTATATTTTTCAAAATATAGATTTGGTTTCACATCTGAATTTTTGGATATAATTTCCTCGAAATCTCCTTGCAACTCTTTTGGAGTGAGATTTAATCTCTCCAACGTCATTCGATGTATATCAATTGCAATGTAATAAAAATGGGTCAATTTGTTTGCAATCTCCTGGTGTAATGTTAAATCCAACATATTTAAGTTAAAATTGGTATTGAATTTGAATTCATGTTCTATCTTTAACAAAACAGAATTATAAAATATTATAAATTCATTAATACTAAAGCAAAGTCTTTGAATTATTTTACCGCTTTTTTCATTATTGTAAAATTGAATGAAATTTTTTAAACCAATGTAATACTTACCAAATTTGACTAACTTTTTGGTTATGATTTTTAAACTTATATCCAAATTTTTTGCAATCTTAAAATCAGGACCCTCTATTTTATGATTTAAAGACAAAGAATCATACAGTTTACCAAATTGAATATAATGGCCTTCGTAACCAAGCAAAGAAAATATAATTTCTTTAATAATCAAAGCTTGTTGGATTTTTATATCATTGATCTGGCCAAGTAAAACTCCTGCAGTTTTTTGAGTTTTGTAAGTATTTGTATCCTCTATGCAAGAGCTTAGAATATTCGAATCTGTATCAAAATCATCATCATAATCCTTCAACGTGACAAAATCCTTTGGTAGGTCATTCTGTGAATACAATTTATTTGTAAAAGAATTCGACTGAAGTATGGAACTAGAGTTTTGAATACTGAAATTGCTTGCATCTTGAAATTTAGTTTGAAAATTTGATGATGATTGGGGGAACGGGTTTGAATTTATTGGTGTATGAAAAAAAGAATTTTGTCTTGTACGAGTTTGGTTTATATGACTCAGTGGGCTATTTGATTGAAAACTTGTTGTTGAATTTCGAGTAGATTGAGGTGTTGATTGATCCCGACCGAAAATATTCTGCGATTGAAATGAGTTCATTTATTCAACTCATTTACTTCTGATTGTTTGTTTTGTTTTTAGAGAAAACGCCAAAAAATAGAACACCGGTTGGTAGCACTTTACCATTTATTGTTACTAAAAATTACCTACTTTACCTTTCTTCTTTTGCTTGTCTATATGAGCTCTTAACACACGTTGTCTATCTCTTAATGATAGCTTTTGCTTACCCTGGACTGCTTTCTTGTGAATCATCATTACAAAGTTTTTCTTTCTTGCTTTCTCTTTATTAGTTGTTGAATGTGGTGCATCTCTTTTCCCTTTTCTTGACCCGAATTTCTCACGATCTTCTTTGTTTTCTTTAGCATGAGCAATTCTTTCTTCTCTCAATTGTTTGTATTTGACTTTACCAACTAAACTTGTTGAGTCAACGCTCTCTTCATTGGTTGCTCCCAACAATTTTGATAAACCAGCTTCCGTCTTTAATTCTTCCAATTTGGCAAAATCCGCGGGTGTTAAAATTCTACTAGATAATAAATTTACCATTTCTTGGTCTGGATTTGTTGTATCTTGAACCTTGACTTTCTTTTTAGCAGGTTCTCCTTCTTCTGTTTCTGATTCTGAATCTGATAATTCTAAGTCGGATACTTCTTCGCCTTTGCTTTCTTTTTTGTCGTCCTCACTATCTGATATATCGATTTCTTTATCAGATTCAACATTAACCCAATCACCTTCGATCTCACTATCCTCATTTTCATCAACTTCCCAATCCTCTTCGTTATTTTCGTCGTCGTTTGTTAAGCCTTGCTCTTGTCTCCATTTTGCTAACAATTCAAGACCAGGTATAGATGTTGTATTATTTTCAACCCCATATTTTGGTAATCCTGCTTTTTCACCCTTTTGTAATTCAATGCTTGCAGTTTTACCACGATCTTTTTTCAATAGCATCTCAGGTGCTACTTCTCTGTATAAACTTATTAATGATCTTGCAGCCATCATGACAGCTTTCGCTTTAGAACCTTTATACTCGGTCAAGTCTTGTAATAACGAAGCCTCAATGGCCAATGGAGCTCTTGATAGAATTTCTCTTATCGTATTCAACCCTGCTGAAGCAACCTCGGCTGCAACACCATCACTTACAAACTCGTCGGCAATTTTTCTAACAACAATTTCAATACTTTCTGGTGGAACTAAGTCATGAGAAGCTTGTGCAGAAGCAGCCATGATCTGTGTTACGTCCCTCTGCTTTGGAGTCAAATATTTCAAAAAAAAGGTGTAGATACCCAAAACAATCAATTTATGAGTACCGATCATTCTTGAGATTAAATTCATAAATAATATTTTTTGTTCAAGATCAAATTTGTTCGAGTTTTTGGAACTCAAATGATTATCAAACAACAGTTCTGCAAATCCCTGTGGATCTCTTAGCAAATGTATAGCTGAGAAATTTAAATAAGTAGCCGAATGCTTTGGACCTGATTTTTTCTTCAATTGCTTGACAGCTTGATCTAATTTCTTTGATCTTTTTTTAGAGCTTTTGTTATGTTGCATCTTATGTTTCAAACTAGTCATATCGAAACCTTCTTCGTCTGAACTGTCCTCAAAATTATCTTCTCTTTCTTTATCAGCTCCGAGAAAAAATTTAACTCCTGCAATTGATACTTTCACATCTGGATGTAAGGCAGCTTGAGTCATAATTTCAATGGTTCGCGGGTCATCCCAGATCCCTCTTCTCCACAATTCTCTTGTCAATTTTGTAGCCCATAAACCTTGATTATTTTTTTGCTCTAACAAATTAAATAACAATGCTTGAGTTGATCTGTTTAATTTTTGATTTTTAGCCCCTGTGTTCACAGATTTTAATAAAGCTATCAATGTTGAATAAATTTGTTTTCTCATTTGTTTTATATGCTGACCTGCTGAGCCTGTCGAATAAGAAACTAATAATGGGAATATAGTTTGTATTAAAGATTCAGCAGTAATTATATTCTTATTTCTCAACATGGTTAAACACTGTATAATCTTTTCACGCAATTCTGATGATAAATCTCTATGATTATTCAATAGTATAGTCTTCAACTCTTCAGGAAAATTAGCTGTTTCCTTTGGGTAACACGTGCATACAGCTGATAAAAATCCAATAGATTCAATAAATTCGGTGGTAGAATTTGAATCTGCTCCTGTAGGATTCAAAAGATATAAGTCTCGAAGTGATTCGTAATGAGAAAATTGTTGTAAAAATTCTTCATGGTAAGACTCTGGATCTCTTCTTACTACGTTTTGTAATAGTATAATATTTGTTGGCAAGATAGCTGCCCTTCTTTGTTTTCCCATTCTGGTATCTACTTTTGATAAATTTATTTTTTTGATAGAGAGATGAGCCAACTTAGATAAAAAAAAATCATATATAAACACTATGATAACTCCTCTACGAACTAACCCTTAATCTAATTCAAAAAGTATTATTCTCACCTAACAAATCACTAAGTGATTCATAGTTAAGTTTTTTCGACACGGATTTTGAAACATGGCTGATTATATTACCAGCGGCTGTTTTGGCTGTTCCATCCTCCTCTAACTCAATGTCTCCTAATTGTCGTTTGATTTCCGGTGGAACGGTGCTTGAAGACCTCTTTTTCTTTTTTGTAGCGTTATTATTATTACCAGTTACTGCGTCAGCTTCTTCTTTTAATTTCTTCTTTTCTTGCTCTATCATGTAATCATGGTTAAGACCTGTCCATATCCTTTCTTTCATCGCTATTTCCTCTTGTGATAGTTTGCTCTCAAAAACTACATCATCATCATCATCAGAGTCAAGTTCAATTCTCGAGCTTATTGAACTCAAAACATCTTCGGTCTTTGGTAAATTGTTGACCAAATTTTTTGGCCAATTCATGTTCCAAATTTTGTCTAAACGTTGTCGCTCTTTTTCATAATCATTATTCTCATCGTCGTTGTCAATTGATCCTATGTCTCCGTTAGATAATTCATAAGGTGTTCGATACATTGAATCTTTTAGTTTTGTATTTTTCATTTTTATAATTCTGTTCAATTGTTCGTCTAATGTCTCCTTTGTTATTGACATATCAGTTAATATTGTATTCATTAATAATTGCTTTTGAGCCTCGTCTTTTGATAGAGTTGCTAAATATTCTGTTTTCTCTTTCTCGTTCATATTCTTCAAATTCTCTAGTTGATCGTGTGTTTTTAACTGTTGCTTCTGCAAATCTTCCGCGATTTTTGATTCTAATTTACGATTCTTTTCGAATGATGGTGGGTTTGAACTTTTTATATTCTCGGCCTCTCGAAACGACTTTACTGATAATGTTCCGGCTTTGGTCTTCTTAAACTCGTTCAATCTTCTTTGCAATGTTTCTTCTCCAACGTGTGAGACTGCGACAATTTCAGAATGGCTTCTTCTGAAATTATTCATTCTTGCAGCTAATAAAACACACGCACCTGCAATTCCTGCCGGTCTTCGTCCTTCATGTATCCAATCTGATGACATTCTTTGAGCCAATTTCACTGCATCTTTGGCAACTTTTGTAGTTTTTTCTTTGAAATCTAATTTTTCAACAAAATGTTGTATAAATAAAGAAGGGTCGGCTAAAGGTAATGAAGTAATATGCAACGCTTTGACCATTTTCAAAAAAGTTGCACCTAATGAATAAACACTGATTTGTAATCGTGATGAAAAATCAATGAGCATATGATAAGTTCTCTCTTTTCTACATGCAACATATAAACAGGTCGCCAACACGTTATTTGATCTTCTTCCTTGAACAAAATTTAATGTCAAAGCTAGCCTAAACCATTCACCAGCTGCCTCTGCAATATAATCTGGAATCCTCAAACTACTTGCAATACGTTTGATTTTTCTTTTCCCGTTCAATAAGGTTTGTTCACGAGACTCCATTGCATTTTGCCTTCCCCCGGAAAAAGTTGCTCTTGCTTGATCTGCTCCTACCATGGCACCTTGAACCATGGCTGCACCTGATGATGATTCTCCAAATTGGACTTCACTAACAATAGGATTTTCTTCTACCACTGTACCACATCGCATACATGATATATCCCCCGCTGTGGTGAAACTGGTATCAAACTGGGTATGTCCACAATTTTTACATTTGTTCTGCTTTTTAAACCTACTCATACCTTCCGGGACTGTTATGGATCAATAGTGGTAAATAAAATAATTTTTTTTATTATTGTTTTTCTATCCGATTTATGACTGACAGGGTTGACGATAACAGTTTACTTACGTTCGATCCCGTTGAAGGTTCTAGCACTGCTGTTACAAGGGGTATTGCTGGTGATGCAACTTTATCACTACGAAATAATCAAAGGTTGGAACAACAACAGGATGTTAATCTCTTAACAACGAATTTTCCTTACAGTTTGATATTGAAGATCAAAAATTCAGAACCAAGAGATGTTTTACAACTGGAGAGAACTTGTTTGACTTTTGTTCGTTTTTCAACTGCTTTATTTTTTACCTCATTGGCTATTTTATTAAACTTCAAGTTTGATACTTCGGGTAAGAAAAGTGATAAAGATAGGCAGTTTAATCATAGCTCTTATTCAGTGGTTGTATCTTATATTTTATTGTTTTTGTCCTTATTTGTACTTGTAGTTAGCGGCTTTAACTATTTTATCACTATAGAAAGGTATGCAAAATCGAAAATATCAACCTATAATTTCAATAATTTATCTACTGTTATTTGTATGACTGGTATCGTGGTAACCTTAGTTGGATTGAACATTTTAATGATAATAGAAGGATATCTAGAAGATGCATAAATGTATATTATTTACTTTTTGGCTTGACAACTTTACCATGTTTCTTTTTATTTATCTTTTTACGTTCGCCAAAGTTTTCTTTATCCATTTCCATTAATGATTCCCTTTTTGCAGTAGAAGTAATAGTTAACGAATCTTTGATAACTAAATCATCATTTATATCTTCTAGTAAGTCCATTTTTTTATTTATCCTTTCCTCGATTGATTGTATTCTATCAATATCCTTTTCACTAACCATAGAAATAGAAGTCCCTTTTCTTCCTGCTCTCGCTGTTCTACCTACTCGATGTATAAAGTCATCTGGGTTGGCAGGTATATCAAAATTTATAACTAACTCAACTTCAGGTATATCTAAACCTCTACTTGCAACATCAGTTGCGATTAAAATTCTAGCTGCATTGGCTTTGAACCTATGTAATGAATTAACTCTTTCTTGTTGAGGCATATCTGAATGTAAAGATGTAACTCTGAATTCTAATTTTTTCAAAGTTCTTCTGAGTACTTCAGCTGTTATAGTTCTATTTACAAATATTATGGCAATTTTATTCTCAAAAGATTGTAAATGAAGTATGCTATTCAAATATGCTTCCTTCACGTGTGACGGTATGAATATGTAATTTGTTGTTAAAGTTGACGGAATAGCTACTTTGTCAATGGTCTCCACTTCGTACATGAATATAGGTAGTTTATTCTTTGATACTGGTTTGTCTTTCAAAGCTTTCACTGCATCTGTCACTGTAGCTGTAAATAGCAAAGTTTGTCTATTCTCACTTGTTGGTAAAATGCTAAAACATCTTTGAAGGTCACTACCAAAACTATTACTCAATAATCTATCAGCTTCATCAAGCACTAAAAATTTTATTCTTTTCAAACCATTCACTACATCATCTCCGCTATTTAGTATATGATCTGCTAACCTACCAGGAGTAGCAATAATGAAATGAGGCTTTTTTTGTAATTCAATGGTTTGTTTAACGAAATCATCACCACCAACTATCACACTACATTTGATATTCATATTCGAGCCCAAAGCAACAAATTGCTCCGCAATTTGCAAAGCCAATTCTCTTGTTGGTGTTAGCACTAAGCCATAAACTCCAAAGGGGTCTTCTGACCACCTTGTTAATATCGGACTAGCAAATGCAATTGTCTTACCCGAACCTGTCTTAGCACCCCCAATACAATCGTGGCCTTTTAATATTGCAGGAATACATTTTTGTTGAATCATAGTAGGCTTGTTGATTTTCATAGAATCTAACGATTCACACAACCATTTCGAAACTCCAAGTTCTTGAAATGACATGGTAGACAATTTACGAAGATCATCTCAATTTTTCTATTCCTATATTTACAAATGCTACCAAATGGAACAAGTATACTTAATCTATATAAACTATGATAACTCGTAATCATCAATTTTGTTTTTATATTTCAACAAGTTTCTTTTTATCTTAGAAGTATCCACCCAAGTCAAGTAATCTTCCAAATTTCTTGTAACTAAATAAGCAGGATCTGTTATTATATTTGGACCGATTCTTACATGGCCTTGTTCGATAAATGTGATGGCATCAGTTAATGATTCTGCCATTTTCAACCTACACATGACAACACCAATTCTTCTCCTACAGAAAGCACTCACTGTGATTTTATTCTCCAAATCCGATATTTTCGACTTGGTAGCCAATACTCCCATGTTATACAACTTTTCCAATATTAGTTGTTCATGCTTGATTCTGAATGGGTCTGTAGGTTTCAACATCGACAATTTATGAGCTAGCTTTTTGATTCCTCCGCATATCTTGTTATATTTGAAGTAGTCTTCTCTGTTCTGTATATGGTATGTTCTCATGACCTGAGTATCCCTGTGTCCTTGGTCTTGTTTCCAATCCAAAAAATCAACCTTCTTAAGAAGCTTCTTCTCATGATGTTTCAAAGCCCTCACCATAATAATCTAATCTATCAAGTACTGAGATGAGTGTATAATTTAATTGATAATTTATTTGTTCGTGTGCACACTGCCAATAAGCTTTTACAAGAAAAAAAATTGAAATTTTTCCACTCGAATCAAAGCACAATTGAAGCATGAATCAGTTACGTGGGATCCGTTTTTTGTCGGTATCTAGTTGCTGCTATTCAAACATTGGTAAGAAACCAATAAGATTACTAGATGGGGTCAGCTACTCAGTGGAACAAATACCAATTGAATATTGTAAAAAGTTCCAAAACAAGAGTGATATCTATGAATTAAACAGACAGTTGATTATTGAAGGTCCATTGGGTAAAATCAGACAAGAAATAGCACCGTTTATCAAAATACACAAGGACAAAGAAAACAATCAACTTATACTAAATGTTCAAAAACCATTCAATAAATTACAAAGGGCTTTATGGGGTACAACGAGAGCTATCTTGCAAAGAAATATAACAGGTATAACCGAAGGTCATTTGTCAATAGTTAAGTTTGTCGGTACCGGGTTCAGAGCTATAATAGAAAATGATGCTGCCAAAAACAAAGAGTATATAAGTTTAAAATTGGGATTTCCATTCACGCCAAAGTTAGAAGTACCTAAAGGCTTGAAAGTCTCAACTCCAAATCCTACAAGATTAATTATAGAAGGTAACGATTATGAAAAAGTTAAGAGTTTTGCTGCATCGATCAGATTATGGAAAAAACCCGAACCTTACAAAGGTAAAGGTATATTTATTGATAACGAAACAATCAAATTAAAAGAACGTAAAATTAAATAGTCTCAATTCATGTATATATACGATTGTTAGATCTCTTACTTGGTAGTGTTTTTGTATTGAACATCAAATAAAGAGAAAAAAAGTAAAAAATTTCACTAGTAAACCATGTTTTGTTTGAATTCAATAAACAAGGTCTATACTCCCAAAGCACATATACAAATCAGAAATGCAGCTAAGATAACTTCAATACATGCTATACCAAGTATAAAAACAGTCCCACCAATAAAACAACATTCAATTCAAGAAAGGAATAAACGTAGACAATTATTAGAAAGACCAGGAATATTTGGTATCAAACGAGGCATGATAACTTGGTACACAGAATCAGGAGAACAAATGCCAGCTACAGTGATAGAAATAGATGCAGTGGAAGTTTTGGAACATAAATCTGAAGAAAAGCACGGCTATGATTCCATATTATTGGGTACAATTGATAGATTTAAAAATCTTAAATTAGGTTTATCAACATTGAAAATTTTTGAAAAGGCAGGAACTGCACCAAAATATAAAATAGGAGAATTTAGAGTAAGAGATACCGAGTCCATCAAAGAATCTTTACCTTTGGGCACAGAAATCACAGCCGACTATTTTGCTGTTGGACAGATGATTGATGTTAAAGGTACTACTAAAGGTAAAGGTTTTGCTGGTGGTATGAAAAGATGGGGGTTTAAAGGTCAGCCAGCATCGCATGGTGTCACCAAAACTCACCGTAAAGCAGGTGGACACGGTGGTAACCAAGATCCAGGTAGAATTTTTCCAGGTCATAGAGGTGAAGGTAGAATGGGAGGAATAAGCTCAACAAAATTTAATTTGCAAGTATTAAGTACCGATGCTGAAGCTGGTATTATAATTGTAAAAGGTTCTGTTCCGGGTCCAAAGAGATCAATAATCAAATTACAAGATTCTTTATTGAAATATGGTATATCTAAGAATCAACTTGCAAAGAATGACATGTAAATAGTATGTTTAATAAACAACACAATCAAGATCTTTCAATTTCTTCAAACCGCCTAGTTTGAAAAACTTGAAAAAAAAATGATAAATATCAAAAATACTTCAAAGTATTGATGAAATTGGATTCCAAAAATTATATGATACACCATTTGACAAAGGAAGACAACTCCCGGATGGTTCTGGGAAAAGACAAGAACCATGTACGATTGAAATTGATCTCCTGGCGATAGAAAGAAAAGAGAAGAGAAAAAAACAAAAATTACTAGCCAGCATTAATATTTATGGACAAATCTTTTCTTCTTTTATTATTTTTTGAGCCAGTACACAACTACTATACACCAATCTAATCATCATCCATCTCTGAAGGTCTGATTAAGCCACCAACTTTCAAATCTTTCTCCCTTTGTTTTTTATCTTGTTCTTCTTTCTCTAATTGCTTGTCTTCAGCAAATAAATAATCAGTTGGATCGCCTCCAAATTCTTTCAATTGAACTAAGAAATCTCTAAGAATCGATTTAAATTTGAACAAATCATTGTATACCGTAGTTAATACTTGCAAGAAGTTATTCAATTGCTCTTGTTGTAAATTTTCAAATGCTGATGATAACAATTGTGATAAATATTGTTTAAGAAACTCTTTATTGCTTGAACCTTGTGGCATTTGGTCAGTGGTATATAATGGATATTTTATAACATCATCTTGGATCAAGTGAATTAATTGCGCTAATAGTTGTGCCTGATATCTAAAACCTGCTTTATGATCCGGCTGTGTAAAAACATAGAATGTATCACTCAATATCTGGAAATAGAAATTCTCATAAAATGCTCTTGTAAAAGGAGTATCGCCCAATTTCTCAACATTTTCAATCAAATCCAAAGTCAATGATAATCCATTATCTTCAACTTCTCTATTATTATGTTTGAAAGCCCATAAGGCAGCATTTATCAATGATTGGAATGCTTCACCACTTAATTGTAATAATCCTTGAAATGATTTAAGATTGATTTCTTTCAATAATTTATAAAATTCAACTCTATGCTCTGGATATTCTATAAAATCGTTTTTTATCATGTCTAAGGTGCATTCAAAAACATTTTGTAAAATTAATACAACACCATCAGGTATCAACTGACCAACTTTAGAAACTAAAGCAGTCAAACATCTTAAAACTTCCGCGTCTCTTGCATCCGGTACACCTGAAGAATAATCTTCTAAAACAGCTCCAAATAAAGGTTGAGTTAAATCTCGAACAATTTCTTCTAAATTGTCTGCTTGATTTATGTAAGTTTCAATCATTTTCAAAATTTCTTTCTTGATAGTTCTTAAACCTCTAACTTTTGGTGTTTTAGTTGCAATTAATCCATCCGTTGATATCAAATTCGAAATCATCGACAGCACTGCCTTATATAATGATAACATATCTAAGTATAATACTCCCAATTGTGAATAAAATCCTGGGCCTAAAGATTTACAAACTGCCACGTTTGTCTTTATAATATTTGCAATGATCTTGACTGTGTCTGCATCACTTAATAATTCTGGATCTTGACCTGCTTGCTGGATGATAGCATTCCAAGCCATATTTGGTAGACTCATCAACTCCAGTAACAATTTATCTCTTTGTTCTTTGTTCGTTTGTGCACTAACAATTATACCACAAGCTTCATAAAATGTATGAACTTGTTGAGGTTGTAAATCTTCGGTTATATTTTGGATATCCCTTATGATTTCATTTATAAATGGCTCGGATTCATTTTGCTGAATAACAACAAAATGTTTTTTACACTTGTTAGTGATCTTGATGAATGTGTCACATGCCATATCTTGTACACCTTCATGAGTTTCATGCATGAACTCAAATAATTTATTAACAACCGTTTTTAAAAATCTCCAATGAGCTTTCAAAAATCTTGGATATTGACCCACAATATACATGATATTAGATGCAACCACAGCTTTATTATCTTTGCCACGTTTCATATCAGTCAAGCTTAACAAATCTTTTATTACGTTTACTAAAAATCTTTTTTCCATATCTTCATTCATAGCTCCAGAAATTGAGCCAATTGCCCAACATAACGTATTGATATTTTGCCATGACCATTCACTTTCATCTATTTGTCGAGCTAATTTTTCAATCATAATTTGTTCAGTATCAATGACATTCAAGTGAGTTAAATAAACTAAAACTTCTCTCATAGATTTATACAATTGAATTGTATCACTTTCTTTTACAAATTCCCTGACAATCTCTCCTTCATCATTTTCAACAACTAAAACCTCTTCAGGCCTGGCCATGTTTTCAATAATAACCAACCTTAATTTAGATAAAATTTCAGAATATTGATGTTGTCTTAAATTGAACTTCATCAATAAAGTTGGATCCGGTGCACCTCCTGATGAAGATCTAAGAGTTGATCCATAAGTTAATTGCATCATTGGAGATAACTCATTATTTGGTGTATCTCTGATTTCTTTAAATAATCCAAATACATATGTTGACCAAAAATCTAAACATGTTTTAAATAATTCTCTCTCTTCAATTCTTGATAAATTCAACAAATAAAACAATGAATTTTGCAATAATTCTTTTCCTTGTGCATCATGTTGTGCATGCTTTTCTAATAACAATAAATGATTTGATAAGAATGTACATAAGAACATTGCTAAATCTTGTAAAAATGATTGATCAGATGAACTTGCAATTTTGTAACTTTCTTTTAAATTGGTAGATTGTGGTACAATTATATAAATCTGCTCCATGGTGTTTTTAAAAAATAGTAAATTTTTTTCATCATCAGTATTATTTAATGCTGATATTTCAGTCAAACATTTTAAAGCAATTGCTCTTGTATCGCTTGGAGATAAAAATTTAGTACTCAACAAATTCAACAAATTAGAATTGTAAATAAAATGTGGTGGAATCCATTGAATATATTTAAGCAAAGCACCAAGGGTACTTATAATCAAGGAAGGTTTAGTTGCTCTGTCCAATACTTTATAACATGAATCGAAAATTTTTTCAAATTCATTTTTCATACTGATCTTTAATTGTTGCGCTTTTGCTTGAGTTAGTTGATCTTCAGTATCAAAAACTTCTTCACTCAACAATTTGAGTATGATCATATTATTTTCACAAACATTAAAACTTGATTCTGAAGATAAAACCAATTCCGGAATAAATTGTGGCCAATTGTGTGGCCATTCTTGTTTTAAAATAGAAACTAATGTAAGATCAGTTTTACTAATCAAAGCTCTTGATGAAGGGTTTAAAAATTCTTCGTCTCTTTCACATAAATTAATGATCATATTTATAATGAACATTCTTATCCCCATTCTTTCTTGATCTGAAATTGTTTTCCATCTGTACTTTATTAATTTATCTAAACAACTCAAAGCAATATATTTTGATTGTGGATAATTTGAATTGGATAAAATCTTGTCCAGCAACTTCCAAGAATCTGGGTTATCTTGAAACTCATTCAAAAAGGTTTGGGCCTCTTTATCTTGATTCTCAAAAAACCTTTTAACAAGCTGATCGAAATCCTGAATGTTAATATCCATTTTGTAGAAGGATCAAATGATTTGTTGAAATGGCCAAAACAATTTTTTAGGAGAGAAAAAATTCAATCTCAAGAACGAAACAGACACTTCATCTATTCGCCAACGAGTAAACTATCATGATCAATATAAAAGTATACAATCCAGTATCTATTTAATATTTTGATGTTTTTTAAGTGCTGTTTTTGATATTGTTTTTGTATTCATCGTTTTTCAAGAGGTCGTCTACCCCTATGTATTATTGCCATATTATATTATACAATTTGAGCGGTTAATGAACTCATTAAAGTAAACTTTATTAACTTTAATTAAGTTTGATAGCTACATCATCTGAGCGTTAATTGATTTGATCTTGTATTTCGTCAAACTTAATTAACCACTATCAAGTATTACTAAAGCATTCATGAGTTCACATTTTAGCTTATTTAATTGTAAGTTTTTGTATCTCGGTTTGTCGAAGTATCCATTTGTTGTTTTTATGACGAAGCATTTGAACCGTGCTTGCTATTTATTTCATTACCTTAAAATCCAACCACTGTGATTAAAGTCGATGACTGTTCATAGAAAGAAGATTTATAAACTCTATAGGATGTTAGGGGTTGAATTATTTTCATTTGGTTAAGAAGTAACAAATGTCTATTTCATTTTTTGCAACACCATTAATATGATTATTTTACAGTGCACAGAGCAAATTAATTGGATAACTATATATTTTGTTGATTTAAGAATGGATAACGAATTGGATATGCAGATCAACAAATTCCTGCAGTCAATTACATCAGAGTATAATTTGATTGTATTGCAAAAGCCAGACTTCAATGTTTTTACTACAATACAATTGAAACTCTTACAGTCAAAACAAAACTGTGTGATAACATATTTGATTCGGGATATAAATTATCATTTAAAATTAATTGACAAATTGATCAGTAAAATAGAATCCACCACTGTTGTTGAAGGATTCTCCAAAGATGAATTGGTCAACTTGATCTTGAATATACCAAATTTTATTGAATATTTGGGACAAGAATCTGTTTCAAATTTCGAAATGTTAGTCTCTGATTATAAGTCAATAAAAGAGATTATAAAAGCGGATAAATTTCAATAGAGATTCAAATATATAATATTTCAGGATCTCGATTTATATAATTGAGTTTTCAATGTACAAGATTTCTATTTCTTCACTGTTAATTTAAAAATCAAAAATTATCGAGTTGTAAAACTGTCAGTTTTATTTGAGATTCTTGCATATATATATATATCAATACGTGAAATACAATATGTCATTTGTTCATATTAGCATACGTTACTTGATGTTTTTTTACACAAGAAGCATAGTTAAAAAAATGACTATCTCAGACCACACTAGCAAAGCAGTTTTTTTAGTCAGTTTAAGATGAACTTGTAGCTTGTGTTTTATCTTGCGTCATAAATGATTAAATATCTCAAGATATTTTCATTTCAACATAAAATTTTATTTATTGAATTTAAATCGGAATGTTGAATTTAAATCGGAATGTCTGTGAGAATAAACTAATATTTTTCTGAGTCCGTTAAAATAAATTTTTACTCCTACAAACCGTACCACCCATTTTTTTATTATATCTGTCGTGGTGTACAACTAATGTTTTCTTTTCAAAATAAAAAATTGCTTTTTAGCGCAATATTTACGAGAAGGTAGATGAAAGTAGTGCAAATACTATCAGGCCTGCAGTTAGATTCAAAAATTTAATATATTTTTTGATATAATTGCATCCAAATAAGATACAATTCGAGCTCATTGATTGTTTAGGACGAACCTCATCTTTCTGGCAGTATTTAAGAGCATTAGCAACTTATACTTAATATCATCCTGTTTAATTTAGGATCTCAATATCTTGCGAAATAGTTTCGTCTTTATTTCAGATCAAATATAAATTATAGTATATACAACTACATGAATTTAAAGTTTTCTTAGTCATTTGCTGGCGAATTGAACACCTTTTTCAATGTTTTTAGATAATTGTTCAATTGCAACACTCAATAATTTCTTTTCATCTTCATTAACTTCATTTAATAATTCGTATTTGACTTCCTCAATACCATTTTTACTCAATAAAACAGGTAATGAAAAGAATTCTAAATCACCAACTAATTTTTTAGCTTCACTGGCACCTTTGATTGATGAATCCAAATTCAAGAATGTACATTCAACAATATCGGATTTACCACTTATAGCACTCAAGATTGATTCTGCTAATTTGTAACCAGCATAAGCCATTGATAATGTGGCTGAACCGGCACCATTTTTCGCTTGGACAACTTCATCTCCACCAAATTGAACTCTTCTGATGAGCTCTTTCTTTTGTTCTTCACTCAATTTTGAATAGTAAGACTTGGATGAGCCTAATGAGTATAATGGAACAATAGTTTCACCTGAATGACCACCTACAACGTTGATGTTGAAGTCACTTGCTTTTGATTCTTTTGGAAATAATTGAGAGATAAAAGTATTTGCTCTAACAATATCCAAAGTTGTAACACCAAACAATCTTTTTGGGTCGTAAACACCTTTTTGTTTTAAAGTTTCAGCAAAGATTGGAACTGTGGAGTTAACTGGATTTGAAATGACCAAAATGAAGGCTTTTGGACTATTTTCAGCGACACCTTCAGCTAATGATTTGATGATACCTGCATTGATGTTGAATAAATCATCTCTGGTCATACCTGGTTTTCTTGGAACACCTGCTGGAATAATAACCAAATCAGAATCTTTTAAAGCTTCAGCCAATTGAGTTTTATCTTCTTTAGAAGGAGGAACAAATGCTTTAGCGGTTGAATTAGTGTTGATATGACTCAAATCTGCTCCAACACCTGGGGTGTTGAAAACATCAAATAAAGACAATTCATCGACATTTGGATTCAATTTTGTTAATAAAGATAATGGTTGACCAATACCACCAGCTGCACCTAAGATTGTAACTTTAACCATGTTTGAAATTTAAGGAATAGTTTGAAAAATATAATAATGAACAAACTTTTTTTTTCAACCCAGAATTGTGGATAGTATTTGAAATTTATACTTTTGGACGAAGGGATAACAGAAAAAATTTAACATGTGGGATTTTTTACCCCAAGGTTCAAGATTTCCAAATAATAGACTTGCGCATAAACAAATTATGTAATATATTATGTAAATGTAAGCTTAAAATGTTTACAGTCGAATATTGTTGCTGAACTCACCGGGTTCCGGGAAAGTTAGGAACAAGAATCATGGCTGTTTCAATAGCAATAGAATAGGACTGGCAGAGAATGTGATATTGAAATTGAAATACTAGTAAGTTCTAAGAACTTTTTTCACCTTATGATATGTCACTTATCATTTGGCGAATAAAATGTAATATGCTGCTTCTTTTTGTATCAGAAACTAAAAACAAATAGCTTCTGCAGTATACCACATAAGCATGGATAATATGTCGTACGCTATAAATACTTTCAGGGTTTAAAATCAATCAAATATGTCAATGAACTCGATACTAATCAAAACGTTCTCGAGTCTGTCATTACAATAATACATACTCACCGAAATGGAGTTGTTGAAATCAAAAGATAATAGTGTAAATCTAACATTTGTCTTCTCATCAATTTAAGTACTTTTATTCCAACATTTACATCTATGTTAGTGATGACAAAAACCTTTGTTAATCCAATCCAAATTTCAGATATTTATCACTGGTTTTACTAAACTTCAATTGATTTTATTCACAAATGCTGTAAAAAAACAGAAATTTGACTTTTATTGCAAGCTCATGTAAGTACATACAAAAACTAAATCGACCTATCAGTGGCTTAATTCTCAGTCTAACCTTTATGAAGTTCAAACTTTTGTTCATTTAAAAAAAAACTTCGAAAGCTTCTATAGAAAAATAGACTACAAGTTCTTCACAAAGAAAAGATTCAGCTCAAACGATTCTTCTATACGATGAATGATAATTACAACATATGTATCACAATAAAAGTTGTTAGACGATGTAACAAGCAATTATTGCGAAAAATTTGATGAAAAAATGATCAAGTGAGCTCCATTACTCCAGCCCAATTCTTTGAAATTCTCGCGTTGATTCGTGTGAATGTAATAGTTCTGGCGCAAAACTATTTTTTGTTGATTTTTTCTATGACGACGTTTCTTTTGTAAAAAGTAATATCATCACACCAACTAATATAATATTATACGTCTTTTTTCTTATCAGTTTTTTTGCTTCTACTACTAGACCCAATAAATTTTATGGAATATGCTGCAATTACTGCCAAAGAATCATCGTAGAGTGTCATCCAACTCATCGGATGATGATCCATTTGACATTGCCGAAAATTATTACGGTGATAAGAGTAGGATGAAAATGGCAAATGTTAATTCACCTTTGAATAGGGTTCGTACATTTAGTACTTTTGAAACAAAGCAAACAAGACAAGACTTTCTCAAAAAGTTGAATGAACAACATCCATTACCAAACACTATCAATGAATTTTCAGAACCTAATTCGGAAACTCAATCACTCATTTCTAAAACTCCGACACCCCCACTAGATGACGATGTTGCACCAAAAATTCAATTTAGTCTGAAAACTGGTAAAACAAAACAAAATTCAGATTTACAAGCATCTGATGAAAACCAAATCAATCAAGATGATCCATTGAGTTCAAATGTCGTAGACGATTCACATACTGTCATTCCACATCCGACCACTTTCAAGGGCGACGCCATAAACATAACTAAAAAACCTTCTATTATACCATTATATCAAAACGAAAATATATCACAAATTGGATCGCAAGATTCATTGGATTCTAGGGATAAATTTCATTTTAGACGAGCATCTGTTGATGATTCACATATAAGACCCAAAAAATTTTACATTAGTGATGTGCAAGCTACGCTCAAAGAATTATTAGAAAACGAAGATACAGATAATAATTGTCAAATTACTATAGAGGATACCGGTCCAAAAGTTCTAAGATTAGGGACTGCTAATTCGTTAGGATTTAAGCAAAGTTCGGTTCGAGGTACATATATGTTGAGTAATTTGTTACAAGAGTTGACTATTGCCAGTAGATTTGGTAGACATCAAATAGTTTTGGACGAAGCCAGACTAAATGAAAATCCAGTTAATAGAATGAAAAGATTGATAACTACCCAATTTTGGAAGAGTTTAACGAGAAAAATCACCAAAGATAATATTGTTGAAATGTCAAAGGACACAAAGATTAAAGAAAAATTTGAAAATGAAAATGGTGATATTGTTGAAAATCAAGAAAGTCATAGAATTTATGTTCCATACAATAGGTTAGATCAGTTTGAGTTTTTCAAATCTATACAACGTGATAATAAGAATTTGGATGTACAGTTGTTACCTGAAATAATTGATGCCAAATATATTAAATCTATTAATAAAAAACCTGGATTGTTGGCTATAGCTACAAAACCAGATCCAAATGACAGTAAAAATCTAATCAGTTGGCCATACGTTGTGCCTGGTGGTAGATTCAACGAATTATATGGGTGGGATTCCTACATGGAGACGTTGGGGTTGTTAACTGATGTTTTTCCATCTAAAAATTTAGATCATTTAGAATTAGCAAGAGGCATGGCTGAAAACTTTATTTATGAGATACATCATTATGGGAAAATATTGAATGCAAATAGATCGTATTATTTAGGTAGATCTCAACCACCATTTTTGACTGATATGGCAATTAGAATTTTTGATAAAACCAACGAAGTTTTACCAGGTGAAACTAAGAGTACATTAGATTTTTTAAAGAGGGCAACATTAGCTGCTATCAAGGAATATGAAACTATTTGGTGTGCTAGTCCTAGGTTAGATAAGGAGACTGGTTTATCTTGTTATCATCCAGAGGGTCAAGGGGTACCTCCAGAAACTGAATCAACTCATTTTGATGCCGTTTTAAAGAAATACATAACAAAACATAACCTTTCCCAAACAGATTTTATTGAAAAATATAATTCCGGGGAAATCAAGGAACCTGATTTAGATTTATATTTTCTACATGATAGAGCAGTTAGAGAAAGTGGTCATGATACCTCATATAGATTAGAAGGTAAATGTGCATATTTGGCAACTGTTGATTTAAACTCATTACTTTATAAATATGAAAACGATATCATCTTTGTTTTGGAGAATTATTTTGACAATAATTTGAAGTTTGAAGACAAGGTTCATACTTCTGAAATTTGGAAACAAAGAGCAAAGCAAAGAAAAATTAACGTTGATAAGTACTTGTGGAATGAAAAAGATTCCATTTATTATGATTACAACGTTCATGATAAGAAACAAACAGACTACGAATCTGCAACTACATTTTGGCCATTATACGCTAAATTATGTTCTAAGGAGCAAGCTGAAAGATTGGTTGAAAATTCATTGAAAAAATTTGAAGAGCATGGTGGTTTAGTGGCTGGTACATTAAAATCAAGAGGTGAAGTAGGATTATCTAGACCAAGTAGACAATGGGATTATCCTTTTGGTTGGGCTCCTCAACAAATTTTAGCATGGATTGGATTAGTAAATTACGGTTATGATAGTATTGCAAAACGATTGGCTTATAGATGGTTGTTCATGATGACCAAATCGTTTGTTGACTATAACGGGGTTGTTGTTGAAAAATATAATGTTACAAAAGGAGCGGTTCCACACAAAGTTGATGCTGAATATGGGAACCAAGGATTGGATTTTAAAGGAGTTGCAACGGAAGGATTTGGTTGGGTCAATGCATCTTATTTATTTGGTATGGAATTTTTGAATCTATATGCCCAAAGAGCCTTGGGTACTTTAACTCCACCTAAAATATTTATTAGAAACTTACTTCCATCTACAGAAAATAAATAAACAAGCAATAGAATAAGAATGTTTGTAAAGATAGTTAGCTCTTACATTTGATCTTGTAAAAATTAAGCCATGACGTAACAATGCGGTGATTTAAGCTGGTTATTAGCAGTCGAGAAATGAAAAATGGAAATTTTTTCCCACCTAAAACAATAAGATTTGTATCAACTGAAACAAAACAGATTTTAACAAATTTCGAATTCCATTGATCGAGCAATAGTTGAAGAATCGAAGGCAAACATAAAGATAGAATGAGTACAGGTATTATGTTTTCTCGAGTTAATCTCCGAATTTTGAGGTGTTACTCGTCATCAACATCATCCACATTCAAAACAGCAATTGATACTGCTGAAAAAATAGTTTCACCGCCAAACAATAAATTTCAAGATCCATTTAGTATAGTGAGTCATGAAATGTCGAATTTGGCTAAATCAATTGCAAATCTTATAGGCTCTGGACATCCTACGTTGAACCGTGTGAGTTCGTACTATTTTGAAGCTGAAGGTAAAAATGTCAGACCTTTAATTGTCTTGATATTGAGTAAAGCATTACTGAAAATACCTATTGAAGAAAGGAATCGAATTAAAATAGATACTTTTGACGTAACAGAACAACAATATTTCAAAGGAACCCCAAGCAAATCTAATAGTTCAATTGCTGGAAAGTCAATTGATGATTCGTTAAGCCCATTAGCTATATTACATGGTATAAATCCAAAAGTGATATTAGATCCTTTGAGCAAGCCTATGGATGAGTTGCCCAAAGGTTCTTTGAATGATATCCTACCAAAACAAAGAAGATTAGCTGAAATAGTTGAAATGATCCACACCGCTAGTCTATTACATGATGATGTTATTGATTTATCAGATTCAAGAAGGGGTAGACCAAGTGGCAATATAGCATTCACCAATAAAATGGCTGTGTTAGCAGGAGATTTCTTATTGGGTAGAGCTTCAGTTGCCATAGCTAGATTAAGAAACCCAGAGGTTATTGAATTATTAAGTACAACAATAGCTAATTTAGTTGAAGGGGAATTTATGCAATTGAAAAACACAGTAATGAATGAAGAAAGTTCTAATGAAATTTTGAACGATGGAGATACCAAAACAATCCCTGAGCCAACAGGTAAAGTGCCTACAAAGCAACACGCATACTCAGTCAATTCTGTGAATCATGAAACCAACGTAGACGCTGCTTTTGAATACTATTTACATAAGACTTATTTAAAAACAGCAAGTTTAATGTCAAAATCTTGTCGTGCGGCAGCTGTTTTGAGTGGTGCAAAAGACGATATAGTAGAGAACTGTTATCAATTTGGTAGAAATCTCGGTTTATGTTTTCAAATTGTAGATGATATGTTAGATTACACGAGTTCGAATAAATCGTTTGGTAAACCTTCGCAAGCAGATTTGAAATTAGGATTAGCAACTGCCCCTATATTATTTGCATGGGAAAAGGAGCCGAAGCTAGGTGAACTAATTGCAAGAAAATTTAATCAGCCTGGAGATGTTGAAATTGCTAGAAAATCGGTTGAAAAATACGATGGATTAGAAAAGACAAAACAGATGGCAACTGATTATTGTTTGAAAGCGTTGAATAACTTGAGACAATTACCTGAATCAGATGCAAGAAGCGCATTGGAATTATTGACTAATTCGGTATTAACAAGAACTAAATAGATAGAATAGATAACTTGTAAATATAACCTACTTGCAAATGGTAGTGCTCGTATGTGGGAAAATATGTGTTGGGGCCCAAACTTCAATAATAATTTGCGATAAAAATTTTTAATCTGTCTTTTTTTTGTTGTTTCTTGTTTGTGATCTGTGAATTCGAAATCAAAACTTTTAAATTTGAATAATTTAATTTACATCAAAATGTCATCAGAAGAAACGAAACCAAAAACTGAAGAAGCAACTACTTCATCAATTCCAAAACCGCCAACTTCAAACGTGTTTTCAATGTTTGGTGCCAAAAAGGAAAAAAAAGAAGATGATGAGGAATCAAAAGTAGAAGACAAACCTAAAAATACTGTTTCCTCTGAAACCAAAGAAGATGAAGATAAAGCTGACGAAGAAGAAGCTGATGTCCATTTTACTCCAGTTATTCAATTAGACAAAAAAGTTGACGTCAAAACCAATGAAGAGGATGAAGAAGTGTTATATAAAGTTAGAGCTAAATTATTCAGATTTCATGCCGATACAAAAGAATGGAAAGAAAGAGGTACAGGAGATGTCAAATTTTTGAAACATAAAACTAGTCAGAAGACAAGAATTTTGATGAGAAGAGATAAAACTTTAAAAATCTGTGCAAACCATTTGATCTCATCTGATTATGAATTAAAACCTAACATTGGAAGTGACAGGTCTTGGGTTTACTCAGTCACTGCTGATATTTCCGAAGGTGAGCCTGAAGCTCAAACATTGGCCATCAGATTTGGTAATAAAGAAAATGCTGATAAATTCAAAGAATATTTTGACGAAGCTAAAAAGTCAGAAAAATAAGCAAATTGTTTTGTTGGTATATAGTGACAAATGCATAAGTTTTTAATAGATAATTTTGTTTTGTAGACTGAAATTTTGAGATATTTCTCGAATAAATGGTTTTTATAAAAACTGTTATGAATCAAAGCTTTGAAAGTGTGAAATACTTAACTTCCCAAGCAATCTTATACAATTTGTATCCATTCTTGAATTGGTAAGACAATCTTTCAAGTAGTTCACCGTAAGTTGTAATTTTGCCTCAAAATTCCGAAATCTGAGTTTGTAGTGAAGTAGACGTAAAACAAAATGTTGATGTCATATAATGGTCAGATCATGTAGTCAATTCATCTAGTATTGGTTTGTGGTGGTAGTTGAATGTTAGAGGTTTCGATTACAAAAACGTGGTATACAAAAGATAAAAACAATTTTATTGTGCTGCCAAATCCTAATCTTTCAAATTTTCAAATTTTATTTCATCAATTCCACGATAATTTCAATATAAGGTTGTATTATATGAAGAGGCAAATCACTAATGAAATTTGGTAAATATCTAGCATCAAGACAGTTGGAATTACCTGAATATTCAGGTCATTTTATAGATTATAAATCTTTGAAAAAATTGATAAAACAATTAGCTATACCAAAGAATACAAATGTAAGTGCCGGGTCTACATTCTTCAATGGTGAAATATCAATCACAGAAATTCAACAAACATTGAAGGAGAATAAGGCTTCATTTTTTTTTAGAGTTGAAAGGGAATTAGACAAAGTCAATTCATTCTATCTTGAAAAACAAGCTAATTTATCTATCAATCTTAATTTATTGATCATGAAAAAGAACGAAATCTTCACAAAATCAAATGAGTTTTTGAAGCAACTTGAAAATAACAGCAGCAGTAACTCAAATTTCAAAAATTCCATATCTTTTCTCAATTTATATCAAAATTTCAAAAAGATTCACCAAGATTTGATTAGATTGCAACAGTTTATAGAATTGAATGAAACAGGTTTTTCTAAAGTTGTTAAAAAGTGGGATAAAAGATCAAAATCTCATACAAAAGAACTATTTATTTCAACTGCAGTCAGTGTTCAACCTGTCTTCCATAAAAATGAGATCAACGAATTGAGTGATGTGGTCACTCAATCGTTATTTGATATTGAAAGTATCATGGATGGTGATTATTCTTGTTTGAATGGATATACAGATTTCTCATTTCAACCTCAACAAGCACAGCAAGCCGATCAACAAACTCCGAATCAAGAGCAGAGCCAAGATGGAAAATTTTCAAGACACTCGTCAATCTCAGTGAATATAAGTAGTAACAATGTGATAGATGAATTATATTCAAGTTTTGTGAACGTGGCGACTATAAAAGACCCAGACTCTTCGTTGCTAGCAAGGTGGGTTGACAAAATTAACGGGTCTCACAAAGATAAACAGTTGAAATTTGAGCCGGAGATCAAGATTAAAGTATCAAAAATTTTCCTATTATCAATTACAAATCTTAAGATTTCAGATTCTTTTTTAAAAGCTTTTTTGGAATTAATTAATTATGATATTGAATTCAAGCTTATCAATAAGGTTTTTCACGACAACAAAACAATTTTACATGAATGTTGCTCCATTCCTTTGTCGAATAATAATGAAAATCATGTTACAATAAACAATGGGGTTAAAGTTGTAAATTCTCAAGATTTAATAAATCATTCAAGGTATTTTTTAGTGAAATATTTGATCGATAATGTTATTGATGAAAATGATGAATTGTTGATTGGTAAAGATTTCAACGGTAGAAATTGTTTACATTATGCCTCGCAGAACAATAGAAGCGATTTGTTAAACATCCTATTACCGATTTTTCCAGCTAGTCATATAGATGATTTAGATAATGAGTCAATGTCTCCCTTGCTATTAGCTATTAAACTTGGAAATTTGAATATTATTAAAAACTTAGTTCAATTTGGGTCAAATCCTTTTCCAGAGGCGAAGAAAGAGAAATTACAATATTTACCACTCAATTACTCATGTAAGTTTGGAAACTACAAATTATTGGAATATCTTTTAACAAATATAAAAAATGTTGATTTTAAAGTTTTATTGAATCAGCAAGATGTAGAGGGTTTATTACCCTTGCATGTTGTATCTAGAGCCGGGCATTATAGATTGATTCAATTATTGATACAGTATGGAGCAGAGGTCAATAAATTAGATGGGTTCAATAAATGGACGCCAATATTTTACGCAGCATCTGAAGGTCATGTGAAAACTACCAAAGAATTGATAAAATTTGGCGCAAAATTAAACATCATTGATGAAGCTGGCTATAATGTTTTATATTATTGTGTTGTCGAAGGACACATTGATGTTATAAATGTATTTTCAAAGTATCAGAACGACTTGATAATTAAAGAACCTAAATTGTCCATTAGTGAATCATCTCAATCAATGGCTATATTAGGAGATGTCAATGAAGCTGATGACTCAGATGGTGAGGATGAAGATAGTGGATCACTCACCAAATTTACTCATGACAACAGTAGTAACAATAATATTGATATACCCGATTTACAATTGCCTCCACCAATATTGCCTTTACGTAGATATGGACATAACTTTTTGGAGCAAAAAATATTAATTGAATTGATTTTTCCAGATGATTCTGAATTCATTAATTTTTTCAATACTTTAACAGACTTGAAACCTGGCAGAATTACTTTAACGTCTAACATATCAGATATTGTTCCAAGAAACATTATATTACCAATTAACGATGAGAATTCAAATAATAATAATCAAAACATCTGTGTATTTCAAACTGACCTTGAATCTTTAAATGATTTTAGAATTGATTTTGAAATCTTTCCAAAGTTTGGTACTAGATTGATAGCTAAAACCACAGCATTAACATTTTTTCAAATTAATACGGTATCACCAGAAATCAATTCTATACAGTTACCATTATTTGATTTGAGGTTAAGAAATGTTGGCCAGTTAAAATTCAACTATCAAGTTATATTTCCATTTTCTGGTACACTATTGGAAACTTCAAAATTTGACACCTATTGGAAATCATCAACTAATTTTGTTAAGAATAAACAAGCTCTTAAGCTTAATGCAGCTGGTGGGTTATCACCCAATAATTTTTTATCACCTAATCCAAATGTAGTTATTCCACCACCCACTACAACCAATGAACCACAAAACGTGAACAGTAATCCCTCATCAATAGTAACAGCAACCTCATTGTCTGGGGAGTATTTGAAGATTAAAGTATGTTTACTAAATGATGGTACTCCTGTAGTCTGCCCACACTGGTCAATTTCAATAACAGAGTCAATCGATTTATATTTACCTAATTTGTCAATAGAACAGTTGACTTCAATAACAAATGATTTGTTTGATTATACTAAAGTTATCGAAGATTTATCAAAAATGAAAATCACGGAAATTGCATACATTAAAAAGTTGTTAAAAATTATTTATTTGCCACTAGATGTGATATTACAAGTCTTAAATATAGAAATCAATTTAAACTTAGAATTGTTATTTCCAAGTTTTTATGAATTAGAAATTTTACCATTTAATGGTAATTTACAAACAATTCTAAATAATTTTATTGATTACACGCTAGATTATGTTTTCGATCATATCAGGTTGCTGAAAAAAGGACCAAGTGCAACATCAAGGTCAATTATATTTTTATCGTCAAATTCGTTAGTTTGTAAAATTTTGAATTGGAAACAACCAAATTTTCCAGTATTTTTGATCATGAATGGCATCACCTACAATAATGAGGTAAACAAATTTGAAAGAAGATCAACTAATGGATTATTGATAAAAGACAATGAGTCTTCTAATGTTTTAGTTGACAACTATCAAGAACTTACAATCAGATCAATTAAGGAAGCTGTGAATTTCACGATAAATAACAATTTAATTGGACTAATTACAAGTATCCATTTATTGAATTTGGTACCTAAGTTAGTTCCGTTGATAAGAAGCAGAGGCTTGATATTGGTTGCTTCCAGTGACACCAATGAATCAGAACAAGAAAATCAAGAAACTTTGAGAACAGAATTGGACTCTTATACCAGAACTGAAATCAATGGATTAAGGTTTAACGATGTTTTGAGTTTTAAAGAAGATATCAGTATGTGAAAATGTACAATTAGTTGAGAAACATTGGTTAGTCTTAAAAATTAATGTTCCATGATGTATAATATATCATGCGAAAATGTACGATTATTTATTATTCTTTAGTTTTTTCTTCGTCTGGGTGGAGGAGGTGGTGGTGGTGGTGCCTTTTTTCTCATCGCTTTTTGTTTGAGTGAATTGTTGGAATTGAGTGAAGCCGATGAAGAATTACTAGACTGATAAATTTGATCCTTTAGTTTCTTTGGTATAGGAATTTTTGGTAATGATTTTGCATAAAGATATTCAGTTGGAAGATCTAAAATATTCGAGTCTTCACAAGTATCCTCTGATTGCAAGTCTATCTTTGAGAATTCATTTGATAAAAATACATTTGAATTGTTTTCCATTATCATTGATTCCTTTTTCTCACTATTTCGTCTCTCCAAGAAATTGTGTACAGTTGTATGTTTATGATAATCTGATCGTAATCCAGCTTTGATTGAAGCATGTCTTGAAATTTTGAAGTCATTCAAATCGCTCTCTGACGAGCTTGTTGATATTGGAGAATCTAATCTTAATGTTGAATCTTTTAGCCATTTAATTTTCAAACATTTAGAAGTTAATTTGGTAATTATCTTATCTTCTTCATCATTCGAATTAAAATTCAATAAAATACTCGATAATGATTCTTTAATTTCTTTAACCTTATAATTTTCAGATTCAATTTGTGAAAATAACAAAATAGGGTGTAAGATTCGTAAATAGGTAACCATTAAAATTCTGTTAGTGGTAGTTTCATAATCAATATCATTCAACTCCCTAATTAAAATATCAATCAATATTTTCAAATCATTAAGATATATCAACTTTGATGTAAAGCTAGTTGTGAATATTAAATATAAAAATTTTAATATTAATATCCTTATAATTTGGGATTCTTCTCTGTTTAAATGATAAATGAGTAAATTGATAAATTTGACAATATGATTCAAATGTTTTGAGTTCTGTATTAGTTCATCAAACACCAAATTTGATGAATTGCCTCCAGAATTATAAAACTTCATTAAAAATTGTTCATTAATTAATAATAATAATTTGAGCTCTTCGTAGGCTATAAGTTTTGACTCATTTGTGAATTCGTCAACATCCAAATCATAATTATTAAAATCTTCATTAACTAATAGATACTTGACTAAAATCGATAACAAATTATTGCTCTTCAACTCATCAAACTCATCATCGCTGAAAAGTTCTTTGTGATATAGGTATTCAAAAATTATATCACAACCAAATTTTAGTATCACAAATGATGATTTCTCGTTATCAATCGCTATTATTTGAGTAGATATAAACTCAGTAACAACGCGAATGAAACCAAACTTGTTTAGCGTATAATATAGTTCATCAATATTTATCAAATCGACAACTTTAGAATCTTCATCATCTTGTTGAGTATTCTTTAACTTTAATAGCAATAATAAAGCTATACACAAAAATTCTTTTATGCATTCGTTTTCGTATATAATCTTTTCATCAAATTCTATATCCTTATCAATCACTGATTTCATTAAACTGGTGAATGTGTCAAAAAATGCTAATATTTTGCCTATGCAGAATTGATAGTTCTTTATAAACATGTTTGAAGTAATCAATTTTAAAGCATACAAAGAAATCTCTTGATAAGTGGGTGATCGTGATTCATAGTATAAATTATCGAGTATGCATTTGATATAAATTGAAAAGTTTTCATTACATTCATTCGAATCGCTATTGATTAAGATTGTCGATATTTCATCTTCCAAGTAATCTCTAGGCGTTATCAGTGAGATTATCGACGAGAAAGAGTGTTTGAACGAAGACGATCTCGCTAACCCATCTGGCATTGATAACATCAATATCGTCCCGCGATTTGTTCTTGAACTATCAATTTAGTCACGTGAGATATTCTACTGCTGGATTTTTCAAATGGTCACGTGCCGGTAAAAAGAGGTGCTTTATATTAATACCCAATAGTTTTCAAATATATATCGGTGCCCCAACCATTGTACGTTTGTAAAGTTAACAGCCCTTTGGTTATATGTTCTTCGTCGGCGCCACCATTGATTGTATCATTGAAGACTTCAATATATTGTTTAGCTAATGGTAACCCGAACCCCATTCCTGCCACTGAATTACCACCTAACCCGGGCGGCACATTCAAGGTTTTGTAACTATCACCTTCACCACTTTCGTAAGTTGAAAATGAATAATCAAATATATTTCGTACCACCTTATCCGGTATTCCCTTACCTTTGTCTCTAATTCTAATTTGTAAGTATTTTGAGTCTTCCATTGATGTCGATATAGTTACAACAACTGGATCATCCACATTGTTTTCAATTTGTGCTCTAAATGAGTTCTTGAATAATTCCATCAATATGTAATCGAGATGGTATTCTATATATGGAAAATTCAAGACTTCTTCTTCTGATTTATTAAATTCTGGTTCAACTTGACTCCAGTAATTGATTGGTAATAAATTTGTATCAATATCTACTTGTACGGACTGGTCATATTTCATCATTGTAATGTCATTTACTATATCAGCATTTTTTCTTATAACATTGGGCACATACAACATTTTAATAACCCCATTGTATTTTCCACCTGGCACGAACAGCTCAGAATTTAACGACCTTGTCAATTCAATATGTTGATAAGCAATCAATCTCATACTGATTCGTTCTTTCAAATGCTGATTCAAGAATAGCTTAATTTGATTGAAATTCAAAAGGTTGCTTACCTCTGTGAACCCTTTGCTTAAACTAGGTAAAGTATCATCATGAATATCGATGAATTCATTTAAAACCTGGTTTGAAAATTCCAAATTCTCTTCCAAAGTCTGTGGAAGGTATGAACTTGCTTTTAACAACTGCGACATTGATTGCAAGTATGTGCTGTAACTTTCCGATATTGAAGGGTTCAATACGACCAAGTACGGTAATTTTCTAAACTCTTTTAGTCTTTTAGCATTGTATACCAATAGATTTTCAATAGTGTCTCGTGCATTTTGTAATATGAATTCTTTGCTTAATCGTTCACTTTGACTATACAACTTTTTCATTGAAAACTTTGGTAAAGGTTGACTTGAATAATGATTAATTGGTTGCTCCAACTTAGTTCGTATTTTATACTCTTCTAGAAACTTCTTTTGTTGCTGGCATTCCTCGAGTTCTTTGGAAATGCTGACGAATCTGATCCATCTTTTTCGAATGCACAATATTGATGCATTTTTTGGTAGTAGTATCATTAGGTGATCAAAATTTCAATTCCTAAAATCGTTCTATGCGCATTTTTTTTATCTCATACGATAATTCTAAACCGCTAGTTGCAAATATGTCACTTGATGACTGTCCCATATGTATTGAGGAGCAACTCAGTTCAGCAGACAATGCAGTATCTTGGATTGAATGTTCCAATTGCAAACAATGGTACCATATAACCTGTGTGGATATCAATGAGAACGACTTGAGTGAGATTGTTTCATACCATTGTAAACAGTGCATAAAAGAATCTGGGCCATCGATTTACAAAAGAAAATCAAAAAGATCTAAAGTATCAATTGACTATGTTGCGTTGAATGAAGGAGAGACTTTTGCGCTAGATAAATCAATTCATTTTCAATTGCCAAACTTTTTAAAATTTAAAGGTGAAGTTGACATCCACTATGAGAATGATTTGACAAAAGATTTTATGTTGGAAACTAACATGAGTAAACCTATATACATTCCTAATGTTAACTTGGAAAAAGTTGGAATGAAACTACCTAGACCCAAAAATGAAATAACAATTGATTATATAACGGAGTGCTGTGGTGATGAAACTCCAGTAGAAGTGATGGATGTAATTTCGCAAGAGAGTATACAGCCGCAATGGAATTTGAAAAAATGGCAAAGTTATTTCAATACACCAGAGTCGAATAGAGATAGGATAAGAAATGTTATTTCATTAGAAATATCAGATTCAAAATTGGGTGTAAATTTTATACGACCGAAAGCGGTTGAAGAGTTGGATTTGGTTGATAAAGTATGGGATCCACTGGACGACCAACCTCGATCTAAAGTGACTAAATATTGCTTGATGTCAGTGAAAAATTCATTCACCGATTTTCATATCGACTTTGGTGGCACATCTGTTTACTATACAGTGCTAAAAGGTTTAAAAACTTTTTTGATGTTCCCACCCACAGAAAGAAATTTGAAATTGTACGAATTATGGAACTTAGAACCAAAACAGAACTTTATGTGGTATCCTGAATATTCATTGAAGAACAAGGTATATCCTGAACTTGGTTTCAAAGTGACATTAAAACCAGGAGATTTATTTATCATACCTAGTGGTTGGATTCATTCGGTACATACCCCTGAGGATTCTATTGTACTTGGAGGAAATTTTTTAACACTAAGAGATATGAATATGCAGTTAAAAATCAATCAATTGGAAAAACTGACAAAAGTTCCCTCAAAATTTAGGTTTCCCATGTTTAACAAAGTGATTTGGTTAAGCGCAATCTTTTACTTTAATCATAAATCTATATTCAAAGAAGATATACAAAACGAAGACGGGAAGAATATTATACTTTCTTGGATCGAACATCTTTGTAACCATCTAGAACTCAGTAAGAAAAACGTGACTGCGAAAAGAAGCATACCAATGAATAAGTTAAATAATAAACCAATCGAATTCATAAATAGTTTGAAAGTTTGGTATAACGAATATGATTAATGTACATTTTAAAATAAATTATAAATCTAATGGAGTTCCTTTTTCTCTTGCAGCTTCACCATATTTTTTAATTCTGATAGCTTGGACTGCAATAAAACCACTAGTATCTTCTGGTGAAAATCCTGTTAATTCATCCATGGAAGATTCAGTTTCGTCGTATAATTTTTCGGTGTCAGAAGATCTCCCCAAAATGGTAACAATTCCTTTATAAGCAGAAGCTCTAACTATACCATTTACGGTTTTTTGTGAGGGCTCGATCATGCTTCTAACATATTCACCTTCAGGAGTGAAATACATACCGTTATACAATATTTTAGCCCAAGTTGGTGTGACAAATTGATCTCTGATAGCTCTGACTTCTCTGTCCAATGTTAAACCTTCCAAATCGACATGAGTTGTTCTTAATAAAGTCAACCCTGGAGTTTCATAACAACCTCTTGATTTAATACCAATAAATCTATTTTCAACAATATCTATTCTACCAACACCGTTTCTTCTTGCTAAAGCATTTGCTTGAATGAATAATTCGACTGGTTCAGTATACGTTGTTTCACCAATAGTCAATTTAGTTGGCAACCCTTTTTCAAATGTTATTGAAAAAACTTCAGGTTTGTTTGGAGCATCGGTTGGATCAATTGTTAATTTCCACATGTCTTTTGGTGGTGTTGTGTCTGGATTTTCTAAGATACCAGCTTCGAATGATATATGAGCTAAGTTTTCATCTGTAGACCATGGCTTTGCTTTGGTTTGAGCAACTGGAATGTTTTTCGAAGCTGCATAATCTAATAAGTCATTTCTACCAGCAAATCTATTGAAAAATTCTGGTAATCTCCATGGTGCAATGACGACAACATCGGGTTTAAGAGCATAAAAACTTAATTCAAATCTGACTTGATCGTTTCCCTTACCAGTACAACCGTGAGAAACAGCAAAACAACCATTATCTTCAGCAACTTTAATTTGAGCTTGTGCAATAACTGGTCTTGCTAATGAGGTACCTAATAAGTAAACATTTTCATAAATTGCATTAGATTGAATAGCAGGATAACATACTTTTTCAACAAATTCTTTTCTAACATCAACAACAACAAACTTAGTAGCACCAATAGCTAAAGCTTTCTTTTCAGCTTCTTCAAAATCTTCTTCTTGACCAATGTTGGCTAAAAATGCAATAACTTCATATCCTTGCTCCAATAACCAAGCTAATATAACTGAAGTGTCTAAACCTCCTGAATATGCTAAGCAAACTTTACCTTTTGACATAATAAATTGATATAAAAAATGTTAATAAATAGGAATGAAAATTTTTGTTGGAAATTTTTTCCTTTAAATAGATCTTTAGTGTATTTGGAAAATTAACCGCGCACTTAGCACTTACCAGATTAGTCATAATGAGGTAGTGTTATTGTGTTGAATAATTAAAAGAGTCTAAAGTCACTACCCCCCTACCGCCATACCCCCCTACCGCTATTTTTACATAGAAAATAAGTTTATTACGTAATTATTTATATTTGCTTACGTAAAATATATACATTTTAGTTAGGAAAGCAAAACAGAAGGCGGTAAGGGGGTATGGCGGTAGGGGGGTAGTGACTTTATAATAGAAATACAATTGACACAAATCCAGATGAAATCAAAGATATGTAGATAACATTGTATATTTTAGCTCAGCATGATTTATTTAATTCATTTATTGTCGAAGTGATCACAAGTTTATAGTTTTGGTTATTGCATATTTGGAAAAAAAAATTTATATCATGATGATTCAAATCATGGTTTGAGCTTACACGAATTTCTAGAAAACAATACACAGCTAAACCAATTGTTATACCTATCAGAAGCAACTAAACTCATCCAAGAACCAGTCAAGAAAAAATTCAAACAAAAAAAGTTATTTGAAGAAATTGATTCAAGTTTCTTCAGATCTAGATCCAAGAAATACAATCTTACCGTTAGACATAGTTTATCACCATCTGGATGGACGAATGCATTCAATTCGAACATAGATAGATGGTCCAAATTTTCTTTGGTTTTAAATAAGGCTAAAAAATTATACCTGGAACATTGTGACACTTTTCATAGAATTAATCTAGGTCCTTTCAATAAGTTTGGAGAAGGAGAAAAACGATGCAAATTATGTCATACAACCATAGATGGAACAAATTCTTTCAACACTTGGTGACCAACTGCCCTATTTCTAAACCAATATGGCAAGAATTTGAGTTCCAAGTAAATCACCAATCTTCAAACAATGATATGCAACCCAGACTTAACGATAATAGAATTAACCAAAATCAATAGATACCTTTCCGCGGTCTTTTACTTTCGATCAATGCGACTAAAATGGGTATCCTTGTTCCAACTGGAATATTATACGTAACAATAAAAGATCTAATACAACAAGAAGGAACTCAAGGCTTTTCTTTAATTTTAGTTTCCCTTGCTCATCAACAAGAATTGAGTTGTTAAATTTAGATTAACTCAGCAATCATATTTATAGAATTAAATTCACAATATTTGAAAAAAAAATGATGATTCGAATACCATTAGAATGATACAATTTTACTTTGAAGTAACTTGATTTGTTGTAAAAAAGTGAATGATTACCTCTTGTAAAATATGAAGTTCTAAAGGTAAAATTGATTTACAGCAACACGTTGGTTTAAAAGTGTGGACACGAAACTTGTATTTTTTCGCAAATTTTTATAAAATCTTCATACAATTATCGATTTTGAAACAAGTAAGCCACCTAGTTTATTTTAGGTATTTTATAACTTTATCGTGATTTGGTTTGAATTTATTAATCAAGTTAAAAATTGGTTGCAAAATTTATGATTACAGCGGTGTTGAGACATCCAAACATCAGTATATTACAGTCAAATAAATACATGACTCAAATTTAGGCTGTAGTCGTGCCGTGATTTTTTAACAAATCATTTTTTCTGCTTTGATTCATAGTCATTTCACGAATCATAGTCATTTTGATATTTTCATAGTTTAATCACCAAACCGACTGATTTACAAGAGAATTTACATGGATAAAAAGGTAGGAGTTACTCAATTAATTCGAAAAAAGCTAAATTTTAAAGACGAAAGGTTATGGAAACGATTTAGTGCAAGAAGATTAGAATTAATAGACACTTTGGATTTAAGTTTGAAAAAAGCTAGTGAACAAGAATTGGAGATAGAAAGAGTTTCAGAAACATTAAGGACCGAATTCCAATATGACATGACGTATGCTAGCGATTTTGATAAACTAGTTCGAGCTGCAATACAGAGTGTAAGGAGAAATAGGAAAAGAAGCTCCAAAAAAGTATCTCAAGAACAAAGTCATAAAAAGATCAAGAATGACAATAACAATTTTTTCAATGAAGTTTTACAGAATGAAGAAGATGTTTATGATGTTAACTATTCGAAAAGTAAAAAATTTACTATTAACGATCATGCTAAAGATACAATTGATGACATAGTGAGACCAAGATTACCACCTATTAGAAATATTACGAAGCAGGATTCTGCCAATGATATACATAAATT
The DNA here is from genome assembly GCA_030565145.1 of Insectozyma parachauliodis. NCBI lineage: Eukaryota > Fungi > Ascomycota > Pichiomycetes > Serinales > Debaryomycetaceae > Insectozyma > Insectozyma parachauliodis. Next base: position 314,312 of record JAJMBB010000006.1, on the reverse strand, counting down.
TAAAATTGACTGTGATTTTGCAAAATCTTTGATTGTGAATAAAATTGAAATGTCAAAAACTTGTAATGAAAGTAATCTTACCAGTAGAACAGACAACCTACAATTCTTAGGTAGATCAATTATAGCAAGCTGTATTGGCTTTGTATTTGAAAAATGTTTTGAAAGTATCAACCTTCAACTGATTGAATATTTGAGAAATAAATTGAGTGGCGAAAAATCGTTGGCTAATCTTTTCAGAGCTTTACAAGATTATAAGGCTAAAAAAGTGCTTATAAGTGATGAAATTGCAGTGGCTTCATTATACACGATATTAGGTGGATTGATAGTTGATTATGGGTTTGAAAATATAATGTATTTAATTTGTGAAATACTATATGTATCTGTGTTACAAGAATATCCTTTGATTGTTAAAAACTCAACACCTTTTAAAGCCCAAGACTACATAAAAACAGAGAACACGGAAAACTTCAAAAGCAATAATGAAAACAATAACGACAATGAAATGATTATCACTAATAACGAGTCCATGATCAACTCCAATAATGACAACAACAACAGTAATATATCTTTGAATAAATTAGCCGAAGTTGCAACAAATCTACAGAGAAATCTAAGCAATGAAAGCACAGAAGCAGTTACAAATGAAAACTCTTTCCAGAAAAAAAAGGTGATTCTAAGATTTTTGAATCAAGTGATTGAATTATCTTATTCATTGAAATACCAGGCTACACCCAAGTATTTTGAATTACTCGAAAATATAAAACAAGTATTTAAACTACGAGATTGTATAATCGTAATAAAATTTAAAAAGCAAATCGTCCAAACTGATTTTGAAATCGAAAAAATATTCAAAAACAATGAAAGAATTATTGAATTTGAAATTGTCGTTCAAATTTCAAAGTCGATTTATGAAATGAATAATTTGAATAATCGAAAATTAGAGATAGAAAGGGACCAAAAAATTTCCTTACCCCCACCAATACCCAATGGTTCCAAATTCAATTTTTTAAGTAACTCAGAAGAAACCAATTCAATCTCGTCCAGTTCAAGATCATCTCCATCTTTAGATACGGCTAAAAATCCTACAAAATTTTTACCGCCTCCGCAACCTATATTACCAAAATTCCAGCCGTTATTATGAGATAAGTAATAAACACTTGAAGATAAAGACAAATGAAAATAAAGATTAAAAGTAAAGTAAATATGTAAGCGAAAATATCAGATCAAAAGAAAATATAGTTCGAAAAGCGGATTATAAAGGAGCTCAAAAACTTACATTTATCATCCTTTTAAAATTTTACCATATACAGTACAACTTACACAAAATAAAACTTTGGAAATAAATAGACGTTTTTGTTAAACTTTCGATTAGGTTGGTTCGCGTTCCAAGAGACAATATTCAAACATCATTTTTATTAGAAGGGCAACGTTCTTCATGATACAAGTGATACAAGTTCATGGGTTGTTACGAGGTCCTAGTTGAAGATATTAAAATAGAGTGACATCAATATTCTTGCATAGTCTCGATTCAAGTAGAAAAAAGCTGCAAAATTTGGGTGAGAAAAATTAGCTCCCAAAAAAAAAATGTTAATGTTACAAAAAAAACGTTGGGATACAATTGAAAGTTGGGTTAACTTAAAATTTAAAGCGTTAAGTGATGTTGACAGCACGAACTCTATTCCAATGTAGTATTATTTTTGTTGCCATCGGACATTTTTGTATTAGGCCAAATGAATATCATTTGTATTGTAACTTTAAACATGTAACAGAATAAAAGTCACTCTTGCCCCCATACATGAGCCCAATTCACAACTTTAGACTGATTCTAGATCGAATTTATATTTTGTTGTTATGGGTACTTACTAAACCGTCTAGTTTAGAAACATTTTTGTTAACCAGGGTCGATTGTCTGGATGTACTTTCGAACCAGAGATGGACTTAAAGCTTATGTGCAGGTACTCTCAACAAAAATAGATCTAACATTACATAATTACTTATGAATTGTTTACGTGAGTTATAGTTAATTGTATATATACAGTTTATTTCTACTCTACAATTTTATTCTTTTCCTTCAAAATCAATAGACCTTATTTCATACTGAAACTCCATTCTATACATTAACACATACTACTACTTTAATCTCAGTATTGATTTAACCAATTATATTACCTCATATTTAATCTACAAGAATTCCTCCCCCAGTTTCCTTGTTGTTTTTAATCCGTAACAATTGATATATATCTGCTAACTCAACAATTCGAATCATCTGATACTTCAGGCATCGTTTTATCAAATTATACCAAGTTTTAGAGCTTATTTATATCATAGGTATGTTTATTTTCATTAATATTTACAATTTTTTAAAGAAGCATATTAGAATTCAACTTCAAGTCGTTTAACTCACATTAAAAATTGATCTTACCACCACAATCTTTGTTCACAATAGTATGGAAAGCAAATATAGTGGTATAGCCAACAACTCCGAAATCTGAAAAATCTCATTTTTAATGGAGAAAAAATAGTTCATCTTGAATTTTAACTCAACCAGCAGGGAGGAAAAATTATTTTACAACCAAAATCATTTCCATCTATCCTTTGTTTCATCCACTTCACTCCATCACTCTGTTTTATGATATGCTTCATACTACACTTGAACCAATTTAAAACTAAAGTTACTAACATTCTTTTAAATAGATCAATTAACCCATTAATTCCCTTATACAAAGTTATATCTCGTAATAACTATCAAATATCTTTCATACAAAGACGTGATTTTTCATTCAAATCCTTATTCAATAAGTTCATAATGTCATCCGAAAGCAACAATAATATACCTTCTTTTCATCATCAAAATTTACATCAACATTTACCCTCCCATTTTTTAGGTTTAAACTCAGTTGAAAATGCAGAGCCTTCAAAAGTTACAGATTTTGTCAAATTTCATCAGGGTCATACTGTGATATCTAAAATATTGATTGCAAATAACGGTATTGCGGCTGTTAAAGAAATCAGATCTGTTAGAAAATGGGCTTATGAAACTTTTGGTGATGAGAAGGCTATACAATTCACCGTTATGGCAACTCCAGAAGATTTGCAAGCAAATGCAGAATACATAAAAATGGCAGATCAATTTGTAGAGGTACCTGGTGGTACAAATAACAATAATTATGCAAATGTCGATTTGATTGTTGAAATTGCAGAAAGCACAAATGTTCATGCTGTTTGGGCTGGCTGGGGTCATGCAAGTGAAAACCCTTTATTACCTGAAAAATTAGCAAATTCTCATAAAAAAATCGTCTTTATAGGACCTCCAGGTAGTGCTATGAGAAGTTTGGGTGATAAAATTTCTTCGACTATTGTTGCTCAGCATGCAGATGTTCCTTGTATTCCTTGGTCTGGAACTGGTGTCGATGAAGTAGAGGTAGATCCAAAAACCAACTTAGTTTCTGTTTCTGATGAAGTTTATGCTAAAGGTTGTTCAATAAGTCCTGAAGATGGGTTAGAAAAAGCCAAAAAGATTGGATTTCCTGTTATGATCAAAGCTTCTGAAGGTGGTGGTGGTAAAGGTATCAGAAAAGTTGATAACGAAGCTGATTTTGTCACATTATATAATCAAGCAGCAAATGAAATTCCTGGTTCTCCAATCTTCATCATGAAATTAGCTGGTGATGCAAGACATTTGGAAGTCCAATTATTAGCAGATCAATATGGTACTAATATTTCTTTATTTGGACGAGATTGTTCTGTTCAAAGAAGACATCAGAAAATTATTGAAGAAGCTCCTGTTACAATCTCTAAAAAAGAAACTTTTACAGAGATGGAACATGCAGCAGTTAGATTAGGAAAGTTGGTTGGCTATGTTTCTGCTGGTACAGTTGAATACTTGTATTCACATTCAGAAGATAAATTTTATTTTTTGGAATTAAATCCAAGATTACAAGTTGAACATCCAACTACTGAAATGGTTACTGGTGTCAATTTACCTTCAGCTCAATTACAAATTGCTATGGGTATTCCTATGCATAGAATCAGAGACATTAGAACTTTATATGGTTGTGATCCTCATACTTCAACAAATATTGATTTCGAATTTAAGACTGAAACTTCTTTATCAAGTCAAAGAAGACCAACTCCAAAAGGTCATTGTACTGCTTGTAGAATTACATCCGAAGACCCTGGAGAAGGCTTTAAACCAAGTGGTGGTTCATTACATGAGTTGAATTTCAGATCAAGTTCAAATGTTTGGGGCTATTTTTCCGTTGGTAATCAATCTTCAATCCATTCATTTTCGGACTCTCAATTTGGTCATATTTTTGCATTTGGTGAAAACCGTCAAGCATCAAGAAAACATATGGTTGTTGCATTAAAAGAATTGAGTATTAGAGGTGATTTTAGAACAACTGTTGAATACTTGATTAAATTATTGGAAACACCTGATTTTGAAGATAATACAATTACAACTGGTTGGTTAGATGAATTAATCACCAAAAAATTGACAGCTGAAAGACCTGATCCGATTGTTGCTGTTGTTTGTGGTGCTGTCACAAAAGCTCATATAAATGCAGAAGAAGAACAAGCTGAATATATTCAATCGTTAGAAAAAGGTCAAGTTCCTCACAAAAATTTACTAAAGACTATTTACCCAATTGATTTTATCTATGAAGGTGCAAGATATAAATTTACTACAACAAAATCTTCTGCAGATAAGTACACATTGTTCTTGAATGGTTCAAGCTGTGTGGTTGGTGCTAGGCCTTTATCAGACGGTGGTTTGTTGTGTGCAATTAATGGTAAATCTCATGCTGTTTATTGGAAAGAAGAAGCTTCTGCTACCAGATTATCAGTTGATGGTAAAACTTGTTTATTGGAAATTGAAAATGATCCAACTCAATTAAGAACTCCATCACCAGGTAAATTAGTCAAATATTTAGTTGAAAGCGGCGAACATATCAACGCTGGCCAACCATATGCCGAAGTTGAAGTGATGAAAATGTGTATGCCTTTAATTGCAAATGAAAATGGGGTTGTTCAATTAATTAAACAGCCAGGTTCAACAGTTAATGCTGGGGATATTTTAGCTATTTTAGCTTTAGATGATCCATCAAAAGTTAAGCATGCAAAACCATTTGAAGGTACTTTACCAGAAATGGGTGAACCGAACATTAGGGGTTCAAAACCTGTTCATAAATTTCAACATTATACTACTATTTTGAAGAATATTTTGGCCGGTTATGATAATCAAGTTATTATGAACTCAACTTTGAAGAAAGTCATCAATGTGTTGAAAGATAAAGAATTGCCTTATTCAGAATGGAGACAGTTTATATCTGCTTTACATTCAAGATTACCACCAAAATTAGATGAATCCTTGAATATTTTAATTGAAAGAACTCAATCAAGAAATGCTGATTTCCCAGCGAGACAGATTTTGAAATTAATTAATAAGTCTATCGATGAAAATAATAATAATGCTGCTTTGAAAGAAATTGTTGAACCTTTAGTTTCAATAGCTACTAGGTATTCAAACGGTTTAGTCGAGCATGAATACAACTTTTTTGCATCATTAATAGATGAATATTACAATGTTGAAAAATTGTTCAATGGTGAAAATGTTAGAGAGGATGATGTTATATTGAAATTGAGAGACGAAAATAAAGGAGATTTGAAAAATGTTATCCATATAAGTTTATCACATTCAAGAGTAAGTGCCAAAAATAATTTAATTTTGGCTATTTTGGATGAATATCAACCATTATTACAATCAAATTCATCAGTTGCATCATCAATCAGAGATTCTTTGAAAAAAATTGTTGAGTTGGATTCAAGGGGTTGCTTAAAAGTTGCTCTCAAAGCTAAAGAAATTTTGATTCAATGCTCATTACCTTCAATAAAGGAAAGATCAGATCAATTGGAACATATTTTAAGATCAGCTGTTTTAGAAACCTCTTATGGAGAAATTTACGCTAAACATAGAAAACCAAAATTAGAATATATTCACGAAGTAGTTGACTCCAAACATACTGTTTTTGATGTCTTATCACAATTTTTAGTTAACAATGATGAATGGGTCGCTATTGCAGCTGCTGAAGTCTATGTTAGAAGGGCTTACAGAGCTTATGAATTAGGAATGATTGATTACCATTTTCATGATAGATTACCAATTATTGAATGGAAATTCACTTTACCAACCAATATCACATCATCAAGATATAATACTGTTCAACAATCAAATGTTGTTGATGAAGAAGCATCGTCGGTCAATATGAAGCATGCTGCATCAATTAGTGATTTATCATTTGTTGTTGATTCGAAGACTGAACACTCAACAAGAACCGGGATTTTGATACCTTCAAGACATTTGGACGATGTTGATGAAATGTTGAGTGCTGCCCTTGATAAAATTCAAAATTCAGATGGTATCACATTTGAATTGAAAAAAGATGAAAAACAATTGAACTTACTAAATGTTATCAATATTGTTATTACTAGTACTGATGGTTACTCAAATGAACAAGAATATCTAGTAAGAGTTGAGGAAATCTTGGAAGAATTCAAAGAAGAGTTGAGAAACAGCAAAATTCGTCGTATCACTTTTGTTTTTGCCCATCAAATTGGTCAATATCCTAAGTATTATACTTTCACTGGTCCAAACTATTTAGAAAATACAGTCATCAGACATATCGAACCAGCTTTAGCTTTTCAATTAGAATTAGGTAGATTAGGAAATTTCAATATCAAACCAATCTTTACCAACAATAGAAATATCCATGTTTACGAAGCTGTCGGTAAAAATGCACCAAGCGACAAAAGATTTTTCACTAGAGGTATTGTTAGGACTGGGATTATCAAAGATGATATAAGTATTAGCGAATATTTGATAGCAGAATCTAATAGATTGATGAACGATATTTTGGATACTTTAGAAGTTATTGATACTTCAAATTCAGATTTGAATCATATTTTCATTAATTTCTCGAATGTGTTTAATGTCCAACCACAAGAAGTTGAGGCTGCATTTGGATCATTCTTGGAAAGGTTTGGTAGAAGATTATGGAGATTAAGAGTTACTGGTGCTGAAATAAGAATTGTCTGTACCGATTCTCAAGGCAACTCATTCCCATTGAGAGCAATTATTAACAATGTCAGTGGTTATGTTGTTAAATCTGAATTATACATGGAAATTAAAAACGCTAAAGGTGATTGGGTTTTCAAATCAATCGGTCATCCAGGGTCTATGCATTTAAGACCAATTTCAACACCATATCCAGCAAAAGAATCATTACAACCAAAACGTTATAAAGCTCACAATATGGGTACTACATATGTTTATGACTTTCCTGAATTATTTAAACAAGCCACATTGTCACAATGGAAAAAGTATGGTAAAAAAGCACCTAATGATGTTTTCACATCATTAGAATTGATCAGCGATGAAGGTGACAACTCAAATTTAACGGCTGTTGAAAGAGAACCAGGCTCTAATAAAATTGGTATGGTTGGATTTAAAGTCACTGCAAAAACTCCAGAATACCCAAGAGGTAGACAATTTATTATTGTTGCCAATGACATTACTCATAAGATTGGTTCATTTGGTCCTGAAGAAGATTATTATTTCAATAAATGTACAGATTTGGCTAGGAAATTAGGCATACCTAGAATTTACTTATCAGCCAATTCAGGTGCTAGAATCGGAGTTGCAGAAGAATTGATACCTTATTATCAAGTTGCTTGGAATGAAGAAAATGCACCAGAAAAAGGATTCAAATATTTATATTTAACTCCCGAATCCAAATCCAAATTAGAAAATGATGGAAAAGGTAGCTCAGTTACCACTGAAAGAGTTGTTGAAAATGGACAGGAAAGATTCATCATCACTTCAATCATTGGTGCCGAAGATGGATTAGGTGTTGAATGTTTGAAAGGCTCTGGTTTGATTGCTGGTGCTACCTCAAGAGCATATAAAGATATTTTCACAATCACTTTGGTTACTTGTAGATCAGTTGGTATCGGTGCTTACTTGGTAAGATTAGGTCAAAGAGCTATTCAAATTGAAGGTCAACCAATAATTTTAACGGGTGCTCCAGCTATCAATAAATTGTTAGGAAGAGAAGTCTATTCATCAAATTTGCAATTAGGTGGTACCCAAATTATGTATAATAATGGTGTCTCACATTTAACCGCAAGTGATGATTTGGCAGGAGTTGAAAAAATTTTAGAGTGGTTATCATATGTTCCAGCTAAAAGAGGAATGCCTGTGCCAATATTAGAAAACGAAGATAATTGGAATAGAGATATTGATTATTATCCTCCAAAACAAGAAGCTTTCGACGTCAGGTGGATGATTGAAGGTAGAACCAATGAGGATGGAGAATTTGAGTCTGGTTTATTTGATAAGAATTCTTTCCAAGAGACATTGTCAGGATGGGCAAGAGGAGTTGTTATTGGTAGAGCCAGATTAGGTGGTATCCCTATTGGGGTCATTGGAGTTGAAACAAGAACAGTTGAAAATCTAGTTCCGGCTGATCCTGCCAATCCAAGCTCAACTGAAACTTTGAATCAGGAAGCTGGTCAAGTTTGGTATCCAAACAGTGCTTTCAAGACAGCTCAAGCAATTAATGACTTCAATAATGGTGAGCAATTACCTTTAATGATTTTAGCCAATTGGAGAGGTTTTAGTGGTGGTCAAAGAGATATGTACAATGAAGTCTTGAAATATGGTTCATTTATTGTTGATGCATTGGTTGATTTCAAGCAACCCATTTTCACTTATATTCCTCCAAATGGTGAATTGAGAGGTGGTTCATGGGTCGTTGTTGATCCAACTATCAACCCAGATATGATGGAAATGTACGCCGATGTGGATTCAAGAGGTGGTGTTTTAGAACCTGAAGGTATGGTTGGTATCAAATATAGAAGGGATAAATTATTATCAACAATGGAAAGATTAGATCCTACATATTCTGCATTGAAACAAAAATTGAATGATCAAGATTTATCACCAGAGGAACATTCAAATATTTCAGTTAAATTAGCAGCCAGGGAAAAGGTACTATTACCAATTTATGCACAAATTTCAGTCCAATTTGCTGATTTACATGATAGATCAGGTAGAATGTTGGCAAAAGGTGTTATTAGGCAAGAAATCAAATGGACAGATGCTAGAAGATTCTTCTTCTGGAGATTAAGAAGAAGACTTAACGAGGAGTACGTCTTAAAATTGATTGCTGATCAAATTGGTACAGATGTTCCTAAGTTGGAAAAAGTTTCTAGATTTAAATCCTGGATGCAAACTGTCGATTACAATGATGATAAGGCAGTCAGTTCATGGATCGAAGAACATCATAGTAAATTACAAAAGAAAATAGAGGAATTGAAAGTTGAAGAAACAACTAGAAAAATATCGAAGTTATTATCCAATCTTTCGAAAGAAGAGCAAGAGAAATTTTTCAATACATTAAAATAAATATTAGAGTAAATAATATAAAATTTTGTATCATAGAGTGAATATCAGTAGTCATAACCTATTTCGTTTTTTTGATTTATCTCATTAACTTTAAACAACATTCTTATAACTTGATGTGTAGTAATACTGTAACAAATTATTTTGACTAGCTTTTGTAACTATTGTTTGCAACTGTCTTTTGCAACTATTTTCTGCAACTATTTTCTGCAACTATTTTCTGCAACTATTTTTTGCAACTATTTTTCGTCACAGGCAAAAAACACAATGATCTTTTTATTGTTATTCATCAGAGTCACATCATCTCTACAATTTTTGGTATCTCTTAAACCCAAAGAGACATTGGACGATTTCATTGCCTATGATTCAACTTATCCAATTGAATCTCAAGTTCAAGAGTTAATTGAAACCAGATTTCGAATAGGTAATTTAACAGGATTTTCTGGAAACTTTACCTCACAGCATTTACAACGCTTTAAGAAATGTCCTTTGATTGATGAAATTTCACCTGACATTATGTTACAATCATATGATTTGCAAATGCAACAGGATGCCCCTAGACATTTAGCTAGATTGAGTAGAAAAAAAAGAATGAGACATAAAAAAAAATACCCATATATTTACGATGATGATTTTGTGGGAAAACGAATAAACGCTTACGTTATTGATTCAGGAATTGAAATTGGCCATCCAGAATTTCAAGGTAGAGCTCGAGTAGGTAGAGATTTTACAGGAAAAGGGTTTGGAGATTATAATGGTCATGGAACCCATGTCGCAGGTTTGATTGGTTCCAACACATATGGAGTTGCAAAACAAGTTACCATCATAGACGTTAAAACGCTAAACGAAAGAGGAGTTGGAACATTGAGTCTAGTAATTCAAGCTTTGGAGTTTGTCGTTAATCATAGAATAAGATCTGACAAACCAGGAGTAGTTAATTTATCATTGGGAGCATTTAAAAATACTATTTTGAATAGTGCCATCGAGCAAGCTTCACGAGCTGGGTTGGTATTTGTGGTGGCTGCAGGTAATTCAAACATGAATGCATGCTTGAGTAGCCCATCATCATCACCATACGCGATCACAGTTGGTGCAATTGATGATTTTAATGATTCAATATCTAGTTTTTCTAATTGGGGAGAATGTGTCGATTTATTCGCAAGTGGTTCATATGTTAAAAGTATACATTTCAAATCATTTGATAAGACTCATATATTATCAGGAACTTCAATGGCAGCTCCTATTGTTACAGGATTGGTTGCAAATTTATTAAGTGAGGGAGTTGAACCTGAATTTGTAAGGCTGGAATTGATCAAATTATCTACAAAAAACAAAATATCCAAGACTTCATTATTTTTAAGAAAAAATACACCAAATAGGATTGCTTTTAGTGGCGTAGAACATGATTTGATAGAAGAAGGTGAAGACTACAAAACTGACTTAGATTGAGACTATTTTTTTGGGTGCAAAATACAAAATACAATCATGAAAGCATACCAAAATCAAATCTATAATTCAGACCCTAGGATATCAAATTGATTTGCCATCTTCAAAATTGTTATGTTTTTCTATCAATATATAGTTTTATCTATCTTGAAATAAAAAGTCTTTTTCATCAATATGTTATTAAAACGTCTACTTTATGTGTTTATCATATTAATCAATCATTGCAATGGAAATGATGAAGAAGCATATTTTGTGTCATTGAGAACATCCGAATCAATGGACAAATTCATAGACTATGATTCCAAAATTCCAAAACATTTGCAAGTTCGTAATTTAATAAGTAATTCTATTAAAATCGGTGACTTCAAAGGATTTTCTGGAAAATTTTCAAAAGAAATAGTTGCAAAATTAAAAAAGTGCCCTTTAGTTCTGGAAATTATTAAAGATACTGTTGTAAATAGTTATGATTTAACCTTGCAATCAGATGCTCCTAGACATTTAGCAAGAATAAGTAGAAAAAGAAGAATGAGACCAAACAAGATTTATCCATATTTATACGATAACGAATTTATGGGTCAAGGAGTCAATGCTTATGTCATTGATTCTGGAGTTGAAGTAAATCATCCGGAGTTTGAAGGGAGAGCAACAGCAGGATGGGATTTTACAAGTGAAGGATCAGGTGATTCCAACGGTCATGGTACTCATGTAGCAGGATTAATTGGTTCTGCTACCTACGGTGTTGCAAAAAATGTAAACATAGTAGAAGTCAAGGCATTAAATAGTAAAGGTGCCGGTTCTTTGAGTACAATTTTATCAGCAATCGATTTTGCGGTCAGTCACAGAGAAGAAAGTGGTAACAAAGGTGTAGCTAATTTGTCTTTAGGAGCTTACAAAAATCATATATTAAACAAAGCCATTGAACAAGCTACGAGGTCTGGGTTGGTATTTGTGGTTGCAGCAGGAAATTCCAATATAAACGCATGTATGACAAGCCCAGCAAGTTCTATACATGCAATAACAGTTGGAGCAATTGACGATTTTACTGATTCTGTTACTCCGTTTTCAAACTGGGGCGAATGTGTTGACATCTTTGCCAGTGGAGCGTACGTTCAAAGTGTTGATGCAAGAAATATTGGAAGGTCTCAAGTCTTATCAGGAACTTCAATGGCATCACCAATTGTGACTGGATTGGTTGCTAATTTGTTGAGTGAAGGAGTACATCCTTTTGAAGTCAAAACAATGTTAATTGATATGGCTGCAAAAAACAAAATTTCAAAATCGTCGCTATTCTTGAGAAAACATACTCCAAATAGAATTCTTTATAACGGATTAAAAGACAAAGAAAGAGAGTTTCAATCAATAGCCTGGGATCTTGATGAGTTTGATGAGATTGATGATGATAGAAACTTAGAAATAGATTTAAATAAAGAAATAGATTAGAGCTAAAAAAATATTCTCAATTTTTTTCTTTTTTTCCTTTAAATCAACCTTCATGGATCGAAAGCCAAATTCACTGCAACGCCGTAAAGACGAATCTGATCCAATTGAGCTACTTAAAAGAACAGCAACTGCAATTGGTATGATAACTTAACATAGTAAAAAAATTTGTATGTTTTACTAATTGAACATTTCAAGAACAAGATGGAAAAGGTTACACGCCAACGTTTCCTTTAAGCGGCTTTAAAACACCTTACGTCAATTCTAGTAGATGGAAAGAAATTAAAAAGTTGGGACAAGAAGATGAACAAGATTACACTAAGAATCCAGGAGAAGTATTAGCTGAAAATGGGTTTTTTGATATCTATTCAAATAAATTTGACCCTTATCCTGCTTGGAACCCACCTGAGGCTGTACCTATATCAAGAGAAGATATTGAGGCTATTTTTTTACAACTAACAACAATATTTGGTTTTCAATTTGATAACACACGGAATGTGTTTGATTATTTATTAAGATTGTTAGATTCAAGAGCATCTAGATTGGGTCCCACTCATGCACTTAGATCTGTCCACGCTGATTATATTGGAGGATTTAATTCAAATTTCAGAAAATGGTATTTTGCCGCTCAGTTAGATATTGATGATTTTGTTGGGTTCGACAATGTCAATAAGAATAATAGAATGAAGGATACTAACGAGTTATTGCCAAGTTTAGAACAGGCTGAAGATCAATGGTCAGCAAATATGCTTGCATTATCACCAACGGATTCTGTTATACAATTAGCTTTGTACCTCTTGATTTGGGGAGAAGCCAATAATATTAGATTTATGTCAGAATGCCTTTGTTTTATTTTCAAATGTTGTAATGATTATTATTTTTCGATTGATCCAGATACACCTGTCGCAACTATAACTCCAAGTTTTTTAGATCACATTATTACACCTTTGTACAAGTATTATGTAGATCAATCATACATATTCACGGATGGGAAGTATCATAGACGCGACAAAGACCATGACTCTGTGATTGGGTACGATGACATGAATCAATTGTTTTGGTATAAACAGGGACTCGAAAAACTAGTTTTATCAGATAAGAAAACCAGATTAATGAGTGTTCAACCAGGCGAAAGATATCAAAGATTGAATGAAGTTTTATGGAGCAAGGCTTTTTATAAGACTTTTAGAGAAACTAGAGGTTGGTCTCATGTTTTGGTCAATTTCAACCGAATCTGGGTTATTCACACAGCAATTTTTTGGTACTATACAATTTTCAACTCACCTACTTTGTACACAAAAAATTATAGGCAAGATTTGGATAATCAACCAACAAATCAAACTAGATTATCTATATTGTCAATAGCAGGAAGTATTGCAATTTTAATTGATTTTGTTTGTATTGTATTTGAGTTGAAATTCGTTCCTAGAAAATGGTCAGGTGCTCAACCTGTTGTTAAAAGATTAATTATGTTATTGATTGCATTCACTTTTAATACTGGACCAAGCTTTTATATATTTTTTTTCATTCCATTAGAAACCCAAACAACTTTAGGTTTGATAATAGCTTCTTTGCAGTTTTCATTTTCAGTATTTATTGTTTTATATTTGTCAATTGTACCTTTAGGTAAAGTTTTTACAGGACCATCTAAGGCAAATGATCGAAATTTGTTACCTCAAAAATATTTTGTTCGAAATTTTTATTCGTTAACAGAAGGAGACAAAATAGCATCTTATGGCTTATGGTTTGCAATATTTGTATCGAAGTTTCTTGAATCCTATTTTTTTTTAACTTTGTCCGTTAAAGATCCAATACGTGAACTCAGTGTCATGAAAGTAACAAGATGTACCGGAGAAGAATGGATCGGAAATTGGTTATGTTCAAAACAAGCAATTATAGTTTTGATTTTAATTTATGTGACAGATTTGGTCCTATTTTTTCTTGACACTTATTTATGGTATATTGTTTGGAACACAATATTTTCAGTTTGCCGGTCATTTTACATTGGTGTTTCAATTTGGACTCCTTGGAGAAATATATTTTCAAGATTACCTAAAAGAATATTTTTAAAAATAATAGCAATCTCAAATGATAAAAACGTGAAAAGCAAATTGTTGGTGTCTCAAGTTTGGAATTCAATAGTTATTTCAATGTATCGAGAACACTTAATTTCTATTGAGCATGTACAAAGATTGATATATAAACAAATTGAGTCCGAAAATGGTATAATTTTAAAAGAACCCATATTTTTTGTGTCTCAGGAGGACCAATCATTAAAGTCATCTTTATTCAAAGATCAATCTGAAGCTCAAAGAAGAATCACATTTTTTGCTCAGTCTTTATCCACACCAATGCCGGAGGTTAACCCAATTCACTTGATGCCGTCCTTCACTGTATTAATTCCGCATTATAGTGAAAAGATCACATTATCTTTAAGAGAAATAATCAAAGAAGAGGAACAGTATTCACATGTTACAATGCTTGAATATTTGAAACAATTACATCCACTCGAGTGGAGTTGTTTTGTCAAAGATACTAAGATGTTGGCTGAAGAGCTTGAAACCAATTCCTCTTCTTCTGAAATCGGGAAAGAAAAGATTGATGATTTGCCTTATTATTCAGTTGGATTCAAAGTAGCCACACCAGAATATATTCTCAGAACTAGAATATGGGCATCACTCAGATCTCAAACGCTATACAGAACCATTTCAGGATTCATGAATTATTCTCGTGCTATTAAATTATTGTTTGATGTTGAAAATCCAGATGTAAGTATTTTTGGTACCGAAACTGAAAAATTAGAACAAGCTGCTATTATGGCTCATAGAAAATTTAGAATCATAACTTCCATGCAAAGATTAAAGTATTTCAATACTGAAGAAAAAGAAAATACAGAATTTTTATTGAGGGCATACCCAGAACTTCAAATTTGTTATCTAGATGAAGAATTAAATGAAAAAACTGGCGAGGTTACGTATTATTCGGCTTTAGTAGATGGTAGTTGTACAATCTTAGAAAACGGACAAAGAGAACCAAAATACAAAATTAGGTTATCGGGGAATCCAATATTAGGTGATGGGAAATCGGATAATCAAAACCACTCATTAATTTTTTGTAGAGGAGAATATATCCAATTAGTCGATGCTAACCAAGATAATTATTTAGAGGAATGCCTCAAGATAAGAAGTGTTTTAGCGGAATTTGAGGAAGCAACTTTTCCATTAGATCCTTATGTCAATGATTTAGAAGCGTCTAATTTGGCACATCCAGTAGCTATTATTGGAACCAGAGAATACATATTTTCTGAGAATATAGGCGTTCTTGGAGATGTTGCAGCCGGTAAAGAACAAACATTTGGTACATTATTTGCTAGAACTTTAGCTCATATAGGTGGTAAATTACATTACGGTCATCCCGATTTTTTGCATGGAATTTTCATGACAACTAGAGGTGGTGTTTCGAAAGCTCAAAAGGGATTGCATTTAAATGAAGATATTTATGCCGGCATGAATGTTGTTTTGAGAGGTGGTAGAATAAAACATTGTGAATACATGCAATGCGGAAAAGGTAGAGATTTAGGCTTTGGATCTATTTTGAATTTTACTACCAAAATCGGAGCTGGGATGGGTGAACAAATGTTGAGTAGAGAATATTTTTATCTAGGCACACAACTACCCTTGGATAGATTTTTATCATTTTACTATGCTCATTCGGGGTTCCACTTGAATAATCTATTTATAATGCTTTCAATTCAATTATTGTTATTTGTAAGTGCAAACCTAACATCATTTACCAATGAAAGTATTATCTGTGAATATGACAAATATAGACCATTTACAGATGTAAGAAGACCGCCTGGTTGTTATAATTTGATCCCAGCTGTTCATTGGTTACAGAGATGCATTTTTTCAATTTTTATTGTTATAATCATATCTTTTGTCCCATTAGGTGTTCAAGAATTAACTGAAAGAGGGTTTTATAAAGCAATCACAAGACTAGGAAAACAGTTTGCTTCATTGTCACCGTTATTCGAAGTATTTGTATGTAAAATTTATGGTCATTCATTATCAAGTGATATATCTATAGGAGGAGCAAGGTATCTTGCTACTGGTCGAGGATTCGCAACTATTCGTGTTCCATTTGCTACCCTTTATTCTCGGTTTGCTGGTGAAAGTTTGTATTTTGGAGCTATATGTGGATTGTTGATATTTTATTGTTCACTATCCTTGTGGATATCACTGTTGATATATTTTTGGATTACAATAATAGCTTTATTAGTCTGTCCATTTTTATATAATCCCAATCAATTCTCAAGAACCGATTTTTTTTTGGATTATAAAGATTATATTCAATGGTTACATAGAGGTAATAGTAAACCAAGAGTTTCATCATGGATCAATTTTACTCGATTGAAAAGAAGTAGAATTGTTGGTGTTAAAAGTAAGAAAGTACATATCAATGAAGAGATTAAAGTTATTAGTGAAGTCAAACCATCAAGGTTCAAATTGGCAATGAAAGAGTCTATTTTTCAGTTGACAACGATAACAATCATTGGATTTGCATATTTGTTTACTAACTCACAAAATGATACAAGAGGTACTTATCCAGTTAATAGTGTATCGAGAATTTTATTTGTGAGCTTTGCTCCTATCGTAGTGAATGTTATTATATTGATTGTTTTGTTTATTGTTTCAGTGATTTTGGGTCCATTGTTGACTTTAGTTTTCAAAAAAACCCCATCATTTATTGCTTTTTTAGCTCACAGTCTTGCGGTGATAAACCACATTTTTTTTTTCGAGTTATTATGGTTATTACAAGATTGGAATTTTCCAAAAACTGTATTGGGGTTTATTTTGTCAATTCGTATACAAAGTTGGTTTCTACAGTTGATTACCATATCATTAGTATCGAAAGAATTCAGGCACGACAAATCGAATAGATCATGGTGGTCTGGAAAATGGGCCACTTCTGGATTTGGTTTTTACATATTAAGTCAACCGTTGAGAGAATTCATATGTAAATTGAGTGAAATGTCTTATTTTGCTGGTGATTTATTTGCTGCTCATGTAATCTTATATGCTCAACTTCCGATATTATTAATACCATACGTGAACAAGTGGCATACATTGATGTTATTTTGGTTGAAACCAAGCAATCAAATACGCCCAAGAATTTTATCGAAGCGTCAAAAAAGAAGACGCAAATTTTATTCAAAGTTGTATTTCATAATCTTCATTTTTAGCATAATTTTATTTTCAAGTTTGTTTCTTGTACCAGTAATGATCAACAAGTATTTTGAAATTAATTATAATGCGTTTCTTCCAAACTTTCTACAAGTTCAACCCGCTATTAAAAATTTAAAGAATAAAGGATTGAAAAAAGGTTTAGAAATCCAGCATTTTTGATTAACAATCAAATTGTAGTAGCTATATAGATAAATAATCTTTATACGTCTGTGTGTCATCAGGATAAACAGTTTCTATTACTTGTAAAATTTCTCTTTTAGATTTGTCGTCACACATCATCAACGAGAGATCAAACCTTTTGAATTTTGAAAACTGTTGAAGACGTTTTTTGGCTAGATCATTCCAATTGCTAACGAAATTTTGATTTTTCAAGCAGTATCGTATTGCATCTAGAAAGAAAATTAAAAATTCTGTGTCAATTCCCGTTAAACCAAAAACGTTCTCGTAATCTTTTTCCGTCAACGTTAGCACAAACTTGTATCCATTCGATTTTTTATCTTCTGGTAGATTTTTTAACGCAGAGAGGACTTGCATGGGCAGGGTTTCGACTTTATCTTGAACAGGAGGTATCACTGTAGTAGGTTTTGCTTTTGATTTCTTACCAAACAATTCATCAATTTCTTTGTTTACTGAAGTTGATGGTTGATGAGGGGGTGTCTTATCTTCTATTATCATTTCTTCTATTTCAGGGCTTGAGTTTAACAATTTTTCGAATTGCTCTGGTAATCTATCCACTTTTTCTATCGGAATTTGAATTTTCAATCCCTTGTCCATTTTCATATCTTCATTGAAATTTGATAAATTCTGTAATTCAGTTTTAGCTAGTTCATTATTTGAATCTATTCTCAATACTTCTTCAAACGCCGATTTTGCATCTTTGAATCTATTTAAACCTTTCAACGCCAAACCTTTTCTGTAATTTAATTTTATGGTTATGGCGGGAGAGCCACCCAAATTTAAACCACTTATGCTATCCTGATAAGCTCTTTGATAGTCTTGGATATTTAAAAAGCATTGTGCCCTATTTGAATATAACACAGGGTTGTACATATCTAATTGTATTGCATCTCGATAATATTTTGCTGCCTTTTTGTATTCCTTATTGGAAAAGGCCTTGTTACCCTCATCTTTCAACTTTTCAGCTGTTGGCATTCAAAACAGATGATTATCAATTGAAAAATTATTTTTATATTTGATGACAGTTGAAGAATTAAATGATGAATTGAGTGCCATTGATGCCATATATCCCAATTCCATTAAGAAGATAGGTCCGCAGATTTATACGTTCCAGGTTCCTAATCATGAATTGATTGGAATCCAGTTGAGTTTTTCAATACTGTATCCAGATGAAAAGCCTGATATATTGCAAATTATCAATGAAAATAATTCCCGATTTACAGACACCAATTACCTAGAAAAAAATATAAACGAGCTTCTAGATAGAATATATCTACAAGGCCAAGTTATACTTTTCGAGTTATTGACTGAAATACAAGACTTTTTAAATCGATATTTGGAAGAACATCCAGAACCTACAATAAAAGCGAAAGAAGGTAGCCCGGCAACTACCATCAGTCATAAAATTGAGATACCTGAAGAAATCATAGATCCTACTACTGGATGGGAACAATCTGAGCCTATTGTAGATCGGAACTCAACTTTTATAGCCTTTGCAAGACTAGTGAGGGACCCTAATCAAGCTCAAGAATATTTGAGTAATCTTATAACCGATAAAAAGATATCAAAGGCTGCTCATAATATTTCAAGTTGGAGGATCAAAACTGAAAATGGAGCCACTTTTCAAGATTATGATGATGATGGAGAAACGGCAGCTGGCGGTAGGTTGCTACATTTACTACAAGTATGTATACGTTAACTATCTATTATTCTACTTACTAACATTGAAGATGATGGACGCTTGGAATGTTATTATAGTTGTTAGCAGATGGTACGGCGGTATTCATTTGGGACCTGATAGATTCAAACACATAAATTCAGCTGCCAGAAATGTCATTTTGAAAGGAAATTTTGCTGATTATGGAGATAATAATAATAATACAAAGAAGAAGAAAACTAATGCAAATAAATAACTCATTACTTTCATCATGATATTCGTTTCTTCTTTGAAAACTCATTCAGACTGTCGTATTTTCGTTTCCTCCACAAGGAGTTTAAATCTTTTGGTTCATTTTCTTCGGTATTCAGTAGAGGTATACTGTCTATTTCCTCAACTTCCAACTTCGATCCCCATGACCTTCTATGAGTATAGTTTCGATCACTCATTATCGTTCCATACCCTATTGTTTCAATCTTTGGTTTTAGAAAAGCCAATTTCAACAATTTCTCCAGCTGTGGTAATACCCATTCTGACAAATCCTTTATCTTTTTTTGATCTTCTTGCCTTTGTTCATCTATTTTCACGTCTTCTGCTTTTTGCATGAACTTCATGTTCATGACTCTATTCGATAGTGCTGACATTCTGTTTTGTTGTGCAGTTCTGTTTATTATGTGGTTTTATGATTTTATGAGAATCAAGAGATGAGAAGAATCTGAAAAATATATTTTTATTTTTCACTAACTTCCTGTTTATAATGAAATCAGACTTCAAGTTCTCTAACTTACTAGGTACTGTTTACAGAAAAGGGAATCTAACATTCACTACAGATGGTACCAAATTGTTGTCACCGGTTGGAAACAGAGTTTCATGTTTTGACTTAATCAAAAATCAGTCCTTTACATTCAATTACCAGCATCGAAAAAATATTCAATGCATTGCATTGAACCATCAGAATACTTTATTAATATCCATAGATGAAGACGGAAGAGCTATATTAGTGAATTTTGTTTCTAGGGTCGTTTTACATCATTTCAATTTCAAATCGAAAATTCAAACTATAAAGTTTAGTCCTTGTGGTAAATTCTTTGCTATAGGAATTGGAAGATTTATACAAATTTGGAAAACACCAGATTTGACTGAGGATAGACAATTTTCACCATTTGTTAGATTTAAAATATACCTGGGTCATTTTAATGATGTTTTGAGCATTTCATGGTCTCAAGATTCAAGATTTTTATTGACCACTAGTAAAGATATGACAGCAAAAATTTATTCTTTATACTCAGAGGAGAAAGAAGTTGGTATGACATTTTCGGGTCATCGTGATTACGTCATGAATGCATTTTTTAACCAAACTCAAGAAATCATATACACAGTCAGTAAAGATGGAGCATTGTTCAAATGGGAATATACTGAACCAGAGGAAAATGATGAAGAGCAAAAGCCTAGCAGCTGGAGAATAACTGAGAAAAATTTCTTCTATGCAGATGGGAAATTGAAATGTGCAACATTTAGACCAGAATCGAATTTGCTAGTTGTTGGATTCACAAACGGTGAGTTTAGAATTTACGAATTAAGCGATGGATTCAATTTAATTCAGCTGCTATCTATGGGTCAAAATACGGTAAATACAGTTAATATCAACAAGACTGGTGAGTGGTTAGCATTTGGTTCTTCCAAATTAGGACAATTATTAGTTTATGAATGGCAGTCTGAATCGTACATATTGAAACAACAAGGTCATTTTGATTCTTTGAATACATTATGTTACTCACCAGATGGCTCAAGATTAGTGACAGGTTCGGACGATGGGAAAATAAAAATTTGGGATGTTATATCAGGGTTTTGTTTGATGACTTTTACAGAACATAGTTCTGCTGTTACTCAGGTGAAATTTTCCAAAAAGGGGAACGTTTTATTTTCAAGTAGTTTGGATGGTACCATACGTGCATGGGATTTGGTGAGGTTTAGAAATTTTAAGACATTCACCGCCACAGAAAGAATTCAATTCAATTGTTTAGCCGTTGATCCAAGTGGGGAAATCATCGTTGGTGGTTCGCAAGATACATTTGAGATTTATGTTTGGTCAGTCCAAACCGGTCAATTGTTAGATAGTTTAACTGGCCATGAAGGACCGATCTCATGTTTAACGTTCGGTACCGAAAACTCAATATTGGCATCTGCATCATGGGATAAAACAATTAGAATATGGAATATTTTTGCTAGAAACCAAACTGTTGAACCTATAGAAATTCAAAGTGATGCACTCTGTTTGACAATGAGACCTGATTGTAAAGAAGTTGCAGTACTGACTTTAGATGGTCATATCACAATATTCAATGTTGAAGATGCAAATCAATTACATTTGATTGATGGTAGAAAAGATATACTAAATGGAAGATATTTGGAAGACAAATTCGTATCCAAAAATTCAAATAGAGGGAAATATTTTAGCACTGTATCTTATTCTTTTGATGGATTGACTTTATTGGCGGGAGGTAATAATAACTCGATTTGTATGTATGATATTGAAAATGAAGTGCTATTGAAAAGATTTATTGTTTCAGAAAATATGTCATTAGATGGTACTTTACAATTCTTGAATAGTTCAAAAATGACAGATGCAGGTATCAATGCAGACTTGATTGATGCACAAGGGGAACTAAGTGATTTAGAAGATAGGATAGACAATACTCTACCCGGTTCGTCAAGAGGAGGTGATCCTAGTCAAAGAAGAACAAGACCTGAAGTGAGAGTTACGTCAATTGATTTTTCTCCAACTACCTCAGCATTTGCAGCTGCAACAACAGAAGGACTTTTAGTATACTCGATAAACCAAGATTTGATTTTTGACCCATTTGATCTTGATGTTGATATCACTCCAGAAGCTACTCATGAGTCCCTCAAAGAAAAAGAATTTTTGGTTGCTTTAATAATGTCATTGAGACTTAATGAGGCTTACTTGATCAACAAGGTCTTAGAAAATATACCTTTGATTGATATTCCTTTAATATGTGCTGATTTGCCAATAATATATGTAAATAAGGTTCTCGATACAATTGGAAATTTATTAATTAAAAATAACTCCCCACATATAGAATTTTATTTGATTTGGATTAAGAACTTATTAGTAAACCATGGTACATACATACTGAATCACAGATTTCAATTTCAAAGTAGCTTGAAGTTGTTAAGCAGATTTATAAACAAATACGCAAAAGAGATCACAAATACAGGTAAAAAGAATAGTTATTTGTTGGAGTTTATAAATGAAAATAAGAATTTGAAGGAGGAAGTAGTGGTGGTGAATCCCTCCGATGACGACATGGAAGAAGATTCAGACGGTCAAATTGAGGATGTTGAAGAAGAAGAAGGTTGGTTTATACCAAACGGTAAAAATGCCAATGGTTTAAAATTTGTTGGTGCTGATGAAAATGATAGTGATGATGATGACGAATTTATAGAGGTATAAACATAATCAATAAATTTACAACTTAAAAATTGGTTTATTTTTTCTGAGAATTTGGCTGCAAAAAGAGGAAAAAATCGAACAAAAATGTAAAACACAAATATATCTATCATCAAAGCTTTACATACTTTTAAAAAATCTTAGTAAATATAAAATCATTAATTTTGTGGTCTATACATAATTACATATTGATCTACTTAACTTCAGCTTTGACAATGGTTGAATTCTTACACAACTCGCCTTTTTCATTAACTAATTTCTTTGGTTCTTTACCTTCTTCTGTGTATGTTACTTCAAAGTTTTCATTAGTTGAGAATCCTGGTTGAACAGCTTCCCAAATTTTCTTTTTTGGGTTCAATTGTTTTTCCGGTGTTCCATTGAAATCTTCAAAGAATATTTTATCACCAGGTTTAGAGTCTTTTGGAGGATTAACAAATTCAACAGTATTTTCATTTGATGCACATAAAACCATCGCACAAGATTTGACACCTCTCATGGTTACTGGTTTCAAGTTGGCAACACAAATTACAAATCTTTTCTGCATGTCTTCAATAGGAATATACTTTACTAAACCAGAACAAACAATTCTTGGACCTTCTTCATCTCCCATGTTTATTGTTGACATGTATAATGAATCTGCGTTTGGATGCTTTTCAGCTTTTTCAATAAACCCAACTCTAAAATCAATCATTGATGGATTAGGTGGTTGAGCAGCTGATGCTTGTTCTTTTTGTTGATTTTGTTTTGCTTTTGCAGCTTTTTTAGCTTCCTTTGCAGCTTGTCTTTGATTTTTTTCTTCTTCAGTCAATTCTTTTCTTTGACCTTCTTGACCTTTTGCTACCGCTTGTGGTTTAGGTGAATCTTTTTTATCTTCTTTCTTTGGTTCTTCAGCTTTTGCGGCAGGTTTTTTCTTTTCCTTTACTTCTCTTGGTATTTCGATATCATGATTAATTTTGATTTGTTCTGGAACTGACACTAATGTGTTTTGAATCAAATCGATCCATCTTAAAATATGTCTGTATTTCGCAACATCTTCATTTGCTGACCAATTGGATGCTACCGGAAAAACATTTTTAAAAATAATCAAATCACTTGTGCTTGGTTTATTACCTGTAATAAATGTGGTTGATCTTAATGCATCATTTAAAGATTTTAAATTTTCTTGTTCATCCAATCTTTTGGATAAAGTTTCAAATTGTGAACCAATTGCTTTTTCTTCATTAGATAATTTTGGAAATTTGGTCGAGCCAGGAATATCATTCAAGGATACCTTTTCAAAACTTGATATAAGATTAGACATGATGAGTATTCTTCAAGTTAGTTTCAAAAAATTTTTAATTTCCAACACACGATAGAAAAAATCTAGCGTAACACGTGACTCGTTCGAAGATTTAATTTAAAAAAGTGTTTATGTATATTTACTATATTTTGATGGGTTTTTCCAATAAATGACCCATCCTTTCTATTTTTGTACTCAAATATCCTTCAATTTCTTTACTTTTAATACCTTCATCACCATTGGCATTACCCCAGCTTAATGGAATCATGGGTATTCTTTCTATAACCCTTACTTCTTGGTGTTTACCTTCAACAGCTAGAATTTTATCAGGATTGTTTGTTAATAATTTAATTTCGACTAAGCCCAAATCTAACAATATTGCAGTTGCTAATGAGAAATTTCTACCATCGGCTGGATGCCTTAAAATCAAATTTGCTTCAACTGTATCAGCACCCAAATCTTGTAAATTATATGCTTTTAATTTTTCTCCTAAACCGATACCTCTACCTTCCTGTCTTAAATATACCATACATCCATGTCCAAGGTTTCCCATAACTTTACCTGCTTCATCGAATTGTTCCCCACAGTCACACCTTGCACTCCAAGCAGTTTCCCCAGTATAACACTCAGAATGAATTCTGACCAATGTTGGATCAGTGTACGTTAAACTATCTATTACGAGGTTTCCAGTCTCGTCGAATTGAAGTGTATTTATTCCGTCAGAATCCGCTATTGTTCTACCAGGAATTAGCTTCCCTATATAGGCCCCCCTTGTCATTCTGTCTTGTTGTGTTTCATTAGGTCTTTGTTTGAATAAAGATCTTGATCTTACATCTTCACCAAAAACAATTGCCAAATGTTCTTTATTGTCAATATTATTCTCATACAAATGCAAAAAAATTTCAGGACCTTGAGTTGTTGGAATCCTGGCTCTAGCTAGACATTTAACTTTGGGTAACTCATCTGGTAAGCCACATTGATCCCTAGCTTCCTTAGATATAGCTGGTGGTAATTTTGGTGATGTGCTAAGTGGGGGTATTTCATCTGAATTTTCTATTGATGACAATTTAGGTGACACTATAGGTATTTCATTAACGTTGGGTATATTTGATATGTTAATTTTGGAAGGTGCCAGTTTTTGCTGTTGTGGTTGATGTGAATTTGTTGACATTATGTAGGAAGAAGAAGTTGGTTGATTCAAAATTGTAAGTGTCATATGGATTAATTTTTTTGTATGGAACTAAATTTTTCACTTGAAAATAAAACAATCTAAGACAAAAATTTAAATTCAAAAACAACAAGTGATGTACAAAAGTATATATATGATTAGCCGTTGATTTAAGAAAAAGCGTTCAAATAATAGAATCAAGATTCTTTTACACAATCTAAATTTATAATTTATCCATAAAACCCACACACTTTAATTACTTTATATGCAGTATTTACTAAATAGATTGATAATCAATTAGTAATTCTCGAATCTGATTCGAAATCATGTTTCAGTTCGACATCAACAAATGCGGGATAAAAGTGTTGATCAAATGGAGGATACATGCTATTGGCTGAATATCATGAATCACAATAGAAATTGATTGGTAGTTTACCGAACCTGCTGTATATCGAATCTAAGGCTTATTGTTTTTATCAGATGAAAATCCGAAACCGCTTATTTAAAATTATGTCGTGAAGTTGTGCTCGCAAGATTGGACATAGAATTTGCGTCACGCGGAATTTAACGTCTATTAGTATAAGTTTGGTCTCTATACAGTTCTTAACCACTCAATCAAATCTTGTTCACTGAAAGTTTCAACGTTTGGGATGAATTTATTTCCTGTAGGTAATTGATGTTTCAAAACTAAAACACATGGCAATTTTGACCCTACAACATAATCTAACATCAAATCTCTACCCCCTTGCGAGTCGCATAATATATTGACCAAGTATACCGACTTATTTTCATCATTACCAAAAGGGTATTTACTTTGATCACTCAATACATTAAATAGAGATTGAGTTACTTGATTGTTCTGTTGATTAGCATACGTGAAATTCAATAACAAAGGTTGTTTCACTGACAAATAAGGATATAATTCTGATTTCTCGTTGACCCAGGTGTCTATAATTCTATTTTTGGTTGTAAATTGTGAGCTTGGTGGCGGATAAACCAATCTTTGAGATTGAGCTGCATCTTTCCAAGATTTGAACCAATTGGTTAATGAAAATTGTCTGTAGAATTGTTGCTTTTCAATAGTTCTTGCTAATTGTCTACTAAACATTTGGATGTTATGATTGTTTGCTATTATTCTATATTTTTTTGTTGTTTCTCTATTTACAGGATTCTAATTATTTACAAATTTTATTCTTCATCCCAACCATCTTTCCATCTTTGTTTCCAAAAATTGCAATTGAATTTTGGTTTACCTAATTTCTTATTGACATCATTATGAGCATTGCACAACCATTTACCAAAAGAGTCTTGCGATTTCGTCTGTATTTCGTTATTCTTTATATATTTCTGGAAATCTTCACCACAATACCAACATGGATAGACTCCTGAAAACAACAGTATAAACTGTTTCAAATCCAGTTGTTGTTTATTTGTTGGGTTTTCTGGATATGTTGCTGCAATAGAGTGCAATAAAGTCCATGAGGATCTCCCTAAATCAGCAACATCAGGAGGATAATCTTTTGAGTAACCAGATAGTTTAGGTTCTGTTTCCTTCTTCGCTTTGGGAATACTCACTGGCTGCTTACCAGTGGCAAACTGAAAATCCAACAATGTATTACATGTGCGGCACCTATTAATTAGTATTATTCAACTAAAATATCAATTGGTCATTTACATACGGTTTACCATCCTTATCGTACACTATTTTACGACCACTAAGACCAATCTCAGGCTTATCTTCAATCTCTGTTTCGGTCATTTATTGGTAAGTAATTTTTTCTGAAACATTTCTAAGATCAGTTGATGCGAAATAATTATTTATAAAAAACCTATATAGACTCTAATACAGGCTCGGTATTAAGCAACACTTTTTCGTTTTCTATTTTCAGACTTTCTTTTTCTTTTAGTTCCTTGATCAATTTGGTTCTACTTTCAATAAGAGCATCGCATAAATCACCAATTTCTGCAGTTTTTATTGCTGCTCTTGCTGTATAAAATTGACTCAAATCATATTTTAAACCATACTCCAATTCATATTCCCAAGCAGTTTGAATCATTTCATATTTGTCTATATCTTTCACATATCTAGCCTCTAAAGTTCTGATTTCTTCATAATCCAACCATAATTCTAACATTTCATTTGCAAAACGTTCGTTGTGAGGTTTAATGATATCTTTGAGATAATGAATTGTTTCCAATTCTCTTCTATGCTTTTCGGATTTGGAAATTCCAGCGAAAGGGGTTATATCACCAACTAAACATTCGGCGATATCATGAATGACTGCGATTTTGACACATTTGGATGAATCAACGTGCTCCGGCACCATCATTGATATTATTGACATACGGTACATATGATCCGCTATACTTTCTGTCTTGTTCGAGGGAATCCCGTTATCAGTCCATCCGGTTCTCTTTTGAGATTTCAATGACTTGATAATTTGTAGAAATGCAAACATATAATTAACCGATGGAACTGATTTATTAAGTGAGGAATGAAGTAAACCTTTGACTTTTTTACTAATTGCATCCTCTGGTTTCCATTCATTCACAGTTAAGTTCTTAATTGAATTCATGATGGATTTTGTTCTATATGATCGTTGAATTATTAATCTTTGACACCCTTTGAAAATCATGAACTTGTTTAGAGTTTTAAACGTAGTCAATGTCAAAACAATTGTACCCAGATTTGGAAATTTTAAGATATATACAGGAAATCAACTCATCTTAAATTTAATACAGGTAATTATGCTACAACATTCACACATTTTATCAATGAATATAGGTTTTTTTTATATTAAGTATACAAAGTTATGAGATTAAGCGACTAATTCAACAACACCACCAACAGCTCTGATTTTTTCTTCAGCCAATTTTGAAACAAATCTAGCTTTAACGATAACTGGAACTTCTGGTAATCTACCTTTACCTAAAACTTTACCGTAACCGTGAGCTAAAGTATCGATGACTGGGGCAGCTGATTTTGATGATGATTTTAAGTATTCATCTTTTTTATCACTTTCGACTAAAGTCCATAATTTGTCTAAGTTAATTTCTGGTCTCCAGAAGTGTAATTGTTGTTTTCTGAAATATCTCATACCAACTTTACCAAAGTAACCTGGATGGTATTTATCTAAATTGGTTCTGTGATGATGTTGACCACCAGCTTTACCTCTACCACCTGGATGTTTTCTGTGTTTACCAACTCTACCTTTACCGGCTATAATAATAGTTAGTATTATGTTTTTGTTACAATTCTGATTTTGGAGATATAAAACTTGATATCCTCTCATGTAGTAATTTCAACAATCTATCTTGTCCAATGCTTCCTTGTTTTTATTCCTCCAAAATGCATTTAATTTCTTGTTTCAATTTGAATGTACATACCAGAAACGTTACCTCTATGTTTTCTGGTCTTTGTTAATCTAGTAGGCATGTTGTTGATTAATATAAAATGAAAATCAAAAAGAGAATTTTTTTTCAAAAGTTATTTTGTTTGTTAGTGAGAAATCGTTAACTATGGGACTTTTACTATGGTAAACTTAATTATGTAGAATAAAATAATTATGTAATACAATTGGTATATACACGCAAAACAAACCCCTAATAATGCACACGTGCAAGACAATAGGGTACTAAATTATAGATTCCATACTTGTTCGTAACTATGTTTCTGTTTAGTCTCAGGTACATACTTTTTGATAAACCAAATACTGAATAAGCACATAAATGTGAACAAAAAATAAACAGATCCTCCCATTATATGTAATAACGTTGGAAACGAATAACCAACGAGAAAGGTGGATATCCAATTCAAGCTTGTTCCCCAACTTTGAGCAATTGTTTTAGCTGTTGGCTGAGTTAATTCTCCAATTAGTAAAAATGGAATTGGACCTAAACCAATTGCAAAAAATGTAATATATGTGAATGTCCCCGTTATTGAAAGAATTGAATTTTTGAATATTATACCTAATCCCATTAAAAATGTTGATATTGCTAAAAATAAAACTGATGTTTGTAGTAATGGTTTCCTACCGAGTTTGTCTACCAAATTTGCCGATACAAACGTTATCAAAACATTAACTACTGATATCAAGCAATTTATCAATATCGATGAGTTTGGAAATATTGATACTAAAACTGAGACACCGTAAAATATAATCGAGTTTATACCATCAAATTGTTGCAAAACTAAGATCCCAGTTGTCGCAATTAATGAGTTCTTGTATTCTTTTTGTGTCAAGTATTCTTTAAGAGTGACTATTTTTGTAGGTTCTTCATTTTCCAATAATGATTCACTCTCCACATCATTATTTTTCCAACTATTGACCTCATTAGTTGCAATGGAATAACTACCTCCTCTGAATTTGTGCAATATTTTAAACGCAGACGTGTTCAACCCTTGTTGACCTAACCAAAACGGACTTTCGTATACATACACAACTAGGACAATTAAATTGATCAATGAAATGAGCCCACCCATTAACAACAATAATCTCCACTCGTTGTCATTTGTCCATTTTAAAGATAATAATTGAGTAAACAAGATACCAATATTGATACTGAATTGATTCATTGACCCTAATAATCCTTTGTATTGAACTGGACTTACTTCATTAATGTAAAGAGAGGTAACAACCAACGCAAATCCAGCACCGAGTCCACATATAAATCTTCCAATCATAAAATTAATAAAGTTATTGCTTAACCCGTTTATAATTGACCCTAAGAAGAAAAGTAAATTTGATATTGCACTTGTTTTCTTACGTCCAAGTTTATTCGCTAATTGATTCACGAAAGCTGAGCCTACCAAACCACCAATTGAAAACACAGAGGTTATCAATCCAATCTGATTTGCATTTAATTCTATGCATTGTTTATAATCGTGTTTTCCAAAAAATGAATCTTGGTAAGGTTCTTGTAAAGGGATTGATTTCCTACATGAGATAATCAATTCTGGAGAATTCAATTCTGCCATGTGATAGCCAAACTGTAATGAACCCAAACATATAATGGATACAGATACTAATAGATCTTTAGTCAATCGATTGTTATTTGTTGCTAAATCAGCCATGGTGTGATAAAACTCCCTTATCAGAAAATAGAAAAAAAAATTAATATATGGGGAAAAGAATTGAAATCTATAAATTATTATAAAATCGGTAGAAAATTACCAACAATCATCATTGGAATCCCAAAGACATCTCTTTTTAATGTCCACATACACCCTGTTCTAATTTTAACATCATTGTTTGGCGTTAATAATGTACATTCAGTCATTGTTGCTCCTAAGAAATCACCAAATGCAATTCTGGAAAATACTTCGAAATACCCTAATACCAGCTTGTCATCTAGTAATTCAACGATAAACTTTTTTTTATTTTTACCAATTAAATCTTCCATTTTCCAACCTGTTAAAATACAAAACTCATTACCTACGTATGCAATTTCACCAGTTCGTCTCCATACAATTGTTGGAGTTCCACTAATTTTGATGAAATTGTCATAAGTCAATAAAGTTCTTTGAAAACATTGTTCCATAAAAATTAAATCATGCTCTTTTAAAGAATTAGTACATGCTATGAATGAGGGACGATATGATGCCATAGATTCCGCCATTTTAACCAACATTTCCTTGGGAAATCGTTTTCTTAAATATGCAATTAATGAATGATATCCTGGGGTGTATGAGAAAGGTTTCGTTACTTTCGCATAGATTTCTTCCGGTTCTTTGAATATTGTTGAGTCATCTATCTTGTTATTGTTGTCCTCGGGCAGTATTCCAATTGTAAATGATAACAACAGTCTTGGGTTTTGTTCGTAGTTTACTCCAGGGTCATTGTCTTTCAAATTTTCAATAGCTGTAATGACATCAGGAAACAATATAACTTGATCTGATTCTGCTCTACCAATGTAATACTGATTAATACCTTCATCACATTTTGGATGTGTTGATTCATCATACAACGATGACCTTGTGGGATTCAAAGGTGATGGAGTATTGATTTGCTGTTGATATGGCGATTTGACTTTAGCTATTTGTTCAGAAGAGGTCATTCTGCTAAAGCCTAAATTGTTACTAGGTGATAATGCTGGTGAAAAATTATGACTGTTTGGCGTACCTTCATTAGAAGTTGTATGAGGGCCAAAATTTTCTTGTAAGATATTAGATAACGTTGAGTACTCTAGATCTGCAGCTGTAGATAAAAAGTTTGTCCTGCTTTTTTTTGGGTATTGATTCTTTTGGTTGATTAAATCTTGAAAGTAGTAATCTGGTAATGATGGATTTAATTCGGGCGCCGTTGAACTATGTTGAAACATTGTAGCTTGATATGTTGTATGATTAGGCTGCTGTTGCTGCTGTTGTTGATGTGACATTTGTTGTTGGGAAGTTTCGTACATGGGTATTTCAGATATACTAGTTTGCATTGGATTTGTCAAAGAAGTGTTTGGAACATCCTCTAAATACTTCTTTCGCTTTCTTGGGGCATCTTCACAAGTTTTATCCAAACCTCGCTGTAAGCATCGTTTACAAGGTCTACCTGAATCACAAGTCATATGAGCTTTATGACAATGATTACAAGCTCGAGATGTTTTCTTTCTCTTCTAAAAGACAAGTTAGTATCGATTAAGAAATCAAGTTTGATGCAAAACATACTTGTTTGATGGCTGATTGCGTCTCCAGACCATTATTGACTTTTTGAGTATTCATTTTATTATATTATCATTTGAATTGAGTATTGAGACATATGTTGTTTATTGGCGATCGAGTATTCAAAATGATTAGATTATTTTTTCTGGTGTGCGTCATTATTGAGCACATCCATGGTTAAATTTACAGAAATAATAATTATTGACAGCTATATATATTCTTCTAGTATGAGTTTAAAATTGTAATGTAAACACTTGATATGTTTCACTTCGTACTGATGTATGATACTGACTATCACTGGTAAAGAATCAGCCGTACCTTGCTCTAGTATCGAACTACAACAATAGAAATCGTGACTTGAAAGTTGCTTGTATAAAGTATTGTTTGAAAGCATCGTAGTGTCAATACTGATATTATCAAACCAATTCAAATTGTACTGAACGATTCTATTATCCTTTAAGACATTTTGTGAATTACTTTTGAATTCACCTTCTACTTTGAACTTGAAAAGAGACAAGTCAATATTTAAACCGCTTCCTAGTAGCTTTGTGAATGCTTCTTTCAAAGTCCAGAAATGATTGAATTTGAAATAAGAATCAACTTGTGGCACCTCGGATAAATCGAATATTGGTTTAAATTGTTCCAAGTATCTAGTGCTTGAAACTGAATCCTGCTTTGAATGGGATAAATCTATTCCAATTGGAGTATTTGAAAATTGGATTACGATTGAAATGTATTCGTTTGAACTGCTCGAATTAAATTGGATTCCATCAATTGAAGGTTTTCCAAATTCGTTGTATTCGAATTTGATTTTTCTAAATGGTGGATTCTTCAATACATTGTTGAGTACATACCTGGTGAACAAATTTGTTAAAAGTTGTTTAAATCTCAAGTTATTATCTTTTATACCCCGAATCTTTACCAGTAACACTATATCATCTAATAATCTTAAAGCCGACTCGAAATTATAATCATCGTTGAAAAATAATATCAATTCTTTTGTCAATTTAGTGGTGTAAAGTATTGTAGACGCATCATCACTCAAACTCATTTAATCTGCTAGACATTTGCTTTTTCCAGATAAATTGATTCGAATTACAGAAAAAAATACGAACGTAAATTGTTTTATCATACATCGATAAACACGGACTGCATTGCAGCTTATCTATTCCAAGAAGTGACATGAACAAGATGACATGAACACGGTATAATGAAATCTAGAACAATTATCACGGATGTGTCTACTTTGATAAGCCACTTTCAAATTTCAATTTAAAAGAGTACTCAGATTAGTCTGATGGGTTTCGTTACTAATATGATGGTAACAATAAATAACTATCAGGTTTAAACCGTATTGTCCATTGCAAACGTCACCAATGATTAAATTTGATTACAATTACACCGTATCAAACTTCCTGTTTGGGACAAGATGCGCTAACGATTAGCAAACCCTCTATTTTTTATAGGAGAGGACTTAAGCCCACTGACTTTCTGCGCCAGCATGCACAACTAGGCGCGCATCGTTGACAACACAACAAAGCGTCGGCCTAATGAGGTCAATGCAATTTTATATCAGTTAGCGGCTGGAAATTATTTGTTATCGATTTTTCACGTTCAAGTTAAGCTCTTTATAAAAATAAATTAAATTCCATTCTACACCATATCATTGCCAATTTCTATTCAATCATGTCAATTCCTTTAGAATACGAAGTTACTTTACCAGACGGCCAAAAATATAACCAACCATCTGGTTTATTCATCAACAATGAATTTATCAAATCCAAACAAGGCAAAACTTTCGAATCGATAAATCCTGCTACCGGGGAAGTCAACGGTAGTGTGTACGAAGCTACAGAAGAAGATGTCGACTATGCCGTTGAATGTGCCTCTGCCGCATTTGTTAAATGGAAGAAACTTACTGGAGTCAAAAGAAGTTCTTTATTAAATAAAGTAGCCGATGAATTGAAGAAACATCGTGATTTTTACGGTGCAGTTGAAGCTTGGGATTCTGGTAAAACCAAAGAACAAAATGCAGTTTATGACATTGATGAATGTATCAGCTGTTTCAGATATTATGCAGGCTGGGCCGACAAAATCACAGGTAAGGTCATTCAAAATGATCCAAAGAAATTGGCTTATACTGTTCATGAACCTATTGGTGTAGTAGGTCAAATTGTTCCATGGAATTATCCAATGGCCATGTCAGCTTGGAAATTAGCTCCTGCATTAGCTGCTGGTAACGTTGTTATTTTGAAAACTTCAGAAATCACTCCTTTATCTATGTTAGTCATGGCAAAGATCTTTAAAGAAGTTGGTTTCCCACCAGGTGTTGTTAACATTATATCTGGTTTTGGTGCAAACGCAGGTAACGCCTTATCAAAACATCCTAAAATTCAAAAAATTGCATTCACTGGTTCCACTGCAACAGGTAAATTAATTCAAAAAGCTGCTGCTGACTCAATGAAATTAGTCACATTGGAATGTGGTGGTAAATCTCCTTTGATTATTAGATCAGACGCTGAATTAGACCAAGCAGTGAAATGGGCTGCTGTCGGTATAATGTCAAATCAAGGTCAAATTTGTACCTCGACTTCAAGAATTTATGTTCATGAATCTATTTACGAGCAATTTTTATCAGAATTTGTTGCTCACGTTAAATCAGATTATAAACAAGGTTCGATGTTCGATAAAGATGCAGTTGTTGGACCACAAGTTTCAAAATTACAACAAGATAAAATTTTGAAATATCTCGATATTGGTAAAAAAGAAGGTGCTAAAGTGTTGTTGGGTGGTGAGAAAAATACAACTGGAGAATTGTCAAAGGGCTTCTTTGTTCAACCAACTGTATTTTCTGACGTTAAACCAGATATGAGAATAGTCCAGGAAGAAATCTTTGGTCCAGTTGTATCTATTGGTAAATTTTCATCTGATGAAGAAGCTATAGAATTGGCAAATGGTACTGAATATGGTTTAGGTGCAGCCATCTTTACAAAAGATTTAACTATTGCTCACACAATGGCAAATGATATCGAAAGTGGAATGGTCTGGATTAATTCATCAAATGATTCCGATGTGCATATTCCATTTGGTGGGGTCAAAATGTCTGGTATTGGAAGAGAATTGGGTGAATATGGTTTACAAATGTATACCCAAGCTAAAGCCATCCATGTTAATTTAGGTACTAGATTATAGTGTATGAATGTATATGTAAAAAATTATCTTAATCCTTGAAACATTTTAGACCTGGTCAAGAAATCAATAGAATTAGTTGACGTTATTAGAATCAATAATATCACGTGACGTCATTTAATTCAATTTTCCAATGCATAATTGATGTGTTCCATACCGATTCCACTTTCGCTCAATTGATAAAAAAATAGGTTCTAGAGTATTGGTTACAATTTAACTTACATAAAAAACCATAAATCGAATTTTGAAAAATTGAGTTTTTGTTGCATTCTCTCCTATTTTACAAAAGCAACATAAATTTACCTGCTACCATCAACTTCAAATGCTGTCTAGATGACAAATTTAAAACTACTACATGATCAGCTATTTCAAGACGAAAATGAGTACAACCAAGATAAGAACTGTCTAATGACGAATCAGACGTTATATGAGAAATATACAAAATCAAGCAATCAAGCAAGAAATTCACTAATCTGCAAATTACCTCCTTATCTCATAAGTAATGTATTGGAATACGTCAGCCAGTTTGACTTGGTGAATTTAGCACTGACCTGTTCTCAGTTATATACATTATCTATTGAAAAACTATACAAAAGAGTTACAATTATAATCAATACTGAACTACCAATTAAATATGGAAATGATAGGAGAGAATATATCAACGAGAATGGAATGAAATTTATGGATAGTTCTCTTATTTTCAAATTTGAAAATGTGTATAAATTTATAAACACATTGGAAGCAAATACAAGGTTGATTCAGTTGGTGAAATATTTCATATTTGATAAATGTATACATAAAGATGAAGTGGAACTACAAACATTACAAGACTTTTTCATTGAATTCTTTGGTGCTTCTAGTCATAGTTTAAGTTTCTTACATATATCATTCATTGATTTTAATCAGGGTATAATGAAATTAACTCGATTTTTAAAAAATAAAGAAATCAGAAATAAAATGTTCAAACTACTTATTACAGATTTATCTGAATTATACATACCTTACATCCCAAAGAATTTAACGAATTTGTTTTTAATGATTGATGACTCAAAGATTACAAAAATGGATTTGTCGACTTATCCTTACAATGTATTCAATTCTTTATTTACATTGACATGCTCGACTTCAAAACAATTAGGATTGTCAATACTTGATAATATAAATTTGAACTCCCCAAATATGAAGTTGAAATTAAAAGGATTGACGATATTCCATAAACATAAAGTTATTGGAAACGATATTGAAGATTTGATGATGGAAGAGCTAGGTAATAATATTCATGAAACAAATGACGACGAGGAGATAAAACCTATGAGATTAGAATTTGAATCCATAAATTCAAAAATTGAAATAAATTATCTAACACATTTATACTTGAAAGTTGATTGTAATGAACATAGGAATAATTTATGTAATTGTTTCGAAAAATTCTTCAATGATTTTAGTACTTATTCAAAGGATAATGATGGCTTACCCAATCTAAAAAATTTTGAAGTTGAATCGTATCCAAACCTAAATTGGTTGAGACCGCACCAACAAATGGAGAATATCTTGACCCCACTAGGTAATTTCGTGAAAACGTTAAAAAACTTGTCTAGTTTGACTATTGATTTTTCGACACCAGGCTTCAAAATGTTTGACAGCAATTTAGGACTATCAAATTATTTATTAAACAAATTGAATAAACATTTGATGGAAGCATTTTTTTTTATATTTTTCACAAACAATAAGCTACCGCTATTGACAAATTTAAAAGTGCTACAGCTACCTGATTTTTGTACAAGTTACATCTACTACAAACCAGATTTTATGGAAAGTTTGTTACACACATGCGAATGTTGGGGATGTCAATTGTTATTGGAAAAATTAAAAGATGAATTTTATGATGAAGAAGATGATATTGATTTACAGAGTACATATTACATGTTAATTGGGTATATACTTGGAAAATTACAAGCCGATAGAGAAGTTTGTATACCGATAAAAGAGAAAACATTTTTATACAATTCTTATCCAATTTATAAAGGACAAGCACATACATTGCATTTAGCATTTCACAAAGATTCACCTGGAAATTGCAAATGTAATCTACAAAGTGATCCATTTGGCCTGGATTCGATGAATATTGATAATTTAGTAACCATATACATTATTCATCAGATGAAACCAATAATCGGCTTTTTTTCAACAATGTTTTCGAGTCTAGAAAGTTTGATGATTCATGGGATATATTACGAAAAAATCGACCATGAGTTTGTTCCAATATATGATAGTTCAAACTATCCAATAAACTTTATTGAAACTGTTCAACATAAAATAGATAGTGGAGTGAAGCCAAATGGTCCTTTTGGAAGTTTTAAAAAGTAATTCGAATTGTTTATATACAGGGTATTATTAGTATGGAGATAAACAATTTATCCTTCCAACTTGAACGGCGTTATTATTTTTACAATTCCTCTTGCTAAATTATTTTTTGTTGGCTTGAATTATATTAAGCCTTTAGGCAATTTCTTGGTCCTACATTAGTATGTTTTTTTAAGCGCGGTTGCCGAACGAACATTGATAATTGTATTCTATACTCATTGCTCTAATGAAAACTTTCTAAAAAGTTCACAAAATTTACAATATTTATAAATCACTTTTTCTCAGCCACTTCGACTCAAGTTTTCTGATTTAAGCAGAAAAGACATGCAATATGGTAGAGACTTGATTATTACTGAAAGTTAAATTACAAGTTGGGAATAAAGCTTATCTGCAGGAAGCTGCCGAATTGGCTTATTTGTTTTACGAAAAAAGAACAAAACAAGTAAAGATGCAGATCGAGAACAAAAGAAGAAAAGTTGATTGATTTTTCGGTGATAAAAATAACTTGCCACGAAGTGGATGTGTTTATCCATATCCGAACTGAGTACAAAAACTTGTGATGGCTACTGACTGGCTTTCCAGATTCTCCAGATTTGCGCAAATTCAGAATTATCATGGCATCATGTCATTCCACTCTTTTCGTCTTTTCCCCAAACACTCTAGTATCTTGATTCTTTAAAATTATACCCTAGCTAGATCTTCTTCATTACTCTAGTATTTGTTGGGAAGCATCGACACTAGGTGTGACTATATAATCTATTGCTTCCAGTTTATAAAAGCTTGATTTACGATATTGTGTAATTTCTAAATTGTGCACATCATGAGCTCGTCTCCTTGTTTTCTTTTGGGTTGCTATTGTATATAAAGCCGCCTAACTTACCAATTATATATATCCGTTAAATAGTGTCTCTAAACATTTGGTATTCATAGTATGACAACAGGTCAGGACGAGTCCATACCTCAGGAGTATCATGGTTATGATAACCATGTTGCGGATGAAATTCGTGAGCTAGCCAGAAGGTATTCAGAAGCCACTGGGACCAACCACAATGAACAAAGTGCGGATTCATCAGCCGAATCAACCAGAACTAAAGTATCCAATAATGAAAAGGAAGTCTCCGATCAAGGAATCATTCCATTTATCGATGGAAAGCTGTCAGACCCAAGATTAGATCCCAATTCACCAGATTTTGATTCAGTGTTTTGGATTCAAAATGCAAGGAAGTTGACCATGTCAGATCTTGAATTTTTTAAACCAATTGAGTTAGGGGTTGCGTATAAAGATTTAAATGCGTTTGGTCAAGCATCAGATTCTGATTATCAAAGCACAATTTTGAATGCAGTTCCAAAATATTTCAACAAATATTTTAGAGAATATATTTTGAGGAATACCGGACCAGCGTTTGATATTTTAAAACCTATGGATGGGTTAATCAAGCCCGGTGAAGTTACAGTTGTTTTGGGTAGACCTGGTTCTGGTTGTTCTACATTTTTGAAAACTATTGCATCTCATACATATGGGTTCCATATCAATAAAAAATCTGTGATCAAATACAACGCTTTGACTCCAAAAGATGTTGCAAAACATTTCAGAGGAGAGGTTGTTTATTGTGCCGAGACTGAAAATCATTTTCCTCACTTAACGGTTGGTGATACATTAAATTTTGCTGCAAAATTGAGAACACCTCAAAATAGACCTCTTGGTGTGAGTCGAGATGACTATGCTAAACATATTAGCGATGTTGCAATGGCGGTATTTGGTTTATCACATACTCGTAACACAAAAGTTGGTGATGACTTCGTTAGAGGAGTTTCAGGTGGTGAAAGAAAAAGAGTTTCAATTGCAGAAATCACTTTGAATCAAGCAATGGTACAATGTTGGGATAATTCTACTAGAGGGCTAGATTCTGCTACTGCTTTAGAATTTATTAGAGCTATCAAATCAAGTGCAGATATCATGCACACGACTCCATTGGTTGCAATATATCAAGCTTCTCAAGATGCATATGATTTGTTTGATAAGGCTATCTTGTTGTATGAAGGTTATCAAATATACTTTGGTTCAACTAAAGAAGCTAAAGATTACTTTATTGAAATGGGTTATGAATGTCCACCAAGACAAACTACAGCAGATTTTCTTACATCGTTATGTAATCCAGCTGAAAGAATAGTTAGAAAAGGTATGGAACATAAGGTTCCAAATAGTCCAGAGGATTTTTACAATTACTGGCAGAATTCACCACAAAGAAAGAAATTACTAGTGGAGATTGATGAATTTTTACAAC
This sequence comes from Insectozyma parachauliodis, assembly GCA_030565145.1. NCBI lineage: Eukaryota > Fungi > Ascomycota > Pichiomycetes > Serinales > Debaryomycetaceae > Insectozyma > Insectozyma parachauliodis. The sequence goes on along the minus strand of JAJMBB010000006.1, from coordinate 274,480 downwards.
AACATGATAACAATGAAGAAAAACAAGAGATTCAAGAGTATCATAAAGCAAGACAGTCGAAACATTTGAAACCTGCATCACCATACACTGTCAGTTTTATGATGCAAGTAAAGTACGTTTGTGAACGTAATTTATTAAGAATAAAAGGTAGTCCTTCCATTCATTTATTTCAAATTTTAGGTAATGTCTTCATGGCGTTGATTATAAGTTCTATATTTTACAATTTACCAAACTCAACAGAATCATTTTATCATAGAACAGCAGCATTGTTTTTTGGGGTTTTATTTAATGCTTTTTCATGTTTATTGGAGATATTCAGTTTGTACGAAGCTAGACCAGTTGTTGAAAAACACAAGAAATATGCTTTATATCATCCTGCAGCTGATGCTGTAGCTAGTATTGTAACAGAATTGCCCACCAAATTAATAATTGCAATTGCATTCAATCTCATATATTATTTCATGATTAACTTTAGAAGAAATCCGGGTAATTTCTTTTTCTATTTGTTGGTCAATTTCACAGCTACACTTTCAATGTCGCATTTATTCAGTATGTATTTTGCAGTCATTTTTCTCCTCATTCTCAATTTTTTGCAGCTAAAAATACTAACTATTGATATTAGGATGTATTGGGGCCGCAACAAAATCATTACAACAAAGTATGAGTCCAGCTTCAGTTTTATTACTTGCATTGACAATTTTCACTGGTTTTGTGGTATGTTTACAATTTAACATATGTGAGATAAAAAGTATACTAACCTGTCTAGATTCCTACGCCAAATATGCATGGTTGGTGTCGTTGGATCAATTACCTTGATCCATTAGCGTATGCATTTGAAGCTTTGATTGCAAACGAATTTCATAATAGAAGGTTTGAATGCTCACAATTTGTTCCTACCGGTGGTAGTTATCCAACAAGTGGAGATAATCGTATATGTACTCCTGTTGGTAGTATTGCTGGTCAGGATTTTGTAGATGGTACTAATTATATGGAGCTATCTTACAGTTACAAGAACTCACACAGGTGGAGAAACTGGGGTATAGTTGTTGGATTTGTTGTGTTCTTCTTTTTCGTTTACATAATATTATGTGAATATAATAAAGGTGCAATGCAAAAGGGGGAAATTTTATTATTCCAAAAAAAGGCACTCAAACAGAGAAGAAAAGTTAAAAAAGATTTGGAAACAGGGAAAATCGATAAAATTCCTCCTGAATATGATAATGAACACAATGAAGATGAAGTAGACGAAGATAAGCTTCCCTCTACAGGTGATATATTTTTCTGGAGACGTTTGACTTATGACGTCAAAATCAAAACAGAAACAAGGACAATTTTGAATCAAATTGATGGATGGGTGAAGCCAGGACAAGTTACTGCTTTAATGGGTGCTTCAGGTGCTGGGAAAACGACATTATTAAATGCTTTGAGTGAAAGATTAACTAGTGGCTCAATAACTGATGGTACAAGAATGGTGAATGGACGTCCATTAGATTCTTCTTTTCAAAGATCAATTGGTTATGTTCAACAACAAGATTTACATTTAGAAACTTCAACTGTTAGAGAAGCTTTGAAATTTTCAGCGTATCTTAGACAGCCAAAAGATGTACCTAAGAAAGAAAAAGATGATTATGTTGAGTTTGTTATCAAGTTATTAGAAATGGAAAAATATTCAGATGCTGTAGTTGGTGTACAAGGAGAAGGATTAAATGTTGAACAACGTAAAAGATTATCCATTGGAGTGGAATTAGTTGCAAAACCAAAATTGTTGTTATTTTTAGATGAGCCTACTTCAGGTTTGGATTTTCAAACTGCTTGGTCAATTTGTAAATTGATTAGAAAATTAGCTGACAATGGTCAAGCCATTTTGTGTACAATACATCAACCATCAGCCATTTTATTGAAAGAGTTTGATAGATTATTATTTTTACAGAAAGGAGGTCAAACAGTATATTTTGGTGACTTGGGTAAAGATTGTACAACATTAATCAACTATTTCGAAAAATATGGTGCTCAAAAATGTCCACCAGAAGCAAATCCAGCTGAATGGATGTTAGAAGTTATAGGCGCGGCTCCTGGATCAAAAAAGACACAAGATTATTACGATGTTTGGTTAAATTCATCTGAGTATAAAGAAATGAATCAAGAATTAGATGAAATGGAACAAGAATTACCCAAAAAACCAGTTGATGATAATCCAGAGAATTATAAATCTTATGCGGCACCGTTTTGGAAACAATATACAATGGTTACTAAAAGGGTTTTTGAGCAAAATTATAGAACTCCCAATTATATTTATTCGAAATTGTTATTGACCATAGCATCTACACTATTCAATGGGTTTGTATTTTTCAAAATGTATGAACAAAGCTCATTACAATCATTACAAGATCAAATGTTTTCGATATTCATGTTTTTAGTTATATTTAATACTTTGGTTCAGCAATACCTTCCAACATTTGTTGATCAACGTGATTTATACGAAGTCAGAGAACAACCATCAAAAACTTTTAGTTGGGTTGCATTTATTGCAGCACAGATAACATCTGAAATTCCATGGAATTTGATGCTAGGAACAATTGCATACTTTTGTTGGTACTATCCTATTGGATTGTATCATAATGCGGCTGAAACAGATTCAGTCCACGCGAGAGGAGCGTTCATGTGGTTTGCAATTGTATTATTCTTCATCTATTGTTCAACAATGGCTCAAGTATGTATCTCCTTTTTGGAAATAGATGATAATGCAGCAAATTTGGCAACTTTATTGTTTACAATGTGTTTAAACTTTTGTGGTGTTTTAGTTACAAAAGGTGATCTTCCAGGCTTTTGGATATTCATGTATCGATGCAATCCATTTACTTATTTAGTGAGTGTTATGTTATCGGTTGCTTTATATGATTCCAAAGTGTCATGTGCTGATAATGAATTGTTGAAATTTCCACCACCTGATGGATATACATGCAAACAATACATGGAACCATATTTAAAAGTAGCCGGTGGTTACTTATTGAACGAGAATTCGAGTACCCAATGTGAGTTTTGTACCATCAGTAACTCAAATACATTTTTGGAGCTGGTTGGTGCGACTTATCACACTAGAGGTAGAGATATTGGGATTTTCATTGGGTTCATAGTCTTCAATGTAGCCGCCACTTTTGTACTTTACTGGTTGGCTAGGGTACCTAAGAATTTTAATTTCAAATTCCAAAAAAAAAAGGTAAAACAAAGGCAATAACAAAAGCGTCTTAATACAAACCATGTGAGATTACAACTAGATTATATAGATAACATTTTATATTTCAATTTTACTAATTTTTGCAAGTGGTAGCATCGGGAATAAGGTGATTTTGTGACACTGTAGCGAGATTTTCGTAAATGTAGAATAAACACTCAATCACATGAAAGTGTTGCATGTAGCTCTCCTTAATTATGTATCGATGGGGAACGACAAGTGAAACGTCAAACTTCCATTCCGAGATATTATTTCGGAACGGTGTAAGCTTTTGCTTTTGTCGACAAGAGGGGTCCGTTGTACATTCGTGGGGTTGCAGGAAATTGGGCGTATGAAAAATGTTTAGACCTAAGAGGTTTAGACCTACTAGTAGCCCATCTCGTGTAATTCCTTAATTCCAGTCAATACAATAGAGGTCCAAATCATCTTGATTTCAACACATCCAAATTTCTATTCCTTGTCATATTTAATTTTTTCTACTGTCAAGCACTATCGTTATTCTATTTTTCAGTATCTCCACCTTATTCAGACCACCATCACCGGTTCATATCTACACAACAAATCGGTGTTATGTCCAATAGTAACACTTACAATCTGGATTTCAATAACAATGACTCAAACGACGTGAAAGAGAATCGGTTTTTATCCGAAAGTTTAGCTACAAGTCCTCAACAATTGTTAATCATATTTATACATAATTATTTGATCAGTAACAACCTCCATGACAGTGCTCAGTCTTTGTTGAAAGAATTCAAAGGATTCCCCAGCAACGTGGAAAATTCAGAGCCAACACATGATGCAAATTATTTGTATGAATGGTTTACACAACTATGGTCAATGCAAGGATCGGTCAATCCTAACGTAAATCAGGTTTTGAATGTGCATCTACTATCTCCACTACAGCAACAACAGTATATAATACAACAGAAAATAATGCTACAACAACAGCATCAACAACAACAACAACAACAACAACAACAACAACAACAACAACAATTACTGCAGCTACAGCGACAACTGATGGGGTTGCAACTGAAAAGAGGAACAAATCAAAACTTTCAAGCACAGTCCGTGAATCTAGCTAATAAATCATTTAGTAATACTAGGCCTTTGGCTGATAAAACATTTTCAGATCAGATTCTTCCTCAACAAAGATTACAACAGTTGAAACTTCAATTTCAGCAACAACAACAATTACAACATCAACAGCAAATACCACAGAATCAAAATCAACAAGAGTTTCTACAGCAACAGCAACTACTTCAGAAGCAACCATTCCAACAGGAAGCGCCAGCTTCAGTAATAGATGGATACACTGAAAAATCAAACTTGCAAATGGGTCAACAAATGCATAACAACGTCAACTCTGACTCAACATTCAATGCACAAGGTCTCAACGACTATCAGTCAAATTTACTTCAAATGGAGTTGCAAAATAATTTGCAAAGACAGAAATTTTTACAACAAGCTCAACCAAACCAAATTCAACAACAAACTAAACCGAAACAAGTTCAACAGCAACCACAAGCTCAGCCAAAGCCAAACCAGCAACGACAGCAACAGCAACAGCAACAGGAACGACAACAACGACAACAACGTCAACAACAACAACAACAACAACAACAAGAACATCAACAACAACAGAAGAGTAGCGAAGAGAAGCATACGTTTGATACGACGTTCAGCTCAGTTCAGTTTATGATTCCGAATCAACAACAAGCCAACTCAGATTCAAATTCAACTACAAAGTCAAAATTGAAACCAACCGCAGAACAAGCTCAGATCTCAACAAATGATGTTTCAAGTGTGCTAGACGATTCGTTTTTGATGAGTAATATTCTTTTAGAAGACGATCCTAGTGCTCAACCTACACAATCCAAAAACAATGTAAATGACAAGAACGAAAACAACATTGCTGACACCATTTCAACTGACTGGTTTTATTCAATGGGGTCGGGGCCAGGATTCGGTTTGTAATTATATATTTAATAAAAGTTTTGAAGTTTAACATCAATTACAGGGACAAAAACAAAGAAAAAAAATTAAAAAATCTCGCATATGATTCTCTCCATACACCTGCATACAAACCAATAATTTTTTAAGAATAGTATAAACAATAACAAGATCAACATATCAAGAGATTAGGTGAACATACACAATCTAGATTAAGTTCAACTAGAGGAATACTTAACAGATGGTTACATTGAATCAACGTGATTTGTCGTACGGTTTTAAATAATGAATTTTAATTCATTTTCAAATTTTTTAACATCAAAGAAGAATGATCCTATTGTGAGTTCTGAAATCAGTGACTGGGGTATAGAAGATCCTACCAACTTAACTCCACTGACGGCCAATTCGAATACATTGTTATCACCAACGATATCATCAACAACCACAGCTACAACTCATAATCAAATACCACATCCACTAAGTCACCAGAATTACGATGATTTTTATTTCCCACCTCCACAACCATCATTTTTGAAAAGTAGACGATTTTCATCAACTAACTCAGACAGAAGCTCAAATCAACGAGATTTCAAATATTACTGTACAAAATCAAATAATGTACTTAATCCAACTAATGAAAATTTGTCATTATATGTCAACAAGTATTTATCGCTAGAAAATAAAATGCACGAGTTCTGGGAGAAATTTAAATATAATTTGATTATATCCAATTTGTTAGAAGATTCGATGGTTTTGTCAAAAAATGAATCAAATTTACAACAATTAAATGATGTACTAGATAAGAAAAAGAAAAGTTTTCGCTTTGTAATCAACGATGATGACACTAATTTAGTCATATTAGATCAAAAGTTAAGTATAGATTATAATCGCAAATTTAATAGCTTTAATTTGATCATTATAGTGATAAATATGATCATATATTTATTGAAGCAACAGCAAAGTCTTCATTTTGGAGAAGCTTGTTTGAATGTAAGCATCCAATACAAAATGTTGAAAGTCATTTTGATTATAAGTTCAAAGTTGATTAAAGTGAAAAAATTCAAAATTATAATTTTAACAAATAAAATTTTTGGATTATTGAATGAATTTTTAATCTTAAATTATAAGATTAATAAAAAAGTAATCATCAATCTTTTAAAACTTAGAGGTGAAGACTTAAACCTAATATCTAATGTTAAAATAACGGAAGGGTTTTTAGTCAATTTGTTGAATTTACTCATTTTGAACTTGAAAAACTCAGTCATCAAATTATTGCCTGTAATGAATGGTGAATTGTTACAGCAATATTGTATCATAAACAATATAAACCTTGGTATGTTGAATGAAGAAAATGAGGAAGATCTCATGTTATCAATTCAAAAATTTCATCAATTAAGAAAATTTTTTATATGTCAAATGTTGACATTGAACGAACCAACAAATCTAAATTTTTTTACTTACAATCTCATGGATCAATTTGGAGTCGCCGATGAAGATATTTGTTTACAAAATATAGACAAATTGAATATTTTACAACATCATTTAACTGGGTTAAATTTGCATTGGGAACAAATCTATAATTCTTTACAATATTGCGAGATCACATCAAAAAATCTGACAACCGACAATGAAATTGTTGCTCCATTAAATAATTTAGATAACCTTATCGTTAAATTATCTAATTTAACATCTAATTTAAAATATTTTAAAAAGTATAACCAATCAACCAAGAATAACACCGATGAAGAAGGTGAAAAATTACTAATATTCAAGCAATTTAATGAGGAGATCGAAAATATTAAGCAAGCGTACAAATTATCATTAAAAGATTTGAAAAATGAAACTAATTCTTTGTTAACACCTACTCAATCGAATTCCACAACAAGCAGCTCACCTGTTCAACAAAAGGGACAATTTAATTTGAAATCGTTCCATAATTCATCTATCAAGAAAAGATTTTCTTTGCCACCTTCGAGCAGCAATAATAGCGATGACAACAACAACAATAACAACAACAATAACAATAACAACAACACCAACAACAACAACGACAGCAACAAGAGCAATAGCTATCCTAGCGCTACAACTAAAAATCCAAGCTCAAGCAAGAAATATAAACGATTATCAACCGGATTACAACTTAGTTTATTAACTGTGTTTGAGGAACAAGAAAAGCGACCCAATAAACAAAGCACTCCAGGGTCGCTCTTACCAGCATTTGATGATAACTATTTGAATATTCTACCCCCAAATCAATTTGAAACTTATAATCAAACAGCATTTGATCAATTGAATCAAAATTCAAGGTTTAAAAATAATCGGTTCAGTTTGAATTCCGTTCAATCTAATGTAAGCGGTTTGACTGATTTAACTAGTTTTGAAGATGAAAATAACTCTAGATTTACAAAAGTTTTATCTCAGGAAGATCAAAAAGTAATAAACAATCAGAAATTTTTAAATGAATTGGAATTGAAATTGGGTGGTAAATAATATCAGTATCATTTTATTATTCAATTAAAATGATTTGATTTGGAGGCTCATTGCATAAAATTTCGAATTATTAATATATTATACTTATTTATTTACAAAATTTATTCTAGAATACATGAAATCAATCTTTTTAATAATCTAACGCAAGTTTTATGATATTTTTGACAGTCAAACAATTTGATTTGTTAAAAGACATAATTTTTTTTTTTTCGTATATATTAGAGATATAAAGTAATAACTTTAAAGTAATTTGTGGATTCAAATCATAGAGAGATCTTGATACTTTTGTTTGAAAGTTATTTTTCATCAAACTTATTGTAATTTTTATCATACAATTTAACATTTATTAATTATTTACTTAACTCGGTGTTGGAGTTGATCCAAACTCGGCTTCACCTTCATGATACATCTTTTGTAATTTATCATCAATTTTTGCACTATTGCCATTACCGTTTGGTTCCGGTGTAGACTTTGTTGATTCTTCTTCATTTTCATTGCCCAACAACAAATAAGCAACATCTTTCTTTTTGCTAATGTTATCTTCTTTCTTTGAACCTATCGGAGTGATCATAGATTTACCTTCCATCACAACTTGTTGGACTTGTTCTTTCTGTTTTGCTCGGTCTCTCATTCTTTCCTCAATTGTATTTCTTGTCAACATACGATAGACAGTCACTTGTTTGGTTTGTCCCAATCTATGAGCTCTGTCCATTGCTTGTGAATCTATGGTTGGATTCCAATCTGAATCATAAAATATGACAGTATCAGCAGCTGTTAAATTGATCCCTAATCCACCGGCTCTTGTACTCAATAAAAATATAAATATTTCTGGTTTAGTTTGCCAATCATGAACTAAATCTCTACGATCATCTAATTTCGATGATCCATCCAATCTGATATATGTATGTTGTCTATACGTGAGGTATTCTTCCATAAGGTCCATCATTTTGGTCATTTGAAAATAAATTAATACTCTATGATCTTCAGCTTTTAGTTTAACAAGTAATTCATCTAGTTTAGCTAGTTTTCCAGATTCAGTTATAAATCTATCCATTGATGGCATTTTAATATTTGAGTAATCTATAAATTTGTTGATTGGGATTGGTAACAAATTAGACTTTGGATAGTTCTCAATTGGTATTTTTTGTTTCATGAGAAATAGTTCTTGATTTAAAGTTAATGGTAACATCGATGATATTATTTTTTTATCGAATAATGTTGAATTGTGATTATTGATGAAATTTTGTGAAGAGCATGTTATATTGATAGGTGGCGCTGAAGATTTGGGTATTACTGAAAAATCCAAATTATTTAAATACATGTCTTCATAAACGTAATCTTTAATTGAGCATAATTTTGTTAAAACAGATGAGTGTTTTTCATTTCTATCATTGATTAAAAGTTTTTTAGACTGTGGTATAGTTTCATACTTTGTTAAATCTCTCTTACTTGTAGAATCTTGTAGATCTATTGCTCTAATTAATATATCTTGTTTGCTGAGGTCCTTCAATCTATTTGCTGTTATATCAACAAAATTTATCCATGGAAAATCTTTTGAATTCTCAACGCTATAAATATTAAATTGTTCTTCAACCCATTTTAGATTTTGTTTGTTAAAATTTGGAGTTAATAATTCATCGTAAACTAATCTTGGTAGATCGTAATTTATTAAACCTTCAGTTGAATAATTATATTCTAAATCATTGGTTTCTCTCAAGAATGAACTAGTTTCAGCAAATTTTCCAAACAGAAATGGTGATTTAACATCTGCTCTTTCGAATAAATCTGGATGGTTACAAACTTTTCTGAATTGCATAACCAAATTGACTAAACTTGTTGCATCATCTGAACTTGAACTTGCAGCATCTAATAAATCCATAATTGAAATTTGTGACCTCAACATTTGGTAATACTTTTTTTGACGATTAGTTAAATCACAAAATAAATCGATTTCAACTTTATCACCCAATTCACTTTGAACATTCTTTTTAATACGTCTCAACATAAACGGCTTTAAAATCATATGTAATCTTCTAAGTTGCTGTTCATCCAAATTTGTATTTGATTGTGCATGACTTTCGATATCTTTCGAGAACCAATCACTAAATTCATCATGAGAATCAAATAATGTAGGCATGATAAAATGTAATAAAGCCCATAATTCTTGCATTGAATTTTGAATTGGAGTACCTGTCAACAATAATCTATTTCTACATGATAATGAAAGTAATGATTTCCATCTTGATGATTGAGAAGATTTAATAGCTTGAGCTTCATCTAAAATCATGTACTGCCATTTCATTTTTTGAAAATATGCTAAATCAGCAACAATTAACTGATAACTTGTGACTAATACATGAAATGGAGCATCTTTATCATATCTTAAAGATTTTCTATCCCAAAATTTTCTCAAAACTTTACGATCTTTTGCATTCCCCCAATATGGTAAGACTTTAAAATCAGGTACAAATCTTGTGATTTCTTGTTGCCAATTATGTAAAGTTGAAGCTGGAGTTACGACTAAAAATGGACCCCAGATATTATGAGTTTCTGCTAAATATGATAATACAGATATACTTTGAACAGTTTTACCTAAACCCATTTCGTCTGCCAATATACCATTAATACCTTGTTCATATAAATTGGCCAACCAATTCAAACCTTTAATTTGATATTCTTTCAACGTACATTTTAACAATTCTGGCTGTTGGATTGATATATCACCCAATAAAGTAGGATTTTGAAAATTCATTTCTTCACCATTAGTATCGGGATTTTTAAAAGGTTCATTGTTTTCACTTTGAACATTATCAAATTGTTTTGCTTTGTTTTGTGCATTTAGCAATGCGTTCTGTGCATTCTGTGCTGCTGCTTTATGTAATGCATCTTCATCATCATTATCGAAATCCAATGTATTTATGTCATGATTTTTACCATCAATTCCAACATATTTATCATAATGATTTTTCTCTTGAATTTTTATATTTGGATCTGAATCCAAGCCTTCAATTTCATCAGTTTTAATTTTTTTACCAATAAAATGAGAGTATAATTCTGTTTGAGTGATTAAAAAATTCAATTTTCTAGATTGTCTTTTCGATTCTCTTTCTTCTTCTTCCTTTTTAGCTTTATCCAACAAATCTTTTTCATATTTCTTTTTGAGCTCTCTCTCGATCCTTTCATTACGTTTCCAAAAGTTAAACATTTCTCTCATAGCTCTTCTTGCTTTTGTGACTAGATCTTTCTGATTTTTTGTATTTCTCAATTGCCATCTCTTAGCTTCTCTTGCAGCCAAAATACTTGTTTTTTTCAAGTTTATAGCTTTTGCTTGATTTGATTGTTGGATCAATCGACTGACTTTTGGACCATCTTTTCTTGACATATCTTTCCAGATTGCAATATAGGTATTATCATATTGTCTAATCATGGCTTTATATTCTTTTGAAGTCATATTCAAAAGTTTTTGAGATTTAGGATTCAATTTTTGACGTTTAATTTCATTACCTTCACTATCGAAATGTTGAACATTATCATTTTCCTCTTCCTCTTCTTCTTCCTCTTCATCTTCGTCTAACTCGTCTTCATCCAAATCTTCATCATATTCTTCCATATTTTCCTCTTCATAATTCTTTCTTTTTGTTTTTGGTCTACTAGAACGTCTTGGTGTTACGTCATCAGATGAACCTTTAGGTTTTATCGGAATTGGAGTAGAACTTTTATTCTTCACCAAAACCTTGCTAGAAGTAGGTGTAGTAGCAATTAGCTCTTCTTGTTTTCTTTTCTTTTTAGGATCAACTTTATGAATTTCTCTTGTTGAACCCCATTTGAATTCTTTCCCTCTTGTACTATTATGATGTAAAGGTTTTGAGTAATCTATCAATGTAAGTTCCTTTGATTTATTTGTATCACTAATCTTATTATTCCTTGAGCTTATATCCTCGGCAACAACTCTATCAATATAATTTGAAGCAAATTGATGGGTATTAATAAGATAATTGTTCAATTTTGATTCATCAAATTTTAATAAATTTAAATCATGATTCAACTGTTGAGATCTGTCTAATTGATTAATAATGTTGATATTATTTTCAAATTGAAATTTGTAAGAATTATCAATCTTAGGTATATAAGTTGGATCATTGTAGTAATTTTTAGGAAGAATATCATTAATGATTGAGTTTTCCAAAGACAAAGGAATAAAAGGGGTAGACGGGGTGATGTTGGATATTAATCCTGAGCCATTACTTTTAGGAATCAAGTGACCCGATGGTGAATTAGATGGTAGAATTTTATTTTCATCGCTATTATTATTTATGTTATTGTTGGTGTTGTTGTTGTTGGTGGTGATTCCGTTATTTATATTGTTGATGCTATCCGTAGATAGCATTGACGATATGTTCATGATAAATAAAAACTTTGTTGAATATTGGAAAAACTAATTGATTGATCGAAATAAGGGAATCAGAGTATGATGTTACTGGGTGGGATAATGGGTGATGATTAGTGAATGTTGTTGAGTAAAATAATTTTCTTTCTTGAAGGAAAACCAGGTCAAGGGAAATACAAAACTACAAAACACAGACAAGAGAAATAGAAAGGGCAAACAAGGTAAAGTTTCTCACACTCACTCACTGTTTCACTACCATGAAAGAAATAAATTTTTTTCTATGTGGTTACTAAATAACAACAAAAAAAAACAGCTGGAAAAAATTTACTTATTCTTACATAGATATTATCATCATCTTTTTACCAACCTATGTACCAAACTTTGACCTATGTATCCGATACTTTGATATTGTTGGTAGATATTTTTTACAATGTTATTACAATCTAGAATGTTTTTGAGCATTTTGTTTGCTGATCTTTTGTCTTTACACGTTCATTTCTGGTCATTTTGATTTACCCACCTTTACCCACTTTTACTTTCTTTCTCGCTCACTCTCACTCCATCTCTCTTTCTTTAAATGATTATTTTCTTGACAAAGTTCACTACCCAAGAGCGAGAAAAAAAAAGATTTATCTTTCAATAATCTAAATTTATGGGTTATACATCAATTGCGACGAAAGAAATGAAACTGTAACAAGAGTAGTCTGATCAAATCTTATTTGTAGATATAGACAGAAACCTTGTGATGGAAGAAAATCACCAAATCTGACACGTAAAGTGTAGGTTTTCAACTTACATTCAAGTGCATTTCATGAGAAATATTCGAGGTGCACTGTCAAATTGGCAAAACATGACATTGATTCATGTTTGTTAATCTATTGAACTGCTGTTTAAACTAAACTTGAATCATATGTTCCTATACATTTTAGCTCAGTACTCTTTTCTTTTCCGAGTACATGGTATATCTGTTTTTCCTACTAGGTATAATTTTACAAAACAACTTCAACAAAACAACTGTCCAAACTTTCACATTCATGGATTTAAGTATCAATAGTATACTTAAGTGGTGGATGAAAAAGATCAGAAATCCTTAAACAACTCCGGATAACAAATTCCTCCCTCCTGAAACCTTTTTCTATTTTTTCTTACATTTGATAAGTACGAGAGAATAATCCACATTTTTTCTTCTCCCTTTTTTGGTTCTCCATTCTTGAAACATTTATTATCAACATGGGTTTAGATCATCCAGCTTTTACGTTATCAGGATTATGTGCAATTGGTGGTTTGATGGGATATTTCCGTAAAGGTTCTTTCCCATCTTTAATTGCTGGAGTAGCAATTAGTTCATTGTATGGTTACTCAGGATATTTATTGAAACAAAATGCCGATTATGGTTTAGAGATTGCATTAGGTACTAGTTCAGTATTATTAGTTGCCGGATTATCAAGATCCATCTCTACTTCTTTTCAAAAACCTATTCCTTTATTGTTATTGGCTTTGGGTAGTGTATCAACTGGGTTCTATGCTAAGAAATACAATGAATTTTACCCAATCTTTGGATAAGGATCATTAGTTAAAGACACTTTGTATATAGATTATGAGAATATAAGTCAACTTTATTATATGCTGCTTAAATTCAATTGATATTCATATATCAAGCACCAAAAATAAGTCCATCTGACATCAAGATGTTAATAAACTTACGATTTTCATCTAGACTTTATGTCACAAGCCTGAATTCACACGTTATGTCTTGCTTTTTCTAAAAACAGCCAATTAAATTTTTTTCCACTTGCATTCTAAAGTATCAAATAACGTGGTTTTGAGGAAAAGATCGGATTAATTCTTACGTTGTTATCCAAAAGTATTTTTTCTTACTCGTCTAACGGGTTTCTATTTGCGCACCTCATGATGATTCACATACACTTGCAGAAACCATCGCTTCGCTACCTGTTCGGACCTCTAGTATATAAACATGATTAAATCTTGTAACTTCTCAACTATCATCATCAAATATGTTGTTCAATACATTAAAACTTAGCTCTGCCAAATACTTAGTCACTTCAGTACGCAAATTATCCCTGAGTTCCTTCCACAACAATGATAGCCTCAAAGTACTCGGATGTATCACATTTTACGGATTATCAGCGTTTGGTGTTGCAAATATTGCAGAAAAGAATAATAAAGGTTACATTTTTAAACAATTAGGAGGGTTCTGATAATAAAATTATGGTTTGTCTTTTGTTTTCAATTTTTTGGGTTTGTTGTTAGGTCTATTATAAATATATAAATTATAAAATGCTATAAATGCTGTATTTTTAATGTACTGGCGTTAATCCTTTACCAGGAACTCGTCTCCAATACCTTTTATTACTTCCAAAAAGTAATTCTCGACTCAATTTCCATACTGTCAATAGTATATCTTTTCGTGGTAAAAACTCAGGAAACACTATCTTGATGACGTTCTTATCATTTTTTTCCTTTGTCAAGACACATAGATAAAATATAACTTGTCCATATCCATGAAATCCTTCATGAATTACTAAATCAATCATATTATTAGTTGGGATAAAATGTTGTGAATTTTGAAACTTCCAATTACGTTGACTGCTTAATTGTATTCCAATACCTTTCATAATTATAATTGAATCAGATGGTATTTGTTTGAATATAAACAATAAATCAAGACATATCAAACCTATGATAATCATCAATTTTCGATTTTGTCCAATCTGCTTAAAATGAATCATAATATATAAAAATAATGTAATTGTAACACCTGTTATAATCAATTTCTTGTATTTATCTATAAGATTAAGATTTTCATTAGAAACTTTAAATTTTAGTGTATTTAAATTTTGAATTGAATTTTCATCAATTGATGGAGTAATGTCTAGTTTATAATTCTTGGATGAGGACATTTACATATAGATCATGGTTTTCGTTGAAATGAATTGAATTTTAGATATCAAATTAAGATTGGAAAAAAAAGAGTCATAATTTATCGAAGTCAATAAAAACGTGCAATCAACTAATTTTGTATGTATATTATACGGTAGCGCTCGATTTTATGATTAATTGATAGACATGGAAGCATTTCGTTCCTTTTTGATATCATCAATCGATCCAACAATTTGTTCGTTTTTACGTAATTCTATTATTCTTTCTGCTTGTGTCATTGGTTTAGAACCTGTTCTAATTTTAATTTCTCTTCTTCTTACGGCTTCTGCGTCTTCTTTCATTGCCTTTTCTCTTTCAATTGCAATTGCTTGCATACTTGATTCATGATCTAATCTAACCTTACGCAATTCCTCATTATATTCTTCCAATGTTTTGATGGTTTTATTGGTTCCTTCACAATATTCTTTAAAATTTACAGGCAATTTTCTACTCAATGCAAGTTGGACCAATTCTGGAAACTTTTTTTCCTCTAGATTAAACTTTGATTTTATTTGTTTTCTAGTTCTATATGGGAACAACTGTGACATTATGGAAAAATCAGTTCCAAACATACTTAACGCTTCGTAAAATTTCAAAATCTCATCTGGTGTCCAACGTTCAGAATGAGTTCTTTTGGAATAAGTGGAAGATGTAACCGGATTAGCAAAAGGATTTAATTCTTCATATGTTCTTGTACTTGCATCGGCTCTTGGTTTAGTTATAATTGCACTCTCTTCATTTAAACCAATTTTCCCGTTTTGCATTTTCAATTGTAAAGATGTGTGATGTTTTGGTTCATCTTGATCTAGATTATCAAACAAACCTCCTAGATTCTTGTCCTTGCCGGTACCTTCTTTATCTATAGTTTCATTATTTGCTTCTCTTCTCTTTTTTTCCAATTCTTCTGTTGCATCTTCTAATGAAATACGCTTTTGTCGAGCAAATTCACGATCTTTTTGTCTCTGGAGTTTTTTCTGTTTTAGTTGTTCTTCTGCTTCCATAATCAACTGATAATTTGAGCTAACTTTACCTAGATACAAAGTCGGTTTACATAACTCAGCCATTGTCATTTCTTCTAGATCATAATCAACTTCTGCAAATAGTTCAATATCTTTCTTATCAATCAGTTTTGGAATCTGATGAATGCTAGTTATAGTAGTTATCAAATTATCCGGTTCTTCGGGTAGTAAATCATCTTCATTTATACTTTCACTTTTCACAAAAAGAGGTTCTTCTTTTTTACTGACATTCTTTCTTCGATATTTTTTTAATTTATTAGTTTCTGGATCTAATCCAACCACAAATTGTTCACTCACATAATTGATTGGTTTTTTTATTGAATCTGGCTGTGCGACCGACGGTTCTGGCGACGTTGATTTTGGTTTTTCATGATTGATAAGGTTTGCTATAGGAGCAACACCCCCAGAAGGGGTTGATTTTGGGTTTGCTTGTTTTTGAGTTGGTTTATTTTCCGTTATTACTATTTTTTTACTTTTAGGTTGTTGCAGTTGTGCTGATGATCTTCTTCTTTTCGTAGGTTTGGTTAAGGGTATAGCAATCTTAGCGGCTTTATGGGCTGGTTGTTGGTCATGTAACGATATCGACGCACTACGACTTCTGAACCCAGGAGTATTTATACCCGATAAACGTCTTTGAGTCAACGAAGTTCTTCTGTTTGATGGCGGAGGTTTGAACAAATCATTTTCACTGTGCTCTGAATCTGATTCAGACTCTATAGCGTTATCATCGTTGGTTTTGGAAGCGTCTTTTGGATCTACAGAATCTTCAACAACCTTGCTAGTTGAGGTGGAACTTATATTGAACTCTGGCTTATCTGTATTGAAAAGAGAATCTTGCTGCGTGGCCGGCGGTGTAGGTAACGCAGTTTCTTTACCCCGTACTTTCTTGGAAAGATTTGGTTTTACCTTAGGTTTGAACGAGAGCCCACTTTTCTTGACTAAACTACTCATGATATACTTGATATGATTTTTGTTTTTCTCTGATTTAATTTTTTCTGAATAATCTCAATGGATGCCAAATTGGTTCATACCTGGGTCTCTCCGTACCCAGACAATTGGATATTGAAAATTGTGGTTTTGAATGATATATTCGTGGTATCGACTAGTGAAGGGTCGTTGTTTGGGTACTCTTTAGCCGATTATTCACAGACTCTCACTATAAAAGCTCATGATTCAAGCATAAATGATTTCATAAACATAGGACCTGATCTATTGGCAACCTGCTCCATCGATGGGATCAAGATATGGAGCATATTTGAGCAAAAACTTGTTCATCATTTGAGCAACGCTAAGAACTCCACGTTTCTATCTTTGGCTTATAAGGATAACCTATTGGCTGGTGGGACCGAATTAGTGGGACAAGATGCAGAGCTACACGTGTGGGATGTCACCAATTACGAACTCAAACGTTCATTTGTTGACTCTCATCGGGATGACATAACGTGTGTTGAGTTCCACCCGTCGTTGAATAATTACCTAATTTCAGGCTCAACTGACGGATATGTCAATGTTTACAACTTGCTCCAACAAGACGAGGATGAAGCATTGCATCAAGTAATCAATTTCGCCTCTGTACATTCATGTCATTTCACTGCCGAAAATAGAATCGGTATACTATCTCATATGGAGACGCTAATGTTCCATGATTTGAATGATACAAATTATGACGACTTGTCGAAACCAAACTTTAAAGATATGGGGGATTTAAGAGAGAAATGGAAGCACAACGAATACGTGATAGATTTGAACCCAGTCGGATATTGTGCCTTTGGTTCAAATAATCACCAAAAATTATCTTTGATCCCTTTCAATCCTAAAAAAGAAACATTTAAAACAGATAAAGAGATTATCTTTCCTGGAGCTCATCAAAGTGAGGTAGTAAGAGATGTAAAGCTTGTTTCAAACGATAAAATATTAACCTGTGGAGAAGACGGTCAAATAAAACTATGGCAAATACCACACATCAAAACTTATACAATAACAGAAGACACAAACATGGAGGAAACATCAATAGACTCAAGCAAACATCGTAAAGAAAAATCCAAACATAAAAGCAAACACAAATCGAAAAAGAAAAAAGACAACAAGTTTAAACCGTATTAATATAAAATTAGAATCTTTTAACAATATCGTCAATGACTTCTTGTGTAGATGAAGAACCACCCAAATCTGGAGTCTTGATCTTATCTTCTGATAAATTGGCATCGACAGCTTCGTATATCTTGGCAGCGGCTTCTGGGTAACCCATGAATTCCAACATTAAAGCTGTGGATCTGATGGTAGCAATTGGATTGGATATACCTTTACCTTCAATATCTGGTGCTGATCCATGACATGGTTCACCAATTGCGAAATTGTCACCAACATTAGCAGATGGAACAACACCCAAAGAGCCAACCAATGCAGCGGCTCCATCACTTAATATATCACCATATAAATTTGGAGCAACCACAACATCAAAAATCTCTGGTTCTCTAAACATACGATAAACCATTGAATCAACAATCTGTTCTTTATAATCTATACCTTGATATTCATTGATATTAGCATCATAAACGTTTTTACAAGTTTCTCTAAACAAACCATCCGATTGTGATAAAACATTTGACTTATGAGTAACCGTTACTGATGGTTTTTCATGTAATTGTTTTTTGCCAGATTGATTATCTCTAATTGCTTGTCTTTGTAAAGCAATTTCATAAGCCATTTTGGCTATTCTAGTACTTGCAGTTTCAGTGATTCTTTTGATAGCTTCGGCAACTTTGGTACCATCTTCTTTCTTATATACTTTTTCTTCTTTAACGTATAAATCTTCTGTATTTTCTCTGACTATCACCATATCAACTGGTCTACCAATGCCCTCAACTGATTTAACTGGTCTAACATTTGCATACAAGCCTAATTTTTTTCTAAGAGCAACAATTGGTGAAGAGTAACCTTGTACTTTTGTAGTTGGTGAAGAAACTGCTCCGAATAAAGCACCATCACATTCATTTTTCAAAATGTCAACAGTTTCATCTGGCAATGCAGTACCTGTTTTTTTGAATAATTCAAATCCAGCATCTAAATTCACAAATTCAAAATCTAAATTATAACTGGATGGTAAATTTTCCAAAACTTGTTTACCAGCAGGAATAACTTCTCTACCAATACCATCTCCAGGTATCAAACCGATTTTCAATGTTTTCAACATTGGCGAGGAGGTTGAAAAATAACGTATTGATCTAGACGATAACATTCAAGTGATATGTGGAATTGGGAAAAAAATGAAAGTAGTGAAAAATGGGTTCAATATTCGTTGATCTAAGCGCTCCCTCTGAAAAATTCGGTTTACACAAAACGAAGAAAACGGCATTAGAATCACCAGTGAGTCATACGATAAGGTACATATTTATATTGGCAAGATTATTGATATTTACAAGATACAATGATTACATTTAATTCTCACCTTTTACTACACCAACTTTTGCAGGTCTCAAAACTCTTGAGTTCAAAGTGTAACCTTCTTGTTGGACGAAAAATACTGTACCTGGTTCTTTATCAGGTTGTGCAACTTCGAAAGTAGCTTCATGTAAATTTGGGTCAAAAGTTTGATCAACTGGATTGATTTTCTTTATTCCATGTTTGTTTAAAGTTTTTTCAAATACATTTCTCGTCATGTCAACTCCGTCGTATAAATTTTTCACTTCTTTGTTTGATTCCAAAATATCTTGTTTAACATGGCTTAAAGCTAAATTGAAATTGTCTAAGGATGGTAATAAGTCTTTAGCAAACTTTTGTAATGCAAAATCTTTGGCCTTTTGTATTTCTTTCTTGGTTGATTCTTGTAACGAACGGAAATCAGCTACTGATCTAGCGTAATGATTCTTCATGGTGGCCAAGTCTTTATCTTTCTTCTCTAATTTTTCTCTCAATTCAACAATGATTGGATCTTCAGCAGGTTCAGCAGATTCTGGTTGCTCATCTTTGGCTTGTGTTTCTTCTTCTTTTGGTGTTTCCTTGGATTCGCCTTTGGTCGAATTGAATCTTGTGAATTGCTGAGGATATGAATTAGAAAATGCTGAGACGGTTGGTCTGGCTAATCTAATTGGGTTACCTACACTACAAGCTCTTATTGATCTCAATAAAGCTCTTTGCATCTTGGTTGGTCCAGTATAGGTTGTAAATTGAAAATTTTTCTTTTTTTCTTTATGATCAAAGTCAGTTGACACTTGGTGGTTGATACACTATATACGCTGCTACCAACATGAATACATCTCTCAAGCCAAGTACCAAGTAGATTTAAAACTTGATTTCTAAAGTCTTTGGTACAAACAGTTCTATCAATGACACTCTACAAAGTTTACATTGCAAAGTCGCTAAAAAGGTCTACAAAACTAGGTTTCTAACTTGATCAAGTTTAAAGCCAGTTCACAAGCAGTATTCACGTATACTATTTCCTTCTTACCTCTGTTGATCTGTTCTAAGATTGTACTACTATCTTTGTCGTGTGGGTTTTCTAAAATCAACAAATCTAAGATTTTTCAGTTGGTAAAAATTTTCAATCAATAGATAATTCTCAGTCATGTTGAGACTCCAGATTCGTCTATTCAGCACTAGACTACCTTTAAACAATGCATCTAACTTTAAACCAGCAATTCCAATAACATCAGAAACACAACCTTCATTGACCACATTTTTCGCTGCTAAACAATTCACAGACATCAATACAACAAAGCAAAAAGCTAAAAAGTTGAGAAGAAGAGAGAGGAAGATGAAAAAGAAGATAACTAAGGAAGTGAACATTTTGAAACAATATGATTTGAAAAATGTTCCTTTTTCCGTTGACCCTGTATTAGGTAACCCAAACTGTAAATTTATCCCAAATATATTACAAAAAGTGGATAACCAAGAAATGAACTTATCCTATGGTCTAGACAGATTGGAATTTGAAAAATTACTATATGGA
Source organism: Insectozyma parachauliodis (assembly GCA_030565145.1). Classification (NCBI taxonomy): domain Eukaryota; kingdom Fungi; phylum Ascomycota; class Pichiomycetes; order Serinales; family Debaryomycetaceae; genus Insectozyma; species Insectozyma parachauliodis. The sequence goes on along the minus strand of JAJMBB010000006.1, from coordinate 253,511 downwards.
GCAGAAAAGATATCTTTGGAATCTTCTACAAACAAACAAGTCAGAGAATCAACTAGATCAAGCGAAGAACATAAAAAGAAAGCTGTTGAAATTATTTTGAATACCAGAAACACCTCAGCGGAAGATAAGAAAAAATTAGTGACCAAGTATGTTGTCGAAGAAATGCAAAAGGAGGAAGGTGATACCGCTTCTCCAGAAGTTGTATCTGGTGTATTGACTGCAAAAATTCACTTTATGATGCAACATGTCAAAAAATTTAAAAAAGATGTAACAACAAGAATCAAAGTGGAACAATTAGTTCACCAAAGACAATCAATTTTGAAATATTTAAAAAGGGTTTCACCAGAAAGATATTATTATGTACTCGCAAAATTGGGGTTGACTGATGATGTGATAGTTAGAGAATTTTCAATGAGCAAACAGTATTTACAAGATTATCAAGTATGGGGCGATAAGCAATTAGTTAAAGAAACCAAATCAGAAAGGAGAAAGAACGAGAAAATACAAGCTTTGAGAGATAAAATTGATTCTTATAATGATTTAGCAAAACAAAATTATGAACTTTTATACGGTAAATAGTATGTAATCATGTAAATACAACACTTCACTTTAGTAAGTTTATTAATTTGTTTATCTCAAAATTTGATACATTTGAATCAACAGAATCCACTTCTTTTTGCAATTGTTTAAGACTTAGCAATATTGATTGTTTCGAATTTGAAGTTTCATTTGCTAAATCTTTCAACTCTTTGTATAAATCAGCATTATCGGAACATAAATTTTCATGGATCAATCGTAGACTTTCCAAAATGTCTTCGCTTTTGTGCACTATAGTTGAATCGATTATTTCAATAGGAGTTAATTGATCAATATTATCGGGATTTTTATTCTCTTTATCATTCTCTTGTCTTATTCGAGCTTCATATATCACTTCATCTAGTTCATCTAGTTTATTCTCAATATCTTTCTCCTTGAATATCATTTCGAATTCTTCTAAACAAGTATTATGCCAAAAGTTCTCCATCTGAGAGATTGCATTGTTTACCTTTTTGAAGTCCTTTTCTGATGTTGCGAGTTTAGGAAAACACATTTTAATTTGATCAGTGGATAAAGACTGTTTTATCAGCTGTTCCATGGCCCTTCTAGCCACTGAATTCAATTTCTCATAGCGAACCTTGTGTAGTTCCAGAGACATGAGATTAGATTGTAAACAAATAAATCTTTTTTTACGTGTGCTACAATCTTTCTTATGTAACACATTACATACCATTTTTTATCAAATTTCCAGAGGCTACAATTTATACCCACACGATTATGTCTGATCCACGTTCGATAATAGCTGAAGCAGAAAAGTTGTTGAAACCACAATCAGGGTTTTTTTCATTTATATCTGGCTCTTCTCAGTCCATGAGAAAAGAAGAGGCAACCGACTTGTACATCCAAGCAGCAAACCAATATAGATTGAATAAGGATTTCAATCAAGCTGGGAATCAGTTTAAAAAAGCAGCAGATATACAAGAGAGTTTGAACAACTATAACGACAGTGCTAATCATTTGATTGAAGCTTATAAATGTTTCAAATCCAACTCGCCTCAAGATGCTATCGAAGCTTTGAAAAAAGCAATTCATATCTTTTTGACACAGAATGGTCAGTTCAGAAGAGCTGCCAATTTTGAAATGGATTTAGCAGAGTTATATGAATCCACTAGTGATACAACAAATGCCATCAAAAGTTACGAACAGGCTGGTGATTACTTCACTACCGATCATGCTGAAGCATTAGCTAATAAAGCATTTTTAAAATGTGCAGACTTATCTGCTTTAGACGGAGATTATAAGAAAGCGATTGAATTGTATGATAACATCATTAAAAATTCAATTGGTAATTCATTAACTAGATGGAGTCTAAAAGATTATTTCTTTAAAGATATTTTGTGTATATTGTGTTTGGATGATGCAATCGAAGCCCAAAAGAAGAAAGAGCACTTTTTAGAAGAAGATCCCGGGTGGGCACAATCAAGAGAGTACAAATTAGTCGAAGGTATATTAGAAAGTATTGATCAAGGTGATATAGAAGGATTTTCTGATAAAGTATTTGAATTTGATCAATTTAGTAAATTAGATAAGTTGAAAACTCAATTGCTATTGAAAATCAAAAATAGTGTTGTCGCAAAAGACGATGAAGACTTATTGTAAGTATGTATTTTATGCAAGTATCAATTTCTATTTAAAAATTTCTCCGTATAACGGATCTGAAAATTTCTCATACAATCTAATAGTTGATCTTCTAAATTGTTTGCCGTAAACTAGCATAATCACAAAACTTCCATTAATTAATGTAGTTATCAAAAATATGAGCCAAGTTGTCAACAGTAACCCGCAATTATTCAACCATGGTTGACAAACAAAGCAAAAAATCATACCAATCATATTTCGAACAAAAAGAATCAATATTATACTTTCTCCAGCCAATTTGTGATAACTATCCACTGCGTATGTTAAACAAATACTACCTGCTGCCGACATGGCAAAACCTAGTAACAGTTGTCCAATAACCACTGAAATGGCCCAATGCGCCTGGTAATAAGCACCTAATCCGTATGCTAATACACCCCCGCCATTAAGAATAGTTGGAACTATCATTGTCCATAATCTATGCTCTGGCTCCAAGATACCATTATTTCTTTTTGCCATTTGAATTGTAAAATAATCAACAAAATACCCACCATAAATCATACCAAAAACGTTACCTACAAAAGCTGCCAAATTGGTAAGGCCCACCTTGTCAGCATTGAAATAATATGGCTTTGCCGAATATATTATGGTTTGAGTATTACCAAGCAATGCCAATATAAGAATCTGACATCCATAAACCAATCCCGCCCACACAATACCAGGAAATAATAAAAAGAATGGTCGAACAAAAATACAGATCCAGGACCTTGGATCGTTGAATTTTGTTTGTACGATATTTAACTTTTGCAAGTATGTCAATTCAACCCCTGTTTCATCTGATAATACAGAAACAACCTCCTCATTTCTTACAGACATATCTTTTGATTGCACTTGTTGCAAAACTTCTTTTTCAAATTGTTCTCCTTTTTCAGCATCCCTGCAAAAATTTGTATCTTCCATTGTGAAAAACATCAAGATGAAAAATGCCCCGTATATAATAATCTGTACATAGAAACACCATCTCCAGCCTGGTCCATCTACAATGTAACCTGCGGCAACCGGAGCTAAGTTACACCCAGCGTAAAGTGCTAAGATTAACAAACCAAAGGCAGTTGATCTTTCATGTTGAAAAAACATATCAGTAGATGATACCTCTGCTAATGAATCAACTGGTGAAGACGACAAACCACTCAAACAACTAAAAGCATTCAATCCATTAATGTTTGTGGAAACTCCTCCAACTATACAAGCAACGATAGCTATAATTGTTCCACTTAAATAAACAAAACGTTTACCAAGTTTAGATGCAGTTGGCCCGATAATACAGACTCCAACACCTAAGAAACAATAACACAAAGCATTACTATTGTTAATGGCTGTATAGTTTGTATTCAAATCTTGAACAAAAGCATCATATAATGGACCAGTAAAATTAGAAGTCGAAGATTGTAAAAAACACCAAACCCATAACAAACCAAACTGGTACATTCTCTTGCGCTTAGACCATTTCAAAGGATCATTAACATTTGAGGAAGGCTGTGGTTGTAAAATAATATTTTTATCATTGTCATTCTTTTTCACGTCTAGGTTACCTGTAACATCAATCAATTGAATGGTTCCCGGTACCATTTCATATTGAGGAATTTCAATCTTTTCCTGGTCAATCATATTTAACCTTGAAGATCATTTTCAATCGGAATGGTCTTTTATTATAAATTAATGGAGTTGGGGTTATCTAAAATTATTGACAACCGTTGTTTTGTGTTACTTTCGGAAAGTGGTTTTAGCGGACAATACTGCAATTATTGATAAGAAAGTGAAGATCAAAGCCAATGCAGCATAAACCAATTATACCGGTAGATTGAACATCATCCTCGCTGTAATTGTAGTTTAACGAATGTTTCAGATATTGACAGTATCAACAATAGTAAATAATCTGTAATATAATAAACTCAAATCAAAGTAATTGTGGAGAATTTTCTTTTTCTTTATAGAGATATACATTTTTAGAATCAGGGCTCACAACGTGCATAGAAATAGGAAATGCCGCTAAGTTTTTTAATAGGAACGTTTTGAATCTTTTGGGTGCAACAAACCCACTAATAAATTAGGTGCGGCTAATGACATTCTTAATAATTGAAACTTGTATTGATAGAACGTTTTATATTTTATTTGTTTTCATAATATCTATGACATGAACATACTTTGAGTCTGCGTCATTAGGTGTTTTCATTTCAACTACTAGATGAAAACTATCGTGAAAGGATCCAAACGAAAGACTTGAAAACAAATGTAAGCAATCAAAAAGTCTATTATCATGTACCAAAGCTATGTGGAAAGAAGTATTTTTATACTGTCAAGTAGGATTATTCTACTACTAAATTCGTGAAATATTATTGGATTTACGTATTATCTAAGTTCAAAGAAATAATATTTCAACTTGAAAATTTCTAGTTTTGCATTATTACTTATTTATTTTCTATATTCCTATCTATATTTCAATTTATACTGGTTTACCGCCTATGAATTCACTCCATCTTTGCACTTCAGATGGAATAACCACTTTTTCAGGCACTTCATCAAAGAATACCTTTTCGCCAATTTTAGCTTTCAAACATTGAGCAAATAATTTTGAAGTGTTTGGTTCGTTAAACAATGGAATTGCAAAATCAATTGCATTTCTTCTCATGACGTAATCTTCGTCTAATAAATCTTCGGCTCTTGCTTTAGCTAAATTTATGACAGCACCAATTTTTTTATCTTGGAATATCTCTCGAAGAGCTCTTTTATCAGTTTTTGGAAATTCGATAGTATCAACGGACTCAGATACATAATTGTTCAAATAGTCTTTAACTGATTCACTGGCTGTGTAAAAATTGTAACCTAATCCGCTTAAAGTTTTGGCAACTTCACCTAATTTATCATTGGTCAAATCTCCACCAAATAATATACCTTGACCAGGTCTAGGGACATGGAAATTCATTGTGGATTGTAATGATGTCCAATAAGCTTCTAATAAATCTTTACCAAAACACGCAACTTCACCAGTGGAAGCCATCTCAACACCCAAGAATGGGTCTGCACCAGCTAATCTTGTAAATGAAAATTGGGGAACTTTGGTTGCAACTCTATCATATTTTTGATCCATTAAATTTGTTGCAACTGGGATATTCTCTTTGATTAATGCTTTTACCGCTACGTCAATGAAATTAGTTCCTAATACTTTTGATACGAATGGGAAAGATCTAGAAGCACGAATATTACATTCAATGACTTTCAATTGACAACTTGAATCATCTAATGTTCCATCTTGATCATTTTTGATGATTTGCATATTAAATGGACCAGTTATATTCCAAGCTTTTGCAACTTTGTCAGTGATTTCTTTTAATCTATTCATAATTGTTGGTGATAAGGATTGAGGTGGTAAAACTAAAGTAGCGTCACCTGAATGAACACCTGCATTCTCAACATGTTCACTAACTGCATGAACCAAGACTTCTCCTTCATTGGCAACAGCATCAATATCAATTTCTTGAGCACCTTGAATGAACTTTGAAATAACAACAGGGTGTTCTTTTGAAACTTTACTAGCGTTTTTCAATTTAGAGTCTAATTCACTTTGATTGTTAATAACAGACATTGCAGCTCCTGATAAAACATAGGAAGGACGAACCAAGACTGGATATCCTACTTCGTTTGCAAAATTTTCAGCTTCATCGATGGAAGTCAATTCTTTCCATGCTGGTTGGTCAACGCCAATAGAATCTAAGATTTGAGAAAACTTATGACGATCTTCTGCTTTATCAATATCTTCAGGATTAGTACCTAAAACATTACAACCTTGGTTTTGTAAAGTCAATGCAATATTTTGAGGTAATTGACCACCAACTGATACAACAACCCCTTGTGCTGTCTCTAACTCATATATATCTAATACTCTTTCCAAAGAAAGCTCTTCAAAATATAATCTATCAACTTCGTCAAAATCAGTTGAAACAGTTTCTGGGTTATAATTAATCATTATTGTTTTATGTCCACTTTCTCTTAAAGCTCTTGCGGTTGATACAGCACACCAATCAAATTCAACAGATGAACCAATTCTATAAACACCGGATCCTAATACTAAAGTTCCATGTTCATTGAAATCAATATCAGATGAAGTAGCATTGTAAGTTGTATACAAATAATTAGTATTTGCTGGGAATTCTGCAGCCAAAGTATCAATCTTTTTGACAAATGGAATAATACCAAATTCTTTTCTAACTGTTCTAACTTCCAATTCTTTTGCGCCAACAGATAAACCAATTTGTTTGTCACTAAAACCTAGTTTCTTAGCACGACTCATCAAATCACTATTAATTTTAGACAATTCACCAACAGATTCTAATTCTCTGTACATGTTGACAATATTCATCAATTTGTAAAGGAACCATTTGTCAATTTTGGTGAGATCGTGAACTTTATCAACAGAATAATTTTCATGTAACAATGCTTGTCCAACGGCCAACCATCTTCTATCAGTTGGGTTTTGTAAGACATCATCTAAATCTTCAAACTCATCCCCTTGGAATCCAATGTAACTTGGATCAACTTGTCTGATAGCTTTTTGGAAAGATTCCTCGAAATTTCTACCAATGGCCATAACTTCACCTACTGATTTCATGGCAGAACCAATATCTCTTTTGACATGTTGAAACTTGGCCAAATCCCATCTAGGAATTTTTGTAACCATGTAATCTAATGAAGGTTCGAAATTTGCTGATGTTGTTTTGGTAACTGGATTTGGCAACTCTGGTAATGTATGACCAAGGGCAATCTTAGCCGCGGTATAAGCTAATGGATAACCGGTTGCTTTTGAAGCTAAAGCTGAAGATCTACTCAATCTAGCATTGACTTCAATAACTCTATAATCCAACCCATCTGGTTGTAAAGAATATTGAACATTACACTCACCTACAACACCCAAATGTCTAATAATTTTAATAGCAGCTGTTCTTAACATGTGATATTCCTCATCTGATAACGTTTGACTTGGTGCAACGACAATAGAATCACCAGTATGAATTCCTAAAGGATCAAAATTTTCCATGTTACAAACAGTTATACAATTACCAACACGATCTCTGACAACTTCATATTCAACTTCTTTCCAACCTTTCAAAGATTTTTCAACCAAAATTTGAGGAGCTAAAGACAAGGATTGAGCAGCTAAATTTTTCAATTCTTCTTTATTCGATGCAAAACCAGAACCTAAGCCACCTAACGAGTAAGCTGATCTAACAATAATTGGATAACCAACAGATTCAGCAGCTTTCAAAGCATCATCTACAGTCTCAACAGCAATAGATTCTGCAATTGGAATATCAATTTCTTTCAAAGCTTGAGCAAATAAATCACGATCTTCAGATGTTTCCAAAGTTTTGATTGGAGTACCTAAAACTTTGACACCATATCTTTCGAAAACACCCATTTTATCCAACTTAACACCAACATTCAAACCTGTTTGACCACCAAAGGTTAATAATATACCATCTGGTTTTTCTCTTTCTATAATATATGTGATATATTCTGGGGTAACAGGTAAGTAATAAATTTCATCAGCTAAGGAATGAGATGTTTGATTAGTGGCAATATTTGGATTAATGAGAATGGATTTTTTATTCGCTTCACGTAAAGCTTTGATAGCTTGAGAACCACTATAATCGAATTCTCCGGCTTGCCCAATTGATAAACCACCAGATCCAATGACTAAAACTTTAGACACATCAACCAACTTTGAAGCATTCTCATCTTTGAAATTTTTTAATAAATCTGCACCTGCATAATTTAATTGATTCCATCTTGCAGTCGATGATGAAAATGATTTACACAGTATACTTATAGATTGCTTGAAAACTGTCTGTAACTGACGAGACAATATCGAAGTATTTATTATCATTTTCGATTTGTATCTCAATTCTATAGATCAACAGATAAGTGGGAGAAGATGAGAATAAATTTCGTTGAAAGTTAAAAATTAGTTGAAAAATTTTCTGCGCGCTTAGCACTTGACTCATATATACCTTTACTTGTTTGGGCCATAACGTGAGTGCGGCTTTTCAAAATTACCCTGCCAAAGTGACGTAAATTAGACCACATACAAGATTAATAAAATACGATTATATACTGGAAATCTTCACTTATTGAAGCGACATGGGTTCTGTTACTTTGGTCAAGTATAAATCGTTGTAATTTGTCAGAGATCCTAAATAGTCGATGAAGAATATTTACGGTAACCTCCGTTTAAAGCTTAAATAAAATTATATTTCTTTACTGATTAAGCTTAAAAACTCAAAACACTCTCTAAAGATATTGAGTATAATCAACCACGATGCGATATTCATGTGTGTTTTATATCAATAATAAACTTAAGTGTTTAAGAATATGTGGATGCAAAAATTTTTCATTATTTGGGTGTAAAATTGAATTCTCAGGTCAGATTGTTTATTCACGCAAAACTTAAAGTCAAAAGACTAAATTGACGAAATACAAAATTTGTTGTGTTAATACCCTAGAATGGTGATTTTTCAACAGACCCTTTGATCAATCAGAAAGTTACAATTGAATATAAAATAGCGCAGATGAACTCAAGACTGCAAAAGATATTTTTATAATATTTTTGATAATAATTTGATTTTAACTTTATTTAACAATTCTTATATTTGATTATTACAATCAGTCATACTATGGAAAGCTGATATCAATAGTCTTTTGTTTCTTGCTATCTTCAATCTAAGAGATCTCACCTGAAGAACTTTTGATTTTTTGCAATTTTGGTTTCTAGGCGAGAGGTGTAGCCGCAAAAGGACCATTTGTTTTTGTGCGCCTTTATTAAATATTTTCTAAAACTTTATTCCATGCACTTCATTGCAAATCAAATTTTAAAACCAACAAATTATTACTGATTCAAACTTACTTTCCCATTCAATCCTGTCGTCATTTCAACATCTGTCTAACTAATGAGCTCCTTCTCATTTAGTATCGGAAGTAATTCACCTTCAGCAAATAAAAACCAATCAAATAATGAATCCTCATCTGCCACAGTAAATTCTAAAAACAATAACAATCTCAAAGGTGATACTGTGGAGGACCAAACAACTTCCTTTTCACCTCCCAATAACTCTAAATATTCACAGTCACTAAACCATTTAAGAAACTATTCCATTGGTGAAGCTTTCAACAACAATCAGCAATCTCCATTTGATTTTGGTGGGCGAAGTTATGTTAGTATGTCTCATCGGCCAAGTGTATCAACCAATGCTTTATCTCCTCAAATTAACTCAGGTATTGAAGTTCATGAGCAAACAGCAAATCTAGCTAATATTGGAGTTGTTGATGGGGAAGAAGACACAGATTCTCTGGAAAATCGATTATCAGAAGAACAAGAACTTATAAATGACAATAACGAATTGGCTCATTCAGTTTCGAAGCCTACTCCAATTAATGCAAGAAGACAATCTTCTCACACTTTTGCAAGTACAACACCTTTATTATCTACTTCGCCAAAAAATTTTTATGCAACAGAATTCGATAATCGACAATTAGATTATGAATCAGAAGTAGGATTAAAAGCGTCAGCTACTAGTAATAGATCTTCAAAAGGTCGTCGTCCATCAAAAGATGACTCACAAGCGGTTATTGAAAAAATATCGAAACCATCCAAATTACATGAGTTTTTGTTAAAACCAATTCACTTTTTGCCAGGGGTTTTCTTGGGTACGTTGTTGAATATTTTAGATGGATTATCTTACGGAATGATTATGTTTCCAATTGGAGATCAAATATTCAGTGGACTAGGACCTGCAGGCTTATCAATGTTTTATGTCTCATGTATTGTGTCACAATTGGTATATTCTCTAGGCGGATCTGCATTTAAAGCAGGAATAGGTTCTGAAATGATAGAAGTCACTCCGTTTTTCCATACCATGGCGTTGGCAATTTCAAGAGAAATGTCAAACGAAAATTCAAACGATGCAATAATAGCAACTACAATAACCTCATATGCTGTATCTTCAATAGTCACAGGGTTGGTGTTTCTTTTATTAGGAAAATTAAAATTAGGAGTTTTAGTTGGGTTTTTCCCAAGACATATATTAGTTGGCTGTATTGGAGGGGTTGGATATTTTCTTGTGGCAACTGGTATCGAGGTTAGTTCAAGGTTAGAAGGTGGTTTGAATTATAATTATGAAACTTTTAAATATTTATTTTTCAATCATATAACATTCTTAGAATGGACAATACCGTTAATTTTAGCATTCATATTGATATTATTACAGCATAAGTATCATAATTCATTATTAGTGCCATTGTATTTTATATCGGTATTTGGTGCATTTCATTTAATCGTTTTATTGGTGCCTAATTGGACATTATCACAAGCGAGAGATCAAGGTTGGGTTTTCCCAGCAGTTGAAGATGATGAACCATGGTATGGATTTTATGAATTGTATAAGTTTCAGCTAGTTGATTGGTTTGTAATACTTCGACAATTGCCAACAATGTTAGCATTGACTTTTTTCGGAATCTTACATGTTCCAATTAATGTCCCAGCATTAGCAGTTTCAATAGGAATGGATGATATTGATGTTGACCGAGAATTAGTAGCTCATGGTTACTCAAACGGGTTATCTGGGTTACTTGGCTCAATACAAAATTATTTGGTTTATACAAATTCTGTATTATTCATCAGAGCCGGAGCCAACGATCGATTTGCAGGAGTATTATTAGCCATTGCAACTGGTATTGTAATGATGGCGGGTCCAATTGTTATTGGGTTCATTCCAGTATGTGTTGTTGGAGCCTTGATTTATTTACTAGGCTATGAATTATTAAAAGAGTCGATATATGACACATGGGGCAGATTAAGAAAAATAGAGTACACCACAATCATCATAATCGTTGTTACAATGGGCGCGATTGATTTTGTTGCCGGTATTGGTGCTGGTATCTTATTAGCATGTTTATCGTTTGTTGTCGAAGCGGGTAAAACACCAGTTGTTCAAGGTATTTATTCTGGGAACGTTGCGAGATCCACCGTTTTAAGACATCCGAAACAACAAGAGTTTTTGAAGAATGTCGGTGAACAAATATGTATAGTCAAATTACAAGGGACCATTTTTTTTGGATCCATCGGCGGTGTCGAAAAGGAGATACGAAAGATTTTCGAGCATGACAAATTTAAATCTAATCCAATCAAATATTTAATTATTGATATGAAGGGTGTGATTTCTTTAGACTTTTCAGCCGCTGAAGGGTTTCGCAGAATATTGAATTTAACCAATGAATTCAAAACTCAGTTAATTATATCATCGGTTGTCGATGAGGATGATACAATCAAGGGGCTTAGAGACGCAGGGTTATTTGATAATGTTATTACTCCAATTGAATTGTTCAGCTCATTGAATTATGCTTTGGAGTGGTGCGAAAACACATTTTTGAAAACTTATAAATCAATTAAAAAGACAAATCATACAAGTATGTTGAAAACAGTACCTAGTCAAAATCAAAGGAATATAATTCAATCACCAAATTCGTTCAATCAAAAATTGTTATCTTCTTACGGCGGGAGTGATTTTGGAACACCAAGGACCACCCAAGTGTATCAAGCAGCTAGCAGAACAGTGTATGATGAGCAAAAGATTCAATCTAAATTTAATTCCAACTCATCTTTCAAAAAGCAGCCCTTGCCATTATTAATGATCACGTTTCAAGGGTTATCGAATAAAGATGCCGAGTTTTGGTCATTATTGTCTCCATATTTCATCAAGGAGACAATTCCTGTTGATTTACAATTCTATGATACGTTGAATGATGAGCCGGCCTTTTTCATAGTTGAAAGCGGATTAATAAGAGCAGTTGTGAAATTCGAGAGTGAGGGTAGAGAATTACATTCGAGTATTCTACCATTGGTCGCGTTTGGTGATTTAGACGATGCATCTCATTATAGACAGTTTACATATACAACGGTAAATGACTCCATAGTGTGGAAGTTATCGAAATTGAAATTAAAAGAGATGTTGGCTAAAAATGGCTCAAAAGGGGAAGAATTGTATCATGAATTATTAGAAATTGAAGCCAAATTAATTAGAGAAAGATTTGATACCATGACGGCAAATTTGATAATTTCAGGTTGAAACAAACAGATTTTTTGTATAGAAATATAAATTTGATATTCTCGGGATTCTCTTGTTTTGTGGATTCTACTTATCAACAAAAAAAAGGACGGCAATTACCACCACAATTCATTGCTAATCTTTCTTTTACATTAGTTATGGTATCCCTTAAGAATGTTGTTTTATCAACATTAGCACTTTCCTCAACTGTTACTTCAACTACTATTTTTTCAAAAGCTTTGTCGTTTATCAAACCAGCTGAGATTTCAATTTCTCAGAAATTACTAACCTTTGATAGATATTCATTGGCAGATACAAAACCGGTTCCTGGAGAATCGCCAATTCAAATCTGTGACATCAAAGAGAGCCAATTGTTGTCTTTACAAGAAGTTATTTTATCACCAAATCCTCCTCAGGCAGGTACAAATTTGACATTTACAGCCACTGGATTTTTGAGTGAAACCATTGAAGATGGTGCTTATGTGGAAGTAGACGTCAGATATGGGTTTATCAAGTTGGTTCATCAGACCTTTGACTTGTGTGAGGAAATCACCAAAGTAGATTTAGAATGTCCAATTACAAAAGGTAATCATATCATTTCGAAAGTGGTTGAAATTCCTGAGGAAGTTCCACCGGGGAAATATTTGGTCAACGCAAGAGCTTACACAAGGAATGACAAGCTCATCACCTGTTTGACTGCTCAGATAGAATTTCCTTTGAAGTAAAGATCAACATTCAACCTTAGTTTGTAAGTCTAATAGATATTTGTATCGGCATAACACTGCAACATGATGACTACTTACGTAATTTGTTATGTAAGTATTTTTTTTCTTTTTAATCAAGTCATTTTAAGCTCGGATTTTTCACTAGACTTATCAACCTACTTCTTTGAAATGATTGAGTTTGAGAGGATATTTTCTATCCAGATCTTCTTCATAATTCTTAGGGAGACGTTGGAAACAGCAATCATTATCTCTGTTCTATTATCATTCATAAATCAGAGATCTGACACTGCCGATAAAAACAATACAAGTTTAAATAAAGTTCAAAAAGGTTTGAAACTACAGGTATGGTTCGGAGCCATACTTGGGCTTCTCATATGTTTTTTCATTGGATTACTTTTTATTCTTGTGTTTTATTTCATAGGCAAAGATTATTGGTCGTATACTGAAAGATTGTGGGAAGGTATATTTTCCATATTGTCAAGCTTGATAATTACAATCATGGGTATAGGATTGTTGAGAATCAATAAAGTTATGAAGTTGAAATGGTGGATCAAGTTGGGAGACGCGTATGATGATCAAATAGATCAAGAAGGAGAGGAAGAAATCGCAAAATTAGCACAAGATGAAAATATAGACTCATCGAGTTATGGTGGAGTCAGATCAAGCTCAGAAAGCGAGAGTATTCCTTTAACATCAAGAAACACAATTCGTAAAATCAAACACAAGAAGCAAGGATTTAGCAAGAAGTATTTTTTGGCAATCTTGCCATTAATCACAACACTTCGTGAAGGATTAGAAGCAGTTGTATTTATTGGTGGCATAGGTATGTCCCAACCGTTGACTTCAATACCGTTATCGATAATCTGTGGGATATCTTTCGGTTCAACAATTGGTTACATGTTGTACAAAGGCGGTAACAAATTATCGTTACAATACTTTTTAATCTTCTCAACCTGCTTTTTATACATTGTGAGCGCGGGGTTGATAAGTCGCGGAGTTTGGTTTTTAGAATTGGAAGCTTTTGTAAGGAATTGTGACGGCTTGGACATCAGTGAAACCGGGTCTGGCCCTGGGTCCTATGACATATCAAAATCAGTGTGGCATGTAAACTGTTGTAATGGGTTGAAAGACGGCTGGTGGATGGTTTTAAACGCCATTGTTGGATGGACCAATTCTGCAACTTACGGAAGTGTAATCACTTATATATCTTATTGGTTGTTTGTCATAATATGGTTAAATTTGAAATTGTACGAAGAAAAACACGGCACATTACCTATCATACCGATAAAATGGCAGTTGAAAAGGATTAAGAAAAAAGTACGGTTATATGAATTGAGATGTAATCAGGATGATACACCACAACAAAATGAAATCGAAGCGGAAGCTCAAGGTTTATTAACTCTGTAAATAGAAACTTTAAAATCTATAATTATATACATTTTTATTCAATATTTTCAAGTTCTGGCTCTTGAATTTTTCTTTGCCATTTTTCCTGTGCAAAATACCTAGGTTCATCAAAGACATGGTATTTGTGACCTCTAACACCATCATTTCTGAATAATTTAGGCATTCTCAAATTTTCATTTATGTCATCTTCATGAATAAAATGGTTTCCGTAGTAGAAATCCAAGTCTGTGTCATACCATTCGTCCTCGTTTAATAGTTTGAATTTTGCAACTTGTAACTCTGTGTCTGTGATTGTTGATCTTGAAATTCTGGCATATGCGACTTTCTTCAAAGATCTGAACAAGATGTATTCACACCATCTATCCCAATCAGTCGAGTCTATATCATGCATTCTTGATTTCTCGGACACATAAGTATTGTAATTATTCACCAATGGTTCAGTGACTAAATAACTCAATAATATCATTGGATTCTGTGAATCTGCCATGATCTCCTCCAACGCCAAACTTTGTAACCTTCTATCTTCTTCATCCTCTTCTTGACCTGAATGGAATACAACCACATCCACATATTGGCCATATATATCTAACGTTGCACGGATGGCTGGAGCCAATTCTCCAACGGGCGATGGCAACAAATGATGCGTTGATTCAATGATTGGAAATTTAGACAATAATGCTGCTCCCCAAGTATGTTTATTTGGACCAGGACCATAGTCGACATACATGCCTAGGTCTTCAGCTATCTTTTGTGTGAAATCTCTATTACCTCCAATCAATCTCTGGGTATCCGTTTCTAACAATCCAACAATATCCAACTGTGCATCCCTGATCAAATCTCTCATTCTCGTTTCACTCGACCACATATCATTATCTAAACCAAAATGAACACACCAAATACCAGCGGAGAAACTTTGAGAATCTTCATTATAAGGTGTTGGAGTCTCTGTTGGATACCTATTGATAAAGATGCTACTTGCAAATGCAAAAAGTATCAATCCAGCAGTCAATGTTTGTTTGAATAATTTCTCGCTATTGAAGTTTATTTTCGAAACTTCACTCTTTTTAAGATTAAAATTTAAAACTCCACATAAAATTGATACAAACGATGCAGTCAAGATTATATCCGTTCTCTCTCTCAACAAAGGTCCACCAGGGACAAATGCATATGCAACAATCCAGACACTACCCAAGGATAAAACAATGTTTACAAAGAAAGCTAAAAAGAATGATAAGCTTAAGTTATACCCAGTTATAGATTGCCAAATTATCGGACTAATCGAGATTAAATAAAAGGTGTAGACAGTTGACCCCAAAAATCCAAACCAATTTTTAAAAAAATACATGATAAAAGCTGAGCCACCTCCAATGATCAAATTGTAACTCCAACTACTCAAAAAACTTGGATGAGTCTTGACTATTAAAATGATAGCAAGCAAAAATGATGCAAAATGAGGCAAAGCTCCCGTGATTGGAGTTGGACCTTTGATTGGAAATCCTTCCCAGCTCCATAATGCTAAAGTACCTGAATCTGATAAGTAAGATTGAATTGAGAAATAATATCCTCCAAATCCAATTGCTGCAAGTATCAAAGATCCACTAGATTTAGTTTCAACTACATTTACTTTTGATTTAGGCGTGAAAATAGCGGCTACTAAACCTAAAAATATACCAATCTCATTGTATCCACCATTATCCTTATGCATGATCGGCCAAATTGGATTATTTGAGTAGTTAAAAAATTTGAAAATGGATGTTGTTAACAAACCTAGTGTGAAGGTGGTCACATAAGAATGAATCTTCTTCGGTTGGTTTACTAATGAGTTGAAATCTATAATTGTTGAGATGACACCAAATGCAGTTCCAATGGTGATGAATATTAATTTGTGCTCAGGATCTTGAATCTTATAAGCACCGATTCCAAAAAGGACAGTTAAAATTCTTGTTATATGAGGGTTATTATTAAGATAATTTTGAATGAATTTTGGTGAAATAAGTATTGGAGCTAAAAACATCGAAATTATCACGGCTTCATAGCCTGATAAACCCATGTGCCATAATGGGAAGTACCAAACACATAAAAATAAAGACGTAACCACTGACCAATATATGTTCGAGTTTATCAAATTGATGATAAACTCCCAGTTGTCAAAAACATCAGTCTCAACACTCTTTTCCTGCTGGAGCTTTTTGATTGGTTTGAGTTCTATCCCAGTGGAATTTATCGAAACATCGATTTTTTCAAAATCTATTGCTGACCAAGAATCAAATAAAATATCTAGAATTATTAGCCCCCATTCGAAGTATGCATAGACAGAATAAGCACCAGGTCTAACATGAACTTTATGTTGGATGAACCAATATATCAATGGACCGATAGTACCAAAGAAACTGATAGCTGAATAAAACCTCGCTTTTCTTTGAAAAGAATATTTTGGAGACAACAAGGTAGTTGTGACTGTCCAAGGGATTGTCATAGCTATATATCCAATCATAAATACATCATGAGCGTCGTGATCGTCAGTTGAAGTGACATACATCCACCCACCAGCGGTAAATGTTCTTATCGTCCCTGAGATCAACGCAATATATGGCAAATACGAATTCGACTTGTATAAGCTTATGAAATTGAATGCTAATAATAGAAACCTTGGACCGGCTGTTAAAGCAATTATAATTTGAAAAACCGATCTCTCTGGATACCTATCTCCAATAGTAGCAGAAACACTGGGGAACCATTCGTCTGGGTATCCAAAAGAAGAATTTTGAACAATTTTATAATAATGTAAATAGCATCCAACTATTAATGCACATATAAATGACGAGGATGCAAAAAGTGTATGTAAATGAGCAATGACACTAGCGTTAAATCTAAATATCTCTGGTTTCACGATCAGGTCTGTTTCCTTCTCCTTTTCAGACATGATTAAGAATTCAATGAAATCAATCGGTTTACCTCCTGGTAAAAAATGCGTGTAGGTAGGCCAACATTCAGGTCCAGTTAAATTTATTGTTTTTCAAATTGTACAGAAAAATTATTCTAAATCATCAATAAACTATTGATTAATAGACTCAAGATATACATATATACATAATGGGTATGTAAAAGGGATTTATGATTGAGAATAGTCTTGGAAATACTAACTTCAATTTTCAGGGAAATTGGATAGTTATCAATATCACAAAAGACCGGAATTAGTATCATTTGATGATATCAATTATTCAGATTTATCAGAAGTCGAAGCGGCAAGAAAGTCTATGTTAAGAGAGCAATGGATAAAAGTATCGGAATTGAAGGTAGCACACGAAGCTGTAAGAAAATGTAGACAATATCATAGCGAAGACGCTGGTAGAAATTGTAAATCATTGATTTTGAAATATTTAAAGATGTTGGAAACTTATCCTATACAAGGTTACCAAGGATATCAAAAGAATGATCCTTCCAAATGATCAGACCTGGCATATAAACAAAATAAAACTCAAAATATTATTGACTTACATTCTGTTTGTAAAATAAAGTTTCAATTTACATTCATTTGCTCATATATTACAATCAATTAAGCAAAATTACAAACAATACACAACACTCACAATCACAACTACATTCAAATTTAGAATAAATTTTCAATTCAACATCAAATTCCTCAAATTATGTACACTACAATCATTAAGTTCATGATGTTTCTATCAATGCAACGAAATAAATACACGAATTAAGAATAACTTTAATCCTGTAGTGTAAGGTTAGTACGTGGTTATACTACGCTTTTATTTGTATGTCGTGCATACACCGTTCAGCTCTTAAACCAATGAAATCTATTCAAACCAAGAGCTACCGATTTCTGAAAACTCTCACAATTTACCAGTTTTTTGTATGAGGAAAAACAATTGGAAAAAAATTTAATATTTGAACATTCATACTAATCAACAATATGTTTCGTTTAAGTGCTAAACAAGTTGCTCGTGCTGCAGCTCCACAAGCAAGGTATGTTAATAATACAATTGAATGAAAAATTTGAGTACTAACTGTTTCTATTAGAAATTATGCTACTTTAAGAGAAATTGAAATGAGATTAAAATCAATTAAAAATATTGAAAAAATCACAAATACCATGAAAATTGTTGCATCAACTAGATTAAATAAAGCTCAAAGAGCCATGCAAGCATCAAGAGTTTTTAACGAAGTTGATTCAGAATTCAATAAAAATGCTGATCCAGCTAAATCACAAGAAGAAGAAAATGAAACTAAAGCTCCTGAAGACAAAACCTTATTAATTGTTGTTTCATCAGATAAAGGTTTATGTGGTTCAATTCACTCTCAAATTTCAAAAGCTGCAAGAAAAAGATCAGAAGCTTTAAACGGTAATGTTGATCTTGTTGCAATTGGGGATAAAGTTAAAGTTCAATTGGCCAGAACTCATCAAGATCATTTGAAATTAGCTTTTAATGGAATTGGTAAAGAAGCACCAACTTTCACTGAAGTTGCTTTGATTGTCGATGAAATCTCAAAATTAGGTCAATATGAGAATGTCGAAATTTTATATAATAAATTTGTTTCTGGTGTTTCATTCGAACCAACCAAATTCTCAGTATTTACAGCTGAAGCAATTGCTAATGCTCCAGGAATCAATAAATACGAATTAGAAAATGAAGAAATTTCAAAAGATATTTCCGACTTTTCATTAGCAAACAATTTATTAACTGCTATGGCTGAAGGTTATGCATCAGAAATCTCAGCAAGAAGAAATGCTATGGACAATGCATCTAAGAATGCTGGTGATATGATCAACAGTTACTCCATTTTATATAATAGAACTAGACAAGCTGTTATCACCAACGAATTAGTTGACATTATTACCGGTGCTTCATCATTAGATTAAAAATAAATCAAAAAAACCAATAAATAAATAAACGTCATGATATTTTTTTATACAAACTCTATTAATCTACTTTCACAAAGTCATTAATTTTTTTAATAAATATGAATCCAGTTAAGATAGATACTAGACTTCCAATTAGCCCAATCATTATTGATCCAATACCAAGGTAAAGGTAGTATAACAATATACCCATAAAATCATCAATATTTAAACACCGGAAAAAGTAATAAATCGAGTAAAGAAACAGGTACCATCCAACACTAGTGCCGACTTGAAAAGAAATACAAACCCAATTTTTGTTTTCATGAGCAAAAGCTGCGTAAATTGATATTATTGATGATTGTGCTAATAGTATGACTGATATAATAATTGCAAATATCAATGACGAAGAAAATTTATAAACAAGGAAGAATACTGTTGATGGAAAGAACCCATAACTGATGACTCTTTTAAAATAGCGTATCAAACTGAATTTCTTTTTAATTGTTGGCTTCAATATCGCTGGTTTCTCTTTGATTGTAGTTGGTAATGCAGACTTTCTTATATCCTTGGTTAAGATTCTAATCAATATATACATGATAATGAATGATATAATGACTAAGGAAAAGAAAAAAATCATCAATGAAATCCAATGAACGTGAACATGACCAGCATTTTTGTTATCATAATATAGATCCCACCTAGAATCGTAATCTATCGAATTGTCTTCCCTCCAATAAACTGAATAAGTATACGGTATCAATGTTTTTTCTTTCATCAAATTTCCATCATCATCTACTCGATAATTGAATGGAAAGTGTTCGTAGTTTTTTGACGAACCCGGACATTCTGCATTTATTACAGATTTAGGATAAACCTCAAATCCGACTATAGTGTTCTTGTCTGTACCTTTCTCTCTGTGGAATCTGATTACTAACATGAAATGATTATAAAGGTAAGTTGAATCCTGTTCAATATACCCTAAGTAAAACCCAATTGAATAATATTTACTTTTTAAATTGGAGCTTTCAAAAGTAGTTGCACCTGGCAAATCATCAATTAACCAATGAACTAAATAATTATCTTTAATTAATTGATTAGCCCTTTTAACTCCACGCTCACTAGCACGTAAGTCACACAATCTTTGACATGGCATATCCACACCAAATTTCAAATCATATCCGCTCTGCCATATTCTTTCACCTTTGATTATCTCGTTCATTGTTAAAGGTAACGGTTTTGCACCATTCATTGGTGGACAAACAAACGGAAGATTTCGATAACTAAACTGGGAGTTTGCATAAACGGAATCTACTTTATTAGTCAATAATTGCACCTTGTCCCCATATTTATAAAATTTTGCAGAGGGCTTGAAATTATATCCCATAGACAATTGTATAAAGTATAGCAAAAGCTTTAGATATATTAGTATCATTTGTGATCACCTTGATATAATTGGTTAATAATGAGTTTAAGAAAGTAAGCGAATGTATTTAAACGTAATGTGTCAAACGAATGATTTATCAAGTGTCAAGTGAAAACAAAAACTTTTTGTAAATCATATTTATTGGAACCACAAAATCTTAAATTTGTTATATACACTCTTGAACATCAGATTCAGTACAATCAACTCATGATATCGTAATAAGCATCCCAATTGAGTCCAGAGAATTATTAGAGTTACAAACATATGTCTTAATTAAGTCAATTGACAGAATCTATGTTTTGATATAGAAGCTTTATTCAATTCGAAATGGTGGCTCAAAAATTCAAAAAGCATATGCAGGAGATAATTATAAGTACATAATTTAACTAATGATATTTGTGAGCTGCAAAATATCACAACTGATTAATGGTACGTTGGTGTCTTTTGCAATCTAAGCAAACACATCAACTATGATTGAGGAAAGTTTACTCGTTCAATATCAGGTTAGGAAAAATAAAATAGCCTTCTAAAGGGTAAACATTGTAGACAAGCGGCTGAAATAAAAGCTATGTATTTTTAGTATATAAATAACAATTAGTTATGATACAAATTAGACCCGACTATTTTTTAATTCGACCTCGCAAACAAACCTAGTCTTGACAAGCAATATTTGCAAAAGTTTTGGAATGTCACAATCTGGATTTTTGATGGACTACTTCTAATTCTATTTATCCTTCAACGATTCCATCGCTTCTCGTATCAAATAATTCCCTTTTGGATCTAAATTTAATGCAATTGTAAACTCTCGGATAGCCAGAAATTTATCATTTTGAATGTTATATAATTGACCCAATAAAAAATGCACACTGGCTTCATCGGGAGCTAAATTTTTCAAAATTTCGAAATTCTTTAACGCCAAGCTATATTGCTGTTGACTAAATAACAACTGAGCTTTTTTGAACATTGGTAATGGATTTAAAGGCTGTAATTTATTAGCTAGTTCATATTGTTTTAAAGCTAATGATTTTTTATTTAGTTTTTCCAACACCATTCCAACACAACAAATTAAAATTATGTTGATTGGATTTATACTTACCGCTTTTCTAAAATGATAATCTGCTTTCTCATAATCTCCAAGATTTATATAAACCATACCAATCCCATACAACGCGTTATAATGTCTAGGGTCTAACAACAAACTAATTCTAAAATTTTCTAACGCAGTTTCATAATTATCATTGCCAAAAAATTCATGCCCTTTTAAAGTGTAAGCATAAGTAAAATTTTTGTCCAATTTAATCGCCTTGTTGAAACATTTGATCGCTTCGTCTGGTTCGTGATTCAATGAAAATAAGTTTCCAATTGTACACCACGTAATAGGCAGTTGTGGATTTAAGTCATGCAATTCATTAGCTAAATATGTGAGTTCAATCTTTTTATGAAGATGCCATAATAAGGTCGAAAAATATTCCATGTCCTCCAATCTCGTTCTATCTAGCTTTCTCAATTTATTGTAATAATATTCAGATTGTTTGTAATTAACAATTTCATAATGTAATCTGCCCAATTTTGATAAAACCCATGGAGAATTTTTTTCAGTTTCATTTAAAGAACTTTCTAATATTCTTATTGATTTATAGCAGTCATATTTGCACATGCTTTTGAATGATTTTCCAAAAATAAGCAATAGTTTTAACAAATATTTTTCACTTTTTTCAATTTCCTTAGACATTACAATTGATGAATTTGATGACGTTGAAGACGATGAGTTTACTGCTTCAATTTGATTTACATTATTGCGTTTAAGACTTTTCTTTTTCGGAGTTTCTTGAGGCGTAGGCGTTACTGTAGTATTTGGTGCCGAGATCAATCTTGATGTAATCTTTGAATATGTTCGATTTTTCTTTTTTTCATCTGGATAATTTGGTTTGGTAAATTCAAAATCGGAATTCGATGTATTTAAGTTTGATTTCCTCAAAGGTGCATCAAGAATTGACGAAGTTTTTACTCTTGGTGTTGAAAAATTGAAGACAGTCTCATCAACATGAATAGTTGGAGTTTTCAATACAGGTACTTGTTGGTTAAACTGTTGTTGTTTCTTTTCTGATGCAAAAGGGTTTTGTAAATCGAGTTTGTTTTTGATTAAATCATTTTGATATTTGAATATGGTCTTCACTCGAATATTAACTCCCAACTTGCATAGCTCTTGAAATGCTTCAAAATCAAACTGATTCAATTTCAAACATTGAGTATAATTCAAACAACTATTCTTCACATCATTTATATTTTTATATAGGTCGCCTAATAAATGATATATCGATGATGGATCAGGATAAATTTTTCTATTATTCTCGTAATCAAATATTCCTACAAGCATATTTCCTTGACACAAATTCTCAATCTTATGTAATTGGTATATGCCTTCTTTGAATTTACCTAATTCATGACAGCATTTACCAAATAAAAAAGAACATCCAACATGATTCAAACCATTTGAATTAATAAGTTCTATCAATTTGAAGTAACATGACTTTATTTTATTTTGCTTATATAATGTCAAGCAGTATAAATAAATTGAATCTAAATTATTCAAATTCAAACATAATAGTCTTTCACATAAAAATTCAGCATTTTTTAGGTTAAAATTATCTAACGAGTGTATAATGGTTGATCTCAAGAATTGTTGCAGATACTGCGGATTTGGTTCAGAATCTTGATCATTCTGCATCTTTGGTAATGACCTATTATTTTTTATGAATATAACTTTTTTTCTTGTTTACAAAATATTACAATTTTTTGATATTGATTGTTTCCATTGCGCATTATCAACAGAATAAAATAGATAGAGTATGAAATTATATATTATATTAAATTAAGATTAGTTTTTGTTTTTTATAAAAAATGTATGGGATCCTGATCCATCACTAGAATAAGCTAGCATTTTATCTTTTTTATTCATCGTCTTTGAATATCCATTATTTGGTTTTGGTAATTTATCTTCTGGTTCATCTATAGTTGGAGATGAGGTGTTATATGGAGAATTTGGTTTTGAAGGCGGCCTAAAGGTATCAAAGTATCCGGAATTTGATATTGAACTATCATTTGGTGATGATTGATTACCCGATTTTGGTGATAATAGACCAGAAGCTAATAAATAAGGCGATGCAAAACCACCACCATTTTGACTCGATGATCTTATAATCTGAGGAGTTTTAGGTCCGCCGCTGTTGGCGCTATTATTATTGGGTATTATTGTTGATAATCTTTTTGTATCGATTGTTAATTTGGGTAAAAGGTCAGATTGTAAACTTGTGTTATTGAATGACGATTGAAAGGATTCAAAATCTTCATCATCTCGAAGATAACCTTTTGATCTTAATTCTTCATCTTTTAATTTTGTTTCTTCTCTTGCTTTTGCTAATAATTCTTGAGCTTTTCCAAGACTAACTGTAGGGGTTGAGCAAGAACTTACAACCGGTACTGAATCATCAATGTCTATGGTTGCAGTCATTAGTGCTTTAATCCAACCTCTCATATCATCTTCAGATTCAACAGCAAAATAGTGAGTTTTTGGTTGAGTAAAAGTTAAACCCTTTTTAAACCCAGGTGCTGGTGGAACTAGTTTAAAACAATAATTTCCAGCAAATGTTGTTGATGCATATATAGCAGCATATCTATCTGATTTTTCAGAATCTTCACTCTCAGAATTTATTGGTATCACTTTGTGGGCAGTGATATCAATCAAACCTTTTTCTTTCTTATCTTTCAAAGATGTAAAATAAGATAATCTTGTACCGTGTAATGTGAAATACCTTGTTCTCCAAGATAATGTATTACCTGAACGTTTCGACATGTAACCAGAATAATTTGCTGATTTTATAGCTTCATCGGGAGTCACATCACGTATACCTTCTTGAAATGCTGAAGTTTTCAGTTTTTTGGATCCAGTCAAATTACGGAAGTTTTGAGTTGAAGTTGTACGTAAACTTTTCAATCTAGAAGCTCCAGGTCTTTGATTTGCCAATGAAGTTTGAGAATCGCTGGCAATTCTACGATCATCTTTGAGCAAATCAATTGATTTCGATCTTGGAACAGATATAGAAGCCAGCTTTTTAGGTGATAAATTGACGTCATCGATATCTATTGGGAATGAAGATGAAGTTTCTGGATTTGGTGTATATTGTGATTCTTTTTTAATCTGTGCTGGAGAAATCAACTTTTCGTTATCGTTAATATTTGGAACGTTATCATTGTTTGATAAGAATGAAAATAAGGATGAGTGTCTTTTATGATGCTGGATGTTTGAAGATTTCTTACGATGGCCACCACCATTGGAATTTTGAGAAATATTTCTATTATGTTGTGAATTGACATCATAGATTGAGGATGTTGGTCTTGAGTTGAATCCATGATTGGAAGCATTTGTACGTGTCATGTATAACCCAGGAGCTTCATCGCTACCGCCGCCAACATTACCACCAAATTTATAATTTGTATTTAATGGACTACCCTCTGCAGGGGGTTGAGGAGGTCTTCTTGGAGACATAAAAGATTGTTCATTCAATTTATCAACTGAGCTTCTTTTACTTAATTTTTTGTAGGTTGATGTATCATTCAAAACGGCAGAAGGCATCAATTGGCTCTGATCATGGAAGGTGTCTTGTAAAGTAGTAGCAGCAGTTGGAGGAGAATTTGTTGATGAATCATTTTTATTCACGGTTGAACCGGTTGAATCTGAATTTTTCCTTGAGCCTTGTAATGCTGATGTTGCTGATGTATTTGTTGTTTGTTTAACTTTTTGACTTCTAAGATTCATCTCTTTTAATTTTTCTATTTCTTTATGTATTTCAAATCTTGTACCAAAAGAATCAATTTCTAATTCTTTTAAATGAGCAAGATCTAGTTCAAATAAAATAGAACCTGTTATTTTATGTTTCGCAAATTTTCCAGCTATATTCATATCAAAACCCAAGATCAAGGCAAAATAAGAAGAAACTTGTTTTGGAGTCCATTGTGAAGCTTGTAAAGGATTCAAATCATCAGTTAAAGAAGGATCTCTAGTGTGATTATCTTTTGGAAGATTAGTTGACACACTTGACTTTTTAATAGTTTTATTTTCAAATGATGGAGTGGAGCCATTCCCGTTTTGAATCTCATTTAAAGCTTTATCAATTTCAAAGTTCAAATGCGAGCTTGAATTATGAGCATCTTTCTCACTAGTATTGTAATTTTGGTCGGATATATTTAACTTTCCAAAGGAATCGTTGATTGATGAATTATTAGTTGTATTCGGGTTCAAGTTACTAGACACAGTTGGATCATAAGAATCAGTTGTTTGCTTTGAGCTAGGTGGAGTCATAACTCTTCTTGATCTCGATCTTAATAAAGATTTTTCATGGGTGTCATTAGATAATATTTGGGTGAAAGACTTTGGATACAAACCCACATCTCCATTTAATAAATTTTTCCCCATGAACCAACCATCATTATATTCTCTATCATCAGCTAAGACTTGAATCTTGTCCCCAATTTTTAGACTTAGCTCATCACCTAGTCTTGCGTTAAACTGCTTCACACAGATATAAGTAGCCCCATCCATATTCAAATATTAGATGTTTGCAGTTAAACCAAAAAAAAAAAAAGATAGCTTGAAATGAAAACAAAGGCAGAAAAAAAATTATCCAGGAACTTATGTTATGCGTAATGAATAAATATATTATTCCTGTCTAGCTTTGACGTGTGCAAAAGTGGTAGTGGCTATACTGGAACAAACTAAACAGCTGGACTATGATTGTTTGACAATTAAAATGTTGTGAATTTGATAGCTTAATTTTTGTAGAAAAGGAAGTGCCCAATGTAGCTAGTTTTGTTGTTGTTGTAGTTGCTGAACAATATTTTAAAATGTGTTTTTGTTGTCGTTTGAAAGTTGATTATTTTTTTTCTTAATATTAATTAATTATTATCTTTGTATCTTTTTTTTCTACAGTCGATGATTGAAGATTGTCGTCAATTACACCTGTTACAATAGAATAACTACGTTGGGCATATTTAGAATTATACTCTGATTGGATTAACTAGCATATCAACCCAGCTTTTTATTACCATGTCGATTATCTTCATTAATTTATGTAGTGATTGTAATTAATGGGCGAAATTTGAGGTAGTGCACGATTTTACCACGGCTACCGCTAGTACAGATAAAATTCAGAGAGCATAAGTATAGGTTAATCGCACTTCGGTATAGACCTTTGCCTATATATTCAAAATTTATCCACCTTAATTTAACTCAAATATTTTCAACATTGTTTTTTGTATTTAAAACTATTTCATGAACTGACTTTCATGTACTTTGCTTTTAGGACTCATTAGTTCATGGGTATGTAACTACCAGGTTGAAATGTAAAGAAACAAGTTAAACACTTTCTAAATACTTCCTCTGATTTGATTCGACTTCAATGCTTCCGATTATTTTGATTGCGAAATTCCGTTATTGATAGTCTAACTCGTGCTTTCTTCTCGTTAAGATCCGCTGCTTTGTTTAAATCTATTTATTTGAACACTAGTTACAACCTGAACAAGATTTTCAGGTACGATCTTGTGCTTCATGTTTTTAAAGTTGTAGTTTACGTCTTATTTATTATTGATAATCGTCAAAATTGGGCTTCTGGAAATGTAATTATTGCACGGATATATATTGTTCGCTGAATGTCTAAAAAAATGAGTCAATGTTTTATGACACGCATATTTGCCTCTTTTTTCTGGCTGTAAGATTTATCATTTCTTCTACTTATTAATTGTTTCATAATACATTTTATATCCTTTACCTGTTCAAAATTCAAATACTAATATGGATGATAATGGAAGTATTCAAGAAGGATTTGCAGATTTTGATTTTTTTAATTTCAGAGCTATAATGAACGCCGCCGCCAATAGTGGTTCCTCCAATGATAACTCAATCACTTTATTATGTAACAACCTCACACACGACGACCCGTATATTATACTTGAATCTTTAAATGAATTGTCCGAATCTTTACTTATGATGAATGGTTTAACTGCAGAACGATTATTGCCTACAAGTTTATGTAAAAATTTAATCTCAATATTAGAGTCAACAAAATTTCAAGAAGAATTAGAACTACAGTTAGTCGCTTGCAGATGTTTATACAATTTTTTGGAAGTGAATCAAGATTTCATCCATGATGCTTTGAATAATAACGCAATTCCTGTTTTATGCTCAAAATTGTTAAATATACAATATATCGATTTAACTGAACAGGTTTTACAGACTTTGGAAATGATATCAAAGGATCCAATTAGTCACAACTCGATTATACTGAACGATGGGCTAACTTCCTGTTTACAATATCTTGATTTTTTAACAATTCATGCTCAGAGGAAATGTCTATTAATCATTTCTAATTGTTGTACCAATGTTTCACTATCAAATTATTCAAAAATAAAAGATGCCTTTCATGGAATATCACAAGTAGTTAAAAATTATAATGACAAGATTGTTGTTGAAAATGGGTGGCTAACCATATCAAGAATTATAATCTGTTTCAAAAATAAACCGGAGTATTTGAATGAACTATTTGGCGAAAATATTGAATTATTGAAACAGTTGATTGAAGTAATAATGTTTAGTTGTAATAAGAATCAATCATCATCATCGTCGTCATCATCAGTATCAAATGATAAACTGAAAGTTATATTAAATTACGCTTCATGTATAAGTTTAATCAAATCTTTGATCATATTAGTATCTGTATCAATTGACGTATCAAAGATTCTTATCAGTGATTGTAATATTGGTGAATTTGTAATCAAATCATTGAATAATTATAATTCAAATTCCAACGAAAATTTATCAATAGAGACTTTGTTATCTGCTCCAAAAGATTTGATACTACAATTTCTTAATTTGATTGGTTATCTATTACCAATCAATTATTCAATTGCAAATTCATTATATTTGAATTCAAGTTATAAAGAGTTTGATGAGAAAAAAAGAATAAATGAGACAAGAATCAATCTCTGTAAGAACATAATTCCAATTGAGTATTTGAATTTTGTTAATTGCATTTGGGAATTTTTATTATTAAGTTTTCAATCAACCATGGATTTAGAATTGAGAAGGAAAACTTTTTTGAACATTTATAGAATAATAACATCAGACATAGATTTTGAAAAGATTGAAAGAATTGGAGACATTTCTGGAATTTTAGCATCACTCGTGAACCAACATAAATCGAGCTTAATTAAAGAATTCATTGAAGTAGCAGCAAAAGTGAATGATCACAATGATGACGAAGAAGACGTTGACATGATTGATGAAGAGGATAATGATCACGAAATTGACGCAAGTAATGATGAAATGGAAAATGAAGACGAGGAGGATGACGAAGAAGAAGAAGAAGAAGAAGAAGGTGATGATGATGAAGAGGACGATGATAACGATAATGATTTGGATGAAGAAAACGACATGAATGAAGATGAAGACGATGAAGATGAAAATCATCAGGATGAAAGCGACGTTGATATACCCCCATTGATGAAAGTTCAAGAAGACATCAATAAATTAAATTCAATAATGTTGTTATTGAGTTCATTGAAGATTACAAGAGTTTTGCTTAGAATTGCGCCTGCATTTTTCACTCCACTATTCGAAAAAGAAGGTCTAATCCAAGATATTATCCTGATAAAAGATCAATTGAAAGATAAAATTTCAGAATCTAAAACCACTTTTAAAAATCATTTTTCAATCATCTCATCGTATTCTAATAAATATATCGACACGGAATTCACTAAAGAATATGAATACAAGTTGTCTAGTCGAGATGTATATCCAAACATAATCAAAACATCAAATGAAATTGAACAATTATACTTAGAAACCAAAGAATCAAACGAATCAAAGAATATACCCAACCATATCGAAATTCTTGAAAATGTTAAATTATCATTGGATAATGATAATCAAGATGAAGATTCCTGGATTGAAATTTGGAAATCTTTTAAAGATGCAATCACCGGGACTTCAAATAATTATGAGATTTCAAGTTTTGAATTGATAAAATCTGGATTAATCGAATCTTTAACCGACTTATTCTCTCAAGATAATCAAATCTGTCAATCAGCATTTAAACAAGTTTTTTTCGAGAAAGATGCAAAAGATGCGAAATTGTTAATATCCAAGTTACAAGAAGCTTTAACCAGATCAGAATCATTTGACATACTATTGGCTTCAAATAATAATTATCTTTCGAATTTCTCAAGAGAACAAAACCAAGCAACAATAATGGCAAATCAAATAAAGCTCAAACTTGTAAGCGAAGATGACGATGAAAATCTACCTAATATTCTGAATATGATTTTATCGGTGCATGCAATCGCCACATTCAAATCAGTTTTGGAATTTTTAAAACATAGATTTAGAATCATTGATGGACCCGAAAAAACTGATGATGATTTGAATTATCATTTTTCTATAAACGGTGAAATTATTCCAATTGAAACCACAATATACGGAGCAATATATAGGTCATTACAGACAAACCCTAATCAGATAATTGAATCAAACAAGATATGGACCAGTATTCATACAATTTCATATAGAAAAGCTTCAGGCCAAATCCCAAAAGATTTGCCGTTTTCAAATTACAAATTCGACTACAATGAAGAATTAGATAAGAAAGACGAATCTACAATAAATATACTCAAATTACTAAAAATATTATTCAAAATGAATTTTGATAACAAAATTGAGTTGAAAGATTTCACAAACTGGAAATTGACAGTTAAAATTACGAGGCAATTGGATGATATATTGCTACTTGCTACTGGAACTTTACCGGACTGGAGTATACATTTGACAAAACAATTTCCATTCATTTTCCCGTTAGAAACAAGAATTTTATTTTTACAATCAACATCATTTGGATACTCAAGATTGATTCATCAATGGCAAACACGAACCGGAACAGGAAATGAAGACACACGTAGTTTGGGTCGTCCGACAAGGCACAAAGTCCGTATATCAAGAAAGATGATGTTACAAAGCGCGGTAAAAGTTTTAGGTTTATATGGGTCAACACCTGGAATTTTAGAAATTGAATATTTTGATGAAGTTGGTTCTGGTCTAGGACCAACGCTAGAATTCTATTCAACTGTATCAAAAGAGTTTTGCAAAAAGAAACTAAAACTTTGGAGAAGTGAGGATACCAATGACGAATATATTTATAACTCTCAAGGTTTGTTTCCTAGACCAATGAATGACTTGCAATTAAAATCTGAGAATGGTAAAAAAATATTGTACTTCTTTAATTCATTAGGCAAATTTGTCGCAAGAGCTTTGTTAGACTCGAGAATTATTGATTTCAACTTTAATCCAATTTTTTTAGAGTTACTACAATCAATTATTCAAAATCAAAAAGATGATAAAATTTGTCAGAAAATTTCCACACTAAAAATATTGAAGTTAGTTGATGAAAAATTGTTTGAATCTTATCAAAAATTGATCGAGTACAAACAAGATCATCAAATTGAAGATTTAAGTTTATCATATATATTACCTTGGGATGAAGAAACCGGAAATGAGCCATTATTAACTAATGAAAATTTAGATGAATATATTACAAAGGCATGTCGTATTAACTTATTTGAAGGTATTCACAAACAATGTGAATCATTTATTGAAGGATTTTCAACGGTGTTTCCGTTCGAGAATTTGATAATATTCAGTCCACAAGAGTTATCATACTTGTTTGGCTCTTTGGAAGAAGACTTTTCGTATAATATAATATCAAATTGTATAACAGCAGATCACGGATACACAAAAGAGTCTCAAATTATAAAATATTTGATTCAAGTATTGAATGAATTTTCAAAAGAGGAGATCAGACAATTTTTGATGTTTTTAACTGGGTCACCGAGAAAGCCCATGGGCGATTTCAAAATTACAATTGTGAAAAAAGATAATGTAAATAGTCTACCATCTGCCATGACTTGTCATAATTATTTGAAATTACCGAATTACAATTCGAAAGAAGTTTTAAAACAGAAATTATTAGTAGCTATTAAAGAAGGTCAAGGTGCATTCCTACTTAGTTAAATATATACATGTAAAAATATTTAAACTCAACAATCAATTTCATCAATTGATATATTGCAGACAATGTTTATATACCGTTAAAGCGGTGGTGAGTCATAACATTCAATCTTTCTAATCTCCAGTAAATATAAGTACTAATTCTGCAAAACATTAATTGAACAACAGTTTTGGGTCCAGTTTGCATACATTTTTGATTACCTGCACATAAGTTTCAAAACCAAAATTTCAGACACCAACTATGTCAGTTCAATTGAGCAACGTTCTTGATTCTTTAATAAAATCATCACCTCCTGTGGAATTAAAAGAGGTTTCTCAATCATTAAAACAATTGACTTCAAATTCTTCTTTGATCGAAGACGCGATCTTATCATATATCGAATCAAACGGAGCCATATACTCTCAAGATTATATCATATCAAGTTTGAATAGAGATGAACAAAGCTCAAAATATATCGATTATGTCAAAAAAGAAACATTTAATGTTGATTTCAAAAACGGGAAAATCATAGATATTGAAGATTATTCTCTCCTAGTTGAAACTCCAAAATATTTTAATCTGTTAGTTGATAAATTAAAACAATACGGAGAAGATAATTATCCTTCAGATTTTGCATTTACTTTAATACCAAATGGAGATGAATTGAATATAATCATTATTGGCCAAAAATCAAATCAGAATAATTTTTACTCCGGTCAATGGATTTCGCAGTATATCGTAAAACCAGGAGAAATTGTAGGTAAAATCAAATTAGATATTCATTATTTTGAAGACGGTAATGTTAGATTGAAATTCGATGAAAATGTGAAAGATCAATTGAGCAATATTGATGCTTCTTCAATTGTAAACTTTATCAATAATCAAGAATCCAACATCGTTATCAAATTGGCTGAGGATTTTAACACTTTGAATCAGCAGCAGTTTAAAAATTTGAGAAGATTGTTACCTGTTACCAGATCCAAAATTAATTGGGGTAATGCCATTGGTAATTATAGACTTGGATCTGATGTAGTTAATAAAAAATAGAAGTTTTTTATATTAATTTATACAACATCCATATAACGAAAAATGCTAGTAATATGATACCAACAACTCTCGTCAAACTTGTATTTCTGTTCATCACCGTTCGTAATTCTCCAGATGTTCTTTTCACCAGGATCATCAAAGATTGAAAGTTTTCATTTAATGAATTTAGTATTGAGTCTTCTTGTTGTACTTGACCATGAATATCTCTATCTACTGTGGTTCTGAATTGGTGTAAAGTTGAAGCTAATTGATCAAATCGCTGGTTGTTTTGGTCTTCTCTATGTGAATATAATGAGTCGCTCATGTTTGGAAATAGTGAGAGTATGACATTTTTCTTTTTTCTTCGTTATATATTTGACTACATATTTGGTTTATAGTTAAATCCTGCATTACCAAAACCAGCATTTGTATTTTGCGGTTGTAATTGTGGCTGGCCATATCCAACTTCAGCAGTTGGTGGCGGTTGTCCATAGTGTGGGTATTGGTTTGGATAAGGTGGTTGATATTGCGATTGGATAGGATATGGTGTTTGTTGGTAAGTTGTTTGTTGTTGATGTCTAGATCTATTTGCTATCAGTTGATCTAGCAATTCATTATATGATTTGATTTCATTTGTAATTTGACTATTTAGAACTCCCAATTCTTCTTTGCGAACATTATATTTGTCAATGAAATATCCCAATTGTATTCTAAGCGGAGCAACCTCATTGTATAAATGAGTGATCTCGTCTTCATCTGGATTAGTTTGATTTGTTAACAAATGTATCAACTTATCAACTTTTCTTTGCTCTACATTTAAAATATAATCCTCTTGGTTCAATTCTTTCTCAATATCTTGTGGAGATTTATTCACAATTGGAGTGACATAATTCAAAGGAAATATGCCTATTTTACCATTTGGCAACGAACCTCTCCACCAGTCTCGGTATACCGACTCGATAACAGTTATTACATCACCTTTACGAAAGCTCAACTCATCTTCTTCATAAGAAATTAAGTCATATAAAGCTTTAACTTTTGAGACTGTGGCAACGGTTTGATTTTCCTCTTCTGGGTCTTCCTGCTGTTGTGGATTTGTTTCAGGTAGTGGCTTGTTTCTGAGATACTCCTTCTTTATATTCTGCTCAGATTCATACTCTTGCAAAGATAATTTTAAAATTCTTTGTAATTCTTCATCCTCCAAATTCTGGTCTTGCTGAGTTTTCTCTTGTTTTGCAGGCTTGGAAGGTCCTTGTATATGTTTAAAATATTGCGGATACTCCAATTTTGCCATATTATAAGCATCGGTCATGGGTTTTAAAGATGGATCATTTTTGAATCCTTGGTACAATTGTTGTAAAACTTCAACAATCTTATGTTTGACAGTAATGTGTAATTTTTTATCACTTAATTTTTTGATCAATGATTCTTGCAAAAAAGATTTAGATGCTATTTCTTGTTTCATTCGTGAACCACAATTCTCAGCAATAGCAATTAATAATGACAAAGATCTCAAGATAACATTAGCATCTCGAGTAGATAATTTAGTTTTTAAGCTGGTAATTGCTGCTTTTGTTTCAGATTCAGGATCTGATGAGATTTTATCACATACATCAAGAATGTATTGCCAATTGTCCGAGGTTAAAGTTGGATCTGTAGCTTTGTTAATTAAGTTGTCTAAAGAACCCATGTAGGTAGATACTGATCAAGTAATGGCGTAGGAAGTAAAATCGATAAAAGGTTTATATACAGGACAAAGATTAATTCTGAATTATTTTATATTGTAGCCTCGAGATCAAGTCAGCTGATAAATACTTAATCCGCTAGGATAATATAATCAATCACAATCGATCAACCACATAGTAGATTTTACAACCGTAGACCATCGTAATTCATTACTAGATATTACGTCATACTCAGTTCAGTTTTGCATTTGAATATTATTCCCCTATTTTATTTTCCGCTCCGGGTAAATCCAACGCGATTACCAAGATTTTATCGCGAACAAAAATGCTGCAGTGAAATGAGAAGACTAGATCTTTTAAATCAGTGTCTAAATAGTTTGAAAGACGTTGCGAAACTTGATCTCCAAATAGTCTGAGGTCACCAATTTTGTCATCCTTCCTTCTTAAGATCTGTTGTAGACTCAAATCAAAAGTCAAGCTTTGTATTTTGTGTACAATGTTGTAAGCCCTTTGTTGATATTTCTTTTCAGCAGATTTTTTTCTCTTCTATTGAACTTTTATTTCAGATTTCAGTTTATTCCTGAATTGTATCTTCAATGAGTCCTAACCCTCCTTCTTCTGCATCACTTGGGGTTCCCAAAGATCATCGCCGTCGTTCCTCTTCGGTGGGTGAAATAAATATTGGTGATACTTCTTCACCTTCTTTATCAACCATGAAAACATCCAAATCTTCAAGAAGAAAGTCAAATGCAAGACTTATTGAGTTACAGAGAGCTTCTGGATCAGATTTTGCCATTGCTAAAAAATTGTACATTAGTTTCCGAGAATTGACTTACAGACAAACTTGGATTGTGCCTTTAATTGTATTAATTATAAGTTTTACAACTTACTATGTCAGCTCCCCAACTGGAAAATTACACATATTTTTGAAAGATATGATAATACCTTCTTATCATATTCCTGGAACCGATCAATATGGTAAAGGTGCTAATGATTTCAAATTCGTTGGATTTTATGCTATCTTTTTTACTTTTCTTAGAGAGTTCATGATGTGCTGTGTTTTAAAACCTTCTGCAATCTTCTTTGGTTTGAAAAAAGAAGGTAAACAAAAACGTTTCATGGAGCAAACTTATGCTATGTTTTATTATGGTATAACGGGTCCATTTGGATTATGGATCATGTCAAGATTACCTTTGTGGTTTTTTGAAACAACACCATTCTATCTTCAGTATCCTCATAAAACTCATGACGTTTTTTTCAAGATTTATTATTTGGGTCAAGCAGCGTTCTGGGTGCAGCAATCAGTTGTATTGGTTTTACAATTGGAAAAACCGAGAAAGGATTTTAAAGAACTAGTTTTACATCATATTATAACTATTGCCTTGATTTGGTGTTCTTACAGATTCCATTTCACTTGGATGGGATTAGCTGTTTATGTTACAATGGATATCTCAGATTTCTTTTTAGCCTTGTCTAAAACTTTAAATTATTTGAATTCAAGGTTCACTCCGCCATTTTTTGTTTTGTT
Organism: Insectozyma parachauliodis; assembly: GCA_030565145.1. NCBI lineage: Eukaryota > Fungi > Ascomycota > Pichiomycetes > Serinales > Debaryomycetaceae > Insectozyma > Insectozyma parachauliodis. The sequence goes on along the minus strand of JAJMBB010000006.1, from coordinate 217,437 downwards.
CATTGGTGTTTGGATTTATTTAAGACATTACCAAAATTTAAGAATTTTGTATTCAGTGTTGACTGAGTTTAGATCAGTTGGTGAGTGGGAATTGAATTGGGATACACAGCAATATAAATGTTGGATTTCACAACCAATAACATTCTTTTTGATTTTCGCTTTACAATTGGTCAACTTTTATTGGTTGATCTTGATATTCAGAATTTTGTATAGATTAGTCTATGCGGGAGAACAAAAAGATGAAAGAAGCGATGATGAAAGTGATGAAGAAAGTGAAGAAGAGAAAAAGAAGCAGTAGATAGTAGATATGAAACTTAATTTAATAATTGATATGAACAAATTCATGTAGAGTAATGAAATAGTTTCTATACAGATACTGAAACCATCAACGATACAGAATAAATATTGTCAATTCATTTTGCGCGAATTTTAAAAATTGCGCTCGTATACGACAATCGGATTACTTAATAAGTTAGTATCAATTACGCTTAAATATGAGCAATAAATTGGTATCATCGCTGCAGCGAAATTCTACAGATAACTCAATTTTTTTAGCTCTATTCTCTAAACAAAATGCGAATACTTACAATATTTCTTTGAAATATTTCGAGCTATGCTTTGTTATCCAGTATATTATAAATGAGTATCAAACAAAATGAAAACTTTTTTGTTAGCCACAGGTATCCAATAGGTGAAATGTATATTAAAAACTACACCAAACCAATCCGAAATCATAAACCCCCTTCAGAAAAAACCTTAAACTCACATCTTTATTTAATCGCAGCCTTTTACCTTGACAAGTACCCGCTTTACGGTGCCTGAATGTTGTCTTGTCTTTCAATGCTAAAAAGTATTGATCATTTTTGTGAACAATAGTAAAGCCTTTGGTGTATATCGAACCCGCTTGGACTGGCTTGTCAAATTGGAACTGATGGTTGGATAATTTCACCAATTCTTTGTTTTCATCCTGTATTTTTTAAAGCGAATAAGTCTATGTCATCTGAGTCTTCCACCGTACAATAGTCATCATCAGTGGAATAGTTTTCTCTTTTTTATGTTCATCACCTTGAATCTGAGTATGAACTATAATCTGAGTCTGATTCTAGGAAGGTAATAGTATCATGATTGTCACAATGAACTGTTTTATTGCAATCTCCATTGTATTCTAATTGACCAGCATCAAATTAGAAAATCCAATCTAAATCGTCCCCTTTCACTACATTCTTGAGCGGTCAAAGTGAATTTTAAGGATACGGTGCTTAAACCATCGTCACAGTCATTTGTTCTTTTAACAACACCGGCATTGACAACAGAAGCGACTAAAGTTAATTAAGCAAATGAAAATCTCATTGAAACTAATGATAATAAATAAAGAATTTTGAGCCTATGATTAAAACTTTTGGTTCATGTAATATGCTTTTTTAATCTTTTCATAAGTTGAGTATGGCTGCAAATTCGACCTCAAAAAACTTGGCTAGAAAACTTCACAAAGAACGCATACACACGAGGATTCAAACTTTACTTTTTATGATCTACCTTAGATTTTACCGAATGTTGCAAAGTAGGCATCATGTGTATGAATTTAAGTTGCATAGTGTGAGTGCCATGAAACATACACACGGCAAATGAATCCACAGCTTCGATATTTCCCCGCAAATTAAGCGCATCGTTGCAGGACAATCAATAATGAATATGAATTGATTGAAGAAATCTTTGTATGTTGAAAAATTCACTATAGCTGTTTTCCAAAGTACAAAGTGCTGAGTAGTAAAATTCATGGAGTAATCATGAATAATATTGAAGACAGATTACGCCAAAAATAAAATGTAATCAATGAACACGCGTTGGAATTAACATCGTATGCTATAAGAAATTACCTATTGATGACTTATGATTCAGAGTTTTCTATTTTTTTTTCATTGTTTACTATACCATCAACTCATTTTCCAATATGAACGCAAGTCAACTACTAGGCTTGACGAAAGAAGAGCTAATACAAAGAGTTTTGGAGTCTGAGCTGATATTGAATGAATTTCAAGAATCTAGCAAAGATCTAGAACATGCTTTGGAGGAGGAATTACAGGAAATGGAGTCGAATAACAACGATCTAATCAAAAAGATAAACACATTAAACAACCAAATATTAAACACCAAATCACAAATTTTAGACCTCACAAGGGAGAACAACGTGCTACAGGAGTCCATTCAGGATAAAGATATACAGATACATAATTTGCAACAGAAACTAGTAAAAATTGAAATAATAAACGATTCAATGGAATCTCAAGATAGAGTGATACAGAGTAAGTATGAAATCCAACAACTGTTTAATAACGAGTTACTTGAAAAATTGGCGTTACTCGAAGATGACTTCGAAAGAGAAAAACGTCGTAGTGTTGAAAAACAGTTGTATATATCAAATTATAAAAATCAAATCAAAGAGTTAAATCTTAGGTTGGAATCTTTAGAGAGTACTATGGTAGATCCAGATGTACTGATAGTGTCTTTCAAAGAGATGTTGAAGTCTACTCCACCGCCTAACAAGATACATGCTACTACAAATACCATTAAAAAGTCAGATTCATTAAAAAAACTCAAAAGTTTAACAATGGATATCGAAGCCTTCTTGGGATCATATTCTTCAATAAAGAAATCAGATACATCAGTCAAGATTTTGAAATCGCCTTCGACCACTCAATTAACAGCTTCTACAACTACAAATAAATCACATACTACTTCAAAAAATAATGAAAAAAGATTGTCATACAGTAAAAGGTTTCTGACATTACCTTCAATAGATGGATCACCAACACCGGAGAGAAAAATTGATGAATTGGATGAAAAACCTAGACCTTCAAAAGCATTCAAAATTGTATAAAATATTAATTTACTTAATCCATGTTTATAACCCAACACTGGAATAAAAAAATAACAGGAGCAATATACTCAACCATAACCTTAAGACTAACTGGCTTTACTGATGATTATACAAAAATTTTTCATCATTAAATCAAACTTAGCAGAGACTTTGCTCAAGTATCAATCTTTGCTACGTTACATATCTAAATTTCTGTCGATATGATATAATGTAATAACCTAACATACTGGAAATAAACTTTTGAAATTCCGTACAAACATCATAAATACAAATAGCTATAGAGTGTTTACATTTCTGTAGATCAGTTTCTGAATTTTTCGTTTGGTTGTAGAAAAATTACCAAAATATCTGTCGCAATCGACACGCTAACAAATTCATTACAGTGTTATGAATGCACAAGACCAAATTACTGAAACCAATATGGATTCACTAGATCCTGAATATATATTCAATTATCTATCGAATTTGAGTGAAGTCTTATCAAATGATGAAGCTAAGGATTCAGATTGTAATATCTATTTAGCTCAATTGTATCAAATTATTGAAAATACCCAGAAACGATTCGATCAACAACAAATTCAAATACAAACAGCAAAGAAAAAGAAAGAGGAAACTATCGAACTCACAGACCTGTTATTGAATCTATTTCGCTTGTTATCTAAGAACCTTGTGCTAGTATTACAAAAATTACCTTCTAAAATCAATGATCTCGCAACTCAATTATTGAATAATATAACATTGATCAATGATGAAATTTTAGTGAAATGTCAGATATCTACGATACTATTAATTGACTTGTTTGAACATTTCCCCAATTCATTGGGTTCATTGGTCAGTTTTGCAGTATCACAAATTTACAAGATTATAAAAAAATATCCAAATATTGATAACAATTTAATATTCCTATTATACTCAGTCACAAAAATTGCAGTGAAATCAGATATAGACGATAAAACTCATTCTAAATTATTAAAAATAATCACCAAATCCTTACTTGAGCCATTTTATTATGTAAATGATAGCCCAACAACAGTTTTAGCTAAAAAAAATTATATCTTATGTTATAAAAACTTATTAATGATATCAGTGTCAACTCATTATGAACTTTTGTTGGCTTCATCAGCTTCATCTAAGATAAAACCTGAAATGATCATGACCCAACAAGAAAAATATCAAATTGATTTATTAAAACAACAAGCACCTCTCATTCAAAATTTGATGAGTAATTTTTCGAAAGAAATCAGGATTGCAATTGTTGAGGCAATAGCTTACGTGCTATTAAATTTTGTGCCAACTTCTAAATTTGATCCGATTGAATATTTATTGACTTTATTTCCAGTATTAGATCTAAACATTTATAACTCGGATTTAAGTAAAAGATTAGATAAGAATGGTGAACCTGTTTTAGATTCTAAGAAAACTCACAACACTGTGCTCAATCACGAAAGTGAAGCTATAATTGAGAACAACCTCGAAAAAAGCTTACGACAATCAACTATTGTTGAAACAATCATATTTTACATTCAGTTGGAGCAATTCCAAAACCCAGAATATTTGATGTCAAATCTTATTAATATATTAGACTTGATATTGGAGAAATTTGAAGGTGCACACCATCCGGATCATATTCAAAATCAAAATTGGAATAAACTTTTACAAACTTTGAGCTTGTTAATTGAATTTATAATACAAGAAACGGGGTCAAGTAGTCATGAAGTGTTATGTGAATATTTGTATAACAAATTTTCAGATTCCTCATCAATAGAAGAATTTAATCAACAATCTAAAAAAAAGGATTCTAAGGCATTTTTTAAAACTAAAAGTAATGAAAAACAAAAGTTTAAAAAGATTTTGCCATTTGTAAATCCATATCAAGCATATTTCTTGTTATATATAACTAATATGCTATTACCATATGGTGTCAGTTTTGAAAATGAACAAAATCTGACAGAAGAAAATGACGAATTAAGTTTATCAAAGTCCAATGGAAATGTATTTATCAAAGACATTCTTTTTAAATTAATTATAAATGATAGTTTTTATATCAGAAACTATGCTTTACTATCTTTGTTGATATATGCAGAAAACAACCAAGCGGATATCAATCAAATAATCCTATATGCATTTAGATTGGTTGACCAAGAACATAAGCATTCTGATAAAGAAAGTGTTACAGAAGACAATATTTGTAGCATTTCATTGGTAAGGTTAACCAGTTGCTCTTTAGCATTATCATCATTGATCAAACAAACGGATCCGGCATTGTTACAAAATTCTACTGTTGTCAAAATTTTGAGTTTCTGTACTCAAAATTTAAAAAATAATACAACCTCAAATATCAAAAATACAAGTTGTTGGATTATTCTTTCATCATTAGTCACATTATATAATTTTTCGGAATATGTCAAGTTGAATTCATCACAATTATTGATCAATTGGAAATCGTTATTAACTAGCCAATTTATATCTGGCACTTCAACAACTCCTGAGTTACAAACAGATAATATCATTTCCAATTTGCAATTGAGAAATTCTAGTTTATTATGTCTCTTAAACTATTTAAACTCAGTTGAGTTGACTCCAGAGTCACAAAAACAATTTCACTTCTTGCTAAACAAATCTTGGAATTATTTAACGTACCTAGAAAGTAATATTGAATCTGTTGGAGATATCACTACATTGAAAAATATAAGCTTTAACGAATCAGATTATAATCCAAACTTGTTAAATAACATTCTATACACAAACTACTCATTTAACAAGAAGTTATCAAATGAGAGTATTATTATAAGTCTTATTTTCTACTCCAAAAAAATTGTGCTACAAGGTTTCACTAAGTTGGCAACCATTTTCAAAGGTGATATCAATTCGAATTTGATAATTTCATTGATCAGAACATTCAGTGATAACAAATTATTTTCAAGAATACAACCAAATGAAAATGAAAAATCCTTCAAGTTAAAAAAAACTTTAGATAAAGTTTGTGATTTCAATAAAGAAAGTTTCGTATTTAATGAAGATTATAATTATTCATTTGGTGTAAGTAGTAAGCTGGAATTTAAGTCTCGTAAAATTGACGAACTATTAATCAAGTTTCCATTAGAGCCATCTAGCAAGTCAACAAATTGGTTGAGAAAAACTTTTACGGTTAAATGGAAGGAGACACCAAAGACAAGTATTGAGCAAGATCAAGAATTAGAAGTCGGTTCTTGGTTTGACATTTTTGAAAGAATTTCCTTTGCATCCGTTGACAACTCAATCAACTATGATCCGAACATTTTATTGACTCAGGATTATTCTTCTCAAAAAAAATACTCTACAAATTTGATAACTTCATTGGTAGATTTATCAATCGAATTATTCCAGTTGGTTTTTCCATATTTGAGTAGAAAGATACAATTTTCGCTTCTCGAGCAAATTGGAAATTCTTTGAGTGGCACTCAAATAGATAAGATAAGGTTGAAAGCAGTCAAGTTGAATGTTTCAGTTGCGTTGCATGGATTATTGTCAAATATCACAAAGAAAAAACTTGATTTAGAACCTGAAATTTCACTCGTTATTTTAGATACAATTAAAAGAATCAAATTAGAAGATAGATATCTAATTGATTTGAATTCTTCGTCTATTGGTTTAGCTGTGTCGTTGTTAAAGACAGATGATATTTCTGGTCAAATTTCTTTGTTTGTGAATGATGTTGTCAACGATCTCGATCCATACAAAAGAAGCTTTTCTATTTCGGCATTAGCAAAAATCTATGCTTCAACTAAAGTTGGTTTCATCGAAATTTATAATATCCTTCTCCAGTTTTTAAATGATCCAAATCCAATAATAAATCACACAACATTGAATTCTTTAATAGAAATTTTCAAATTAAATTTGGGTAAAATATCATTGATACCTAATGTTTTACAAAAACTTCATCAAAACTATTTGAATAATCAGTTTGGATACGAATTGAACAGCAAAACATTAATTAACTTGAAAACTGAATATAGTTTCGTAATTCCTACTACCCAACTTTTGAAATTGTTTGTGAATTTATTAGGTCCGGGATTAAAAGATTTAGATGCTAACAGTAAGAAGACATTAAAAAATTTGATTACATCGTTGAGCTATGGTATTGGTTTGTCTACTTTAAATGATAATCTTGAGGTTTTTAAAAATTTGATAGAATTGTTACGGGAGTTGATTATTTTTGATCGAAATTTGATTGAAAGGGAGGTTGGTTTTTTTACAAAATTACTTAATCTTATTATATCTAAAAATTTGAAGATTTCTATTGCAGATGTATCACCTACGTTTTTAAATGTTGATACAATATTTCCATTTAATTCCAGTTTTGATTTGTACTCAGCGGCTTATGATTGTTACTATGAGTTGATTAAAATTTTTGGAGTGGATATTTTAACTACTGAGTCAATTAATTTATTGTGGGTATCTATGAATATTCAGCCTTGTGACAGTTTAAAAAAATTCATTACATTATGGTTGGAATTAAGTTTAGACAAAAATTGGTTCTCGATATTGAATTCTTTATTTAAAATTAGCTCAAGAAAATTGGTTGGCCCATTCATTGAAATCAACTATCAACAAAAACTTTTACCTTTACAACAAAGAAGAAAGAAGAAAAATACTAATATTGATTTCAAAGATGAGGAGATTGAAAACATTGTGAGTGAAGAATCCGATTTAGATAAGAATGAACCAATAACTTGGGAATTCAAATTATTTATATATGAATTGTTGAATCATTTATTAGATCTAGCAAAGAAAAAGCCAAAGCTAGTTGATCGCTTGAAATCAAAAATTCCGGATATAGTCAAGATGTCGTTTTATGGTTCTAATTCTCCAATCAATGACATCAAATTGAGTGGGCTATCAATGTTAGATCGTGCATTAGGGTTGTTTGGTGAAATCTCTGATCCCTTGTATCCAACAGTTTCAATATTAGAGCAACAACAAGCACAGATCATAAGTGCGTTAGTGCCATGTTTTACTCCAGGTAATGATTATAAAGTGATTGTTGAAGCAATACATGTCTCTTCCAAATTCATCAACCTACCAAAAATCAAATTTTATTCAAAACAAAGAATTTTGAAGACATTGATTTATTTATTAGAAGAAATTTCATCCAACAAGTTCTTGAAATTTGGGTTTTTAGAAGGTATGTCGGAATTTGGAAAAAAGTCGATACAGCTTTCGATTTTGAATTGTTGGGCTATTTTGAAAATTGATTCGATTGATAGCCCTGATGTTGATGCTGAATTTTTAGAAATTCTTGACAATTACTCAAATTTATTAAATTCCTTATGGATTCTTGTATTGAGGGAATTCTTTGTATTGAAATATAGTGAATCATCAAGTAGGGAGTTAGAAATTTATGGTGATTATTGGATAAATTTCATAAGTGTTTTATCGTTAGAATTTGAAATTGACCATGAGAGTATAAACAAGCATTTAGGTGGAGACACTCAGAATTTCTTTTTCATTTTATTCAGTCAATGTATTGAATCATTAATTAAGCAAAAAAATGTAGCTGAAATTTTGGTGACTGCAAATAGACTAGTCCAGAATCCAGAATTGGTTGAACTATTATTTAATGATCAAATTTTTAGTGAGGTGATAGATTTGTTCGACAGGTTGATTTTAATTGACGATGATACAGAAGTTCAGTGCGATTTGATATCAATTACTAGCACAATATTTCATACTTTTTTTGAGAATAAAAAAATTGATTTGGAATCAGGGTTTGATAAATTATTCGAATTGATTAGAGTTGCAATGTTACCTTTGTTTAAGATTTTACCATTTTTAAGATCAGATTATAATCCTGAAAATGATATAGACCAGCTACTGGTTAAGCGCGCTGTTGGTGCTTCAAATTTATTAGTTTTGAAAAAAGTTCTAGAAAATTTGATTGGTATTATCGAGTTGTTGCCAGATTTGGTTAAATCCGATATATATTCAGTATTTTTATACATCTTTGCGAGATTGTATCAAACTAAAAATGAATTATTGATATCAGTTATCATTCCTTATTTGAAAAATATCATCATTGATACAATAAAACTTGGCCAATCAAAATTGGTAGAGTTGTTTTATGCTAATATCAAAGAAACTTATTCTATTGATGTTGAAAACAATTACTCAGTGATAACATCGGTAATTCTAGTAACTAGTGGTGGTATACAATTGAGTGAAAGAGATAGTATAACCTTGAGCAAATCTTTGTTGGCGTTATTAGAAAAACAAGAGAGTGCTCCAATGGGAATTCAAGGTATTAAGTCCTTTCTTCAAAATTCTTCAACCAATAATAGCATGATAATTAAATATTTAATGACTGATTTAATCAAGCATATATTTGGCTCCAAAACAGAGTATTCAATCGAACCAAAAATTTCAATTGAAATATTATTACTATTCACAAAAGTGGTTTCAAAAGATGAAGAAAAAACAACAGCATTATATTCAATTTTGATACCTTTGTTAGTTAAAAACCAAGAATTGGACCGAGTTTATTTACATAAAAAGCTATTGTTGTTGGTGCAGCAAGATCCACAGAGTTTCAAGCTGGTAGTTAATAGCAAACTAACAGAATCACAAAGACAGTCAACGGAAGAGTTGGTGAAACTTAGCATATCTAATGAAAATGACTTGAACGAACTTAGTGAGCTCAAACAAGAGTCCGAAATTCAACTAAAAACATTTGGTGTATAATTTAATAAACGCGTATATTTACATTAGTTTTTTTTTTTCGTTACAGATTTTAGAATCTTATGTCATTAGAGCTGCAAAACATAGATCTAGGTAATTTTGATTTAGGTGGATCTTCTTTATTTGCAGAGAATTCTTTGGATATATCCGAAAATAAGGTATTAGACAATGATGAGACTTTTTTACCCACTTCGAAACCAGTTTTAAAAGTCAAATTATCAAATGGTAAGATAATCACAATAAGTCATAAAAACAAACAACAAGCACCCTATTCGCTCAATGATCAAAGCGGAGACTCTTATATGGACATGGATTTGTTGATGAGAAAAGCAGAGCTAATACAAAAGATAAAGAGTAATGAAGAGAAAATAGCTGCCATGAACACAAAACCTACAGGCCCAACTCCATCACAGATATGGACTGAAAAATATAGACCTAACAAATTTGTTCAGCTCTGTTCTGCTGGAAATGACAAACAATATAGAGCAATCTCGCTTTGGTTGAAAAAATGGTCATCAATCGTATTCGGCGAAGAAACGAGTCAGGACCATACTGATAATCTAGGTAGACCGAATAATAAGATCTTATTAGTTCATGGTCCGCCGGGCATTGGTAAAACTACAGCTGTGCACATCATAGCCAAACAGTTGGGTTATTCAATTCAAGAGCTAAATGCAGCAAATAGCATGCATTCCGCGCCTCAGACACTGAATAATAACTCGTCATACTCCACTGCATCGTCAGCATTGAAATTAAGAATTATAAATGCATTGACATCAAACTCAATCAATATAAAAAATAAAAACAAGCCATCATGTTTGATAATCGATGAAATCGATTCTTTAACAAATGCAAATGAAGTTGTAAAAACTTTAGCTGATTTAATTCACTCTGACCAAAGGGCTTATAACAAAAAGATTCGAAAAGAGTTTGATGAAAAACGAGGGAGCAAAAAGAAAGATACATTATTAAACAGACCTATTATATGCATAGCCAATGATATATATGCTCAAAACTCGGGAAAATTTGGTTCTAATCCAATGGACAAATTAAGACCTTTGTGTCATCAAGTACAATTCAAAAAACCAATGACAGTGGTGTCAACATCTGGCGCTAAACTTGGTGGTAACGCTGTCAAATCAGTGAAGGAGCATTTAATGTACATCAATAACCAAGAAAAATTGAATTTAGATTTTCAAGAAGTTGGAGATATCATTGACATTTGTGACGGTGATATCAGAGCTTGTATAAACCATATACAATTTCAAGGTAGAAAAGTGAAAACAAACCCCAAAATTAAAAAAGAATTTGATCAATTGATGGATGTACAGTTGTCTTGGTTCTCCATGGTTGATCAGCTTTTCAAAAGGGAACCTCAATTATCAAAGGATGAAAATTTTACTAAGTTGTTAAATAAATTCATGGACGGTGATGGAAAATCCGTTACTGGAAGCTCAAGTACATTTGGCAAAGTTATCAGAGGTGTCTTCAATAAATATTTGGATGTAGTTCATTATCAAGATGATTCTTTGCATAATCCTTGTGAATTGAGCAATTGGTTACATTATTATGATCAGTTTAGTGGTTTCAATCAAATGGAATTGAGTCAGTACTACCCTTTAACTGGGATGAAAATCTGGTCAATGTTTGCTGAAATTAATCCTTCTAAACATAATCAACAATTAATACCAAATGTGAGAAACTTAGAGTTTGAAACCTTTGAATTATTAAAAGTAAATAAAAATGTTGCTAAACAAGTAGTTAATAACTTACCTATCAATACCCAATTGTCTATTGGTGGTGCAAATATCGAGAATTTGGCTTGCCAGGTTTTGCCAAGCTTATCTAGACTACTTAGCCCAAATATATCATCAAAAGTCAAATCGAATTTAAATGAATCGGAAAAGGTCAATGTTGAAAAAGTTACCGAACTAGTAAAAGATTTCAAGATTTCACTAGAGCATGTCAAAAATTATGAAACAGGTGTAGTATCATTAAAGTACAATCCAGACTGGGAATCAATTACAGATTTCGACAACTTTCTAGCCCCGATACCATTTTTGTCACTAGAGAAACAAGTGCAATTTAAACGTCAAATTTTATTCCCGTTAATTACCGCAGAGCTAGAAAGGTTAGAAATGATTAGAAAATCAGCAAATTGTAAGCGTGTAGCTGAGCAAGTAGAATCTGAACCTAAAACTAAAAAAACCAAACTTAACGGAAACAGTATTGATTTTTTTAAAGGAAGGTATGAAGAAATTGAACAAAAGGTGAAAACAGAGAATGATTTTAAACCATCTAGAATTTGGGTGAAATACAATGAAGGGTTCTCTAATGCAGTTAGAAAAAACATAGGTTGGGATGATATATGGTTAGCATAATAAGTTGTACATTGAATAAACGAGATATACGATTTTTTTTTTTTCTAACTATGTCTTTGATCAAAGAATCAACTGTTGCGTTGATAACAGGAACTTCCTCCAATTTGGGGTTCAACATAGCTATTCGCTTGTTGGAACAGTTGCCTTCGACAAAAGATATCACATTAATAGTAACATCAAGAACATTACCAAAAGTAAAAGAATCAATTTCAGATATCAAAAAGTTTATAGTGGAAAATATACCTGATAAATTATCCAAAGTTGAATTTGACTATTTGTTGGTGGATTTCACAGATATGATATCTATATTATCTGCATATTACGAATTGAATCAAAAATATACTCATATTGACTATTTGTTTGTGAATGCTGCCCAGGGTGTTTATGGAGGAATTGACTGGAAAGCTGCTTGCATAGATATAATTCAAAATCCTCTCGATGCAGTTACAAACCCAACTTATAAACTTCAAAGAATAGGAGTGGAAAGCAATGATAGTTTAGGTTTAGTATTTCAAGCTAATGCGTTTGGGCCTTATTATTTCATACATAAAATAAAACATTTGTTATCTAAAGAGAATGGAAAAGTCATATGGATAAGCTCGTTAATGTCTCATTCCAAGTATTTGTCATTCAATGACTTACAATTATTGAGAAGTCCTGAGTCTTATGAAGGATCTAAAAGACTAGTTGACTTGATTCATTTTGGTACCTTTGAGTCAATGAAACAAAAATATAATATTGATCAATATTTGGTACATCCTGGAATTTTTACAAGTTTTTCATTCTATCAATATTTGAATGTGTTCACTTACTATGGGATGCTAATTTTATTTTATCTTGCAAGATTTTTAGGTTCCAAGTATCATAATATTTCCGGATATACAGCTGCAAATGCTCCAATCGCTGCAGCTATGGGTAAATGCAAGAAAAATATCAAACTAGGATCATCTTGCACAAAGTTTGGAAAAGAGTATTTGTCTTATGAAGAAGTAGATGACACAGGTCTGGAAGATGTAGTAGCATATTTCAACAACTTGGTTAAAGTTTGGGATGAAAAGTTGAAGAATCAGATTGTTAATACTCGTCAGCCATAAAATGTATTAAATACTATATTCTAAGCAGTTACATCCGCAACCACTAGCACATTCCTCGTTTTCTTTCCACCACTCGTTGGCACAATTCGTGTGCAAAATATGCTCACAAACTGTACATAATGTAAAACTTTTCGAAACTATTAAGTTACATAAGTTGCAATGTTTTAATAAACTTCCCTTTTTAGTGTTCCATGAATTTGGCTTTTTTGTACAGATAGTTGAAACTGAATTGATAAAATTCTGATTTGTATGTTGTTTAATCTTTTTTCGAAAACCAATTTTGCAGCTATGAATATCTGAATTTTTTTTGAAATAATTATTTGGATGATTAAACTCTAAAATTTCTAGTCTGCTGATTGGTAACTCCCAATTGTACAACATTTCAGCATATTGCTCACGATAAAATACAAGTTTGCTTTCGTCAATTGAGCTCAACAAAAGCTCACCAAGCTGATCTTCACGTAAATCTAGTTCTTGCAAATTCAAAATCTCACAAGTCACAGTTGGTTCTTTTGGTTTCAAATTAATTTTAGTAAGGGTCGTTGTTAATTTTTTTGGTTTTCTTGGCTCTACCACTTTTGATATTCTTTTAGGTAATGGAATTTTAGATGGTTCATAGTATGAATTGTTTATTGAGTCGGTTAGCGAAGAATATGAATTATTAGATGGGTACAATTGAGTCGGGCTACTCATCATCGCTTTTCGAATATAACTGAATTTATCTGGTGATTCGTTATATATACTGCTTGTTTCTAGTGAAGATGTTACTGAAGGAGCATAATGTATGGCTGGTGTTCCACTGGTATCTCTTTTGAAAGTCAGAAGGGAGGAATTCCGATGATACAGGTCCTGTAGTGGAAATGGACTCGAGTTTGAAAATGATTGACCAAATGAGCCTACTAAAGTGCTTTTACGGCTTATTATAGAATTTGGTTTGTTCTCTAATGAATTCATTATTTGAGTAGAATCTTCAAACATAACACAAGCCATCATTGCAAGCATTTGAATATTTTGTCTTTGTTCAAAATAATTAAAAAGTTCTTTGACTAACCAGCGAGATCCATATGGATGGTTTCCCCAAAAAAAGCTCTGGAAATTAATGCCTTGTTCATGAAGATGTTGATTCAAGTTATATGATGATGGAAAATAGTCATCATAAAAATCAGGAGGTCGATCATTATTCTTCATCAAAATGATTTCTAAAAGCTTCCAAACATCGCTAATATCTTTGAGGCCGTGCTTTAAAGCAATTTCTGAATTGTAATGTGCAATACTTTCTGGTGAGTTTTTTGAAACTTTGTACTCTTTAGCCAAACCTAGTTTATCTGGTAGCAAGTGACTATAATCGAAAATCCCCACGATATTTTTAGTTTTGAGTTCCTCATTTCGTTTATAACTTTTACTGGTAGATCTATTATTAGATGCACCATCGATACTTGTAAATCTATTTAATGACGATTTGTGAGTACTGTCATGATCAGCAAATCTTCCATCCAAACCTAAATGAAATAAACCCGGAACTCTTTTTTTTGATCCATCATCATCTTTCATTAATTCATTCCAATCATTCTTTAAGCTAACATCAGAAGATGAGCTTGTTAATTTCTTTCCCAATAATCCATCAGTTTTATCTACATCATCGTTTTCTTCCTCGCTATCAGAATCAGACGCAATAGAATCATTTCCGGTATTATTTTCACCAAAATTAAATGAATTGAAATCTTGTAGAGAGTGATCTATCTCTTGAACTTTTTCTTTCGGAATAAAAAAGCAAACCAACTGACCCGACGGTGCCCAAACAGCACCACAGCCTTTTGGTAATGGTGTAGAATCAAATAATTCATTACCTGCACCATCTGTAATTGGACTCATACTTTGTTCTAACGTTTCATCCGATTGCGGAATTAAATCAACATCCTCTTCGCCTGATGAATAACCATTCTCTGCAGCCGCTGATGATAGTATCTCATTAAATCCAGGTTGTTGATTTAACAAATCATCAACCCAACCTTCATTGCCAACTTCTTGTATAAATTCACCATCATTTTCTTCATTTCCTCTACTTTCCATCATCGTATCATCATCTAATTCAACCCTATCACCAAGCAAGTATCGTAAACATGGCTCCAAACAAAATCTCTTGTATTTGTTACAATAAAACTGAGCTATTTCATTTAAGCCATTTTGCATAGTATCTCGAACTGTTTTGGTTAGTTCATGTGTCTCTTCAATATTAAACTTTATCAAATGTTCCTTCAGTATTTTCACTAACTTTTTTGTAGACAAATTCTGATCGTAGTCTATTGTATCAAGATATGGATAATTTTTTGGAAATGTGATTTCAACTCTCATGAAAACCAATCTTGTATCTTCTTCGTTACTTTCGCTTTCGGGTACCGGACCACTCAAACTCACCACTAATTGACCGGTTGAAACTGAAATTTTCTCAAATCTAATTTTAGGGAATTTATGGCCTACTATACTGACTTCTTCACCTAAATTTGTAGGACCATCATCTATTTTTGATGAGGAGCTATCTTTACGATCTTCACGTCCAGCGTGACCAATCTTAACTCCTGATATCCAATTCAAATGATTCAACTGAGTAAATTCTCTACCTGACTTTTTATTATTTTCGGCAATTTGTAGTAACGTCAAAGCAGATAACAAATCTCCTCCATTAGTTTTTGCCAAGTCATCTATGGTAACTGGAGGTTCACAACAATAAGTGTCATAATTGTAAACTTGATTATTTTCAATCGGGGTTGTGGACCTAGTATCAAGATCCAGGTCCTCTTTGAAAACATTGAAAAATGATGGATCGTAATTTATCAGTTTATAAAATTCTGAACTATGGGGCCATAATTTCAATTCATATTCTTGAGCTGACCAAGTAACTAGTTGATAATCTTTCCATTTGTGTTTCGAGTCAAAATTTTCATAATTTTCATGTCTGGTTCTCCAAAGAAAATCTTTCATTGGACCACTATGTCCTTTAAATGTATAAACTGAATTCAAACTTATTCTCTGAGTCTGATTCGATTTCACATATTCTTGGTAAGCATCATCATAATTTGCTATATGAATTGAGTCATTACCATTTATTGAAGGCATAATACCACATGCTTTATCTAAGCCAAAAGGTAAATTTCTCGCCCTTGCTATTGGAAAATCTGTCTCAATAATAACGCTTGGATCTAATCTTTCTTCTTCTTGAGTATTGAAATAACAATCTCTAGATCTCATAGCTTGAGCTTTACTATTTTCTAAATCCCAAAACTTAACGGTCATATCATTTGAACATGTAATTATATTCTTCAATCCCTGGGTGAAATCAAGTCCATTGATTTTACCATTATGTGCTTCTTCAACTTTAACAACAGGTAAAGCTCCTTTTCTTGTATCCCAAACATAAAATGAATGATCATGACTTGAAGCTATTTCAAAAGGATTTGCATGATTCCATTTAACTTGAGTTGCTCCTGCTCTCCATTCAGCCCATTTTGCAACCGGTTTTCGAGGTGCTCTCATATCCCAACTCAATAAGAAGGTATCTATGGAACATGTAGCTAAAACTTCTGGATCAAAGGGGTGGAAATTTATATCTGATATTGCCCTAGTGTGTGAATGTAGAATATTTGCAATTGCATTATTTGAGGGTCGATTCAAGTCCCAAAGCAATGCTTTTTGATTAGATGTCGATATACACCATGATGGTTTTGCAAAATGATGAGGTGACCATTGAACATCAGCTACTTCCCATGATGTTATGTGATGTAGCCATCTTGGAGGAGTAAAAGGATCTTCTAAGTCGATTATAAATAGCCCTTTTCGACCAGCCAATACTGAATCTCTCCCATTTGGAGATAACGACATTGCGCCAATGGCTCCATCTACCCGTAGCAGTAGCGAATTTCCAAATGTTGTAGAATCATGAAGATCTACCATCAATAACAAAAACTAGAGAGCCAAAAAAAAAAAACCAAACTTACAATATAACATAACAATATGTCTACACTCAACGAGGATGAGATGGAAGTAGATGAATTTAATGATGTGGATGATCATATTATCCCTGAGTCAGAGAATCAAGAACAATCCAAAGAAGAGAAATCAAAGCAACGTCAACAATCATTATCTGCTGCTGCTCAAGCAAGTGCTGCTGCTGCAATAATACCTGATTTACCTGATCTAACAAGAAAAGATAAAACTTTAAAAGAAGTTTTAAATATGATGGATGGTGAATATTCTCCAATTATACCCGATGCAGTAACTGATTATTACCTAGCTAAAAATGGATTTGAAACCTCAGACATTAAAATAAAAAGGTTATTGGCTTTAGCTACTCAAAAATTTATAAGTGACATAGCGCAAGATGCTTATGAATACAGCAGAATAAGAAGCTCAAGTGCTGTTTATAATTCATCTAATCCTCAAGTTAGAGCCAAACAATTACTACAGGGACAACAATATGCTCAGCAACAAAATTTGGCTGATACCGAAAATGGGGATCAACAACAATCTCTGCAATCCCATTCAAATGCTGGTAATCAGCATGGAAAAATTGTGTTAACTATGGAAGATTTAAGCAATGCTTTGAGTGAGTACGGTATGAACGCTACAAGACCCGATTTTTACAGATAAATTAATATATATTTCTAATTACATACCAAATTGTTTCATCATTTGTTGCATCATCCCTGGATTTTGCATCATTTGCTGCGCTTGTTGTGCCATTTGTGGGTTTTGTCTCATCATTTGCTGAGCTTGTTGCATCATTTGAGGATTCATCATATTTGCTAATCCTCCAGCACCACCAGCGCCTCCCCCTCCTAACATGCTCATTGCTTGCTGCATGAAATTTGGATTCGATTGCGCTTGCTGCATCATTCTTTGCATTTGTGGATTTCCTCCTAATTGACCTGGTTGACCTTGACCTTGAGCTGCGACTGCAGATTTAGCCATTGAAGACATCATTTTATGTTGTTGTAAAATCATTTCAACTTCAACAGCAGCACATCCTGATCCTCTTGCAACTCTTATTATTCTAGTTGGTTCTTTTATAAATATTTTACCATCACTTTCTAATTCCTTTGTTGTCATTGAATCCATTATATAAATCATGTTTTTAATTTTCTTCGATGTTTCTTCCTCTCCAACTTGAGACATTATGCCTGACAATCCTGGAATCATCGAAGCTATATTTGTCAAAGGACCCATTTTCAAAAAATTATTCATTTGATTTTGAAAATCCTTCAAGGTAAATTTCCCTTCTTTTATATTTTCTATAGTTTGTTTGTGACCTTCATCTTGATGTAAATTTAAAGACTGTACATGTTCTATTAAACCTTGAATATCACCAATTCCTAATAATTTGGAAATAAATGTACTTGGTTTGAAAACTTCCAAATCCCCAATATGCTCCCCGGTACCTATAAACACTATTGGTGTTTTGGTGGCTGCAACTGCCGATATTGCACCACCACCTTTTGCATGACCATCCATTTTTGTCAAAATAATAGATCCAAAATTAGAACTTTCTTTAAATGCTTTTGCTTGTGACTCGGCGGCTTGACCTATAGAACCATCCATCACCATTATAGTTTGAGTTGGCTGAACTGCCTCACTTATCTGGACCATTTCTGTAAACAAACTCTCTTCTTGTCGATGTCTACCAGATGTGTCTACAATTATGATATCAAACTTTTCTTGTTTGAATTTTTGAACCCCTTCAAAAGCTATTTTTACTGGATCAGGTTCTAAATAAGAACCATAGTATGGAATATTAGCTTTAATAGCATTTTGCTTCAATTGATCAAATGCACCTGCTCTAAAGGTATCTGCACATACTAAACCAACTTTGAACCCTCTCTTTTTGTAATATACTGCTAACTTTGTACATGATGTAGTCTTCCCGGCACCTTGTAAACCAACAAACATAATTATATGACTTGATTCTTTAGATACTCTAACTTTCTTACCATTAATTGTTTTAGTGCTTGCTGATAATTTCTTAGGTTTCGGGGGCTCTATACTAGAATCCACCAAAGCACATAGCTCATCAAATATAATTTTCTGTAACTTCTTCTTTTTATTGATTGCTGACGTTTCTTTAAGTACATTACTTTCATCTATTTGTTTCTTGATATTATTTCGTAAAACAGAAACAAATTTTATATTCACATCCGCTTCAATCAAAGCAAAACAAATGTCTTTGATCATTTTTTGAATCTCATCATCTGACCCCAGTTCTACAGAGGATAAAGCTCCTCTCAATCGAGACCCTAGATCTGCTAACACCATTTGATATACAAAGCTTTTGAAACAAGAGAAAAAAAAAATTAGTCCAACAAAGTAGTCGTGCCAACAGATCATTATCAATGAAAGAAGAACCCCAAAAACTAGAATCTAGTTATGTAGAAAAAGATACAAAGAAAGTTGATTTCACCAAAGGAGATTCAAAGGATTTCAAGTTCTATCCAGATAATCCAAACAGTCATATTCATAAATATAAATGGTCGATGAAAGAGCCATCCAAATTTTACGATCCTTGTGAAGAAAGTAGACAAGCGTCTATGGCTTGTCTATATAGAAACCAAGATGATAAATACGCATGTCAAGATTTCTTTGATGCTTATAGGGAATGTAGGAAAGATTTCTTCAACAAAAAGAAGAAAGACAAGAGAGAAGGACAGAAAGGATGGGGTTGGTGAAAATGTTTATAAAATATCACATACTGGATTCACCATTCGTATAGCACCAGTAAGTTTTGTTTCTACACAATCTGACTTATCGCCGGTGTTAAATGTTTTAGAATTGATTGGAGTTTCATCTTCAAACAATTCAAAGTCGTCATATACGTAGGTACTTCGGTTTGAAAACTCGATTAGATTTTGATTTGTTGATAAAATGATGTTATTATGCTTTGAATCTTTATACTGTAAATAGGGTAATGTATTTTGCATTTCTATGGTACCCAATTTTCTATCAATTGAACAAACCAATGTTGCCTTGTGAGTGGGTTCATTTGATTCATCTGATAAAATGTTATTGTAGACTTTTTTATAATTATTGACGTACTCGCCCTTGCAATGGTCAAAGATATAATTTATAAAGATATCTAAAAATTTTGAAACGTCAACTTCGACTGTGAATAGTATATAATTTAACTGAATGTTGAGTAGAGTTCTGGATTCTTCTGTTGTTAGTTCGTCACATAATTTTCTTGATAAGCTTCTTTCCCAATCTTCCAAAAATAAATCTCTATATCTTTTGGAGTTTATATTCTTATCATCACATTTTGCAAATGAAAAATCTCTTGTTAATTCATTGAAATTTAATTTGAATTCCTTGGCTAGATTAATTGCTTCCGATTTTTGGCTCTTTTTAGCATTGACATCATTTAAAGATTTCAAATGAGAATGTAGATTTTTTATAAAATTTGTAAAATAACTTTCCTTGAATTGATTAAGCGGTTGGATTTTCATCCATTCTAATAATTGCAATCTCACTCTATTTGATTTAAATCTTGGTGACGTTGGATGATTGTTTGACAAAAATCTTAAATCTTTATTTTTGAAATCAACTTTGTGACCTTGAAAGGGTAGAATTATTTGATTGGATTTGATTTGTTTGTACTTTACTTTCAAGTCGATTGAAATCCTGTCTAAAACATTTAATTTTCTTATTAATATTTTGTTTCTTGGAAGGTTGTAAGATGATTCATTGAATCCACAAAAATATTTAGTAAAATTATGCAATTTTAATAAAGTTGATTCCAAAGACAGTTCTACTGGAAACTTAAAAAATCCATGTATGTCATCAGAAACATGAGTTAAAACTAATTCGCATTGTTTTAGTTTACTTTTATTCAATCCAATCTTGAAATTGTTACCTGATTGAAATAAACTACTAGATAAACCACCAAGAATGATATTTTTCTCCGAATGGGTATAATCATTTTGACGACAATTAATCTCAATGTCTTTTTCAGCATCACTAAACTGTTGATGTGTTTTTTGTCTTTTCCTACTTGTGGTTGGTGGACTTATAACTCTTTTTTTACTTGATTTAGGAGGTGGAATAGATTTCTTGACCCATAAAAGTTCATTCTTTCTTTTGTATAAATAAATATCTAATATCTGATCCAAGTTCTTATTTTCTTCAAGAGAGTTAAAACAGTTAAACAACAGTCTGAGACTTTTATCTTTGAAGCACTTATAAAACAACGGAGAGGTTGGTTTGATTGACTTTACAATCTCTTGTATATCAGCTTGTAACAATTGTGCTTCATTATTGATTGTTTCCTCTACTTCCACTTCATCGTCATTTTTCCTTCTGATTGCATTTTGCCTTCTTAGCGGTACGGCGTTCTGGTCTGGAGAAAATATACTTGCATTGGTGTTTTGCCTAGCTGAAGCCAATAACAACTGATCATTGGTGATTTCTTCTTCTTCACTTAGTATACTATCTTCGTCGCCATGATCGGAATAAGCTACTGGTTCATAATCCATATCCTCATCTTCAGAATCAAAAGGTCTCGCTCTTGTAAAGTTTCTCAACTGTATAGGTATTGTATTCAATTCTAATTCTTGGTTGATTCTTTGATTTTCTTCACGAGAATTGATTAAACTGTTGAAATGGTTTTGCAATCGATGAATGTCGCTAAAATGCTGTAGGATTCTTGATCTGAAATTTGCTTCATGTTGACTAGCATTCTCCTCGTTCTCTGGATGTAGATTTCTATACATGTATTCTGAGATTAGATTCAATGAATTTAAATTAGAACCTGATTGTTCTGATTGTTGATGTGAATGCAGTTGGTGTTGTTCTCTTGGCAAAGTCGAAGCATTTGTAAATCTTAATACGATATTATTGGTCAACAATCTTGGATCAGTTGTGGTTGGTGGGTTGTGCGAATGGTTATTCCATCGATTTGACGGTGTTGAAGGAGGAGGAGGCATATTGATGAGAGTAACTAATCTCAGAAAAAATGTCGTGATAACTATAAAATCAGGAAAATGTCTCAAACAAAAGTCGCTTTTTGTATCACAATTAGTTTCAGGTGCATTATCGTAGATTTACGACCAAGCGCAATTAAAAAAATTCCGTTTAGTAAATTATAATCGTTGCTTCATTAACTATAGATCTACAAACAATCCAGTTGCTATGCTATAATACACCTCTTTAATACAAAAACCTGAAATCAGATGCAATTTTCGATGCATCGATCCCTTTACCAAATTCTTTTTCCCAATTGATTGTACCTCTTTCGATTTTTTTATTCAATGTCTTCAATCTGAATCTTAATCCACAGGCAAGCAAAATTGATAACAAGATAAATGCACAATTACAAACAAATGCAACTAGGTAACGTGGTTGGTCGGATTCTGGATACAAATAAGCATTCCAGATCGAAGTGGAATTGGATAAACAGTTGACAATAGCAATTGCAGCAGCTCTTTTTGCTGGTGGTCTTGGAATGGTGTTGGAGATCCATGTGAGAATCACCACAAATGCACAATAAAGTGATGGAATCATCAAACAAAATGAAAAGTATCTGGCACCGATATTCAAAGAACTAGCAGCAATGATAAATGAAACTAATGCTAGTAATAATGCAATTGTAATATGGAAAAACCTTTCTCCTGTTTTATCTGCATGCTTAGCCCAAAGAAAAGTTGCAACAACTGCAATGACATATGGTGGTGCAGTCAAACATAAAGTGATTGTTCTTTCAAAACCTAATGTCGATATAATTGATGGAAAGAAATTTGTAGCACCACAAGCGGCAACCAAAAATGAATGAACTCCACAAAGAAACCATACTTTAATATCTTTACATGCATTCCAAAATCCTTGTATATCTGATTCTTTTGTTTCAGAATCGGAATCGCTAACGTTTCCTAAATCCTTACTTAATTTCCATTGAATTATATCTTTTTCTTGTTGTGATAAAAATTTAGTATTAGAAGGATTATCAGGAAGTATGAAATAAGCTGGAATTATACTAATAAATGACCAACTTCCTTCAATGATAAAAAGCCATCTCCAACCAGCAATTCCTCTGACGCCATCCATTTTTAATATACCAGCTGCAATCAATCCGCTGAAAGCTGATGAAATTAATGAACCAGCATATAAAATTGAATTTCTTGAAGCTAAAGTTTTTTTATCATACCAATTTGAAAGTATGAGAAGTGCCCCTGGAAAAAAAGCCGCTTAAAAAATGTTAGTATTATCATTCTAATTTCATTTTTCAAAAAACATACCTTCAACTATACCCAACAAAATTCTGATTGCCAATAAACCTCCAAAACTTGTGACTGCTCCTGTACAAGTAGACAAAATACTCCAGAGTGCCATAACAACTGTGATATAAATTGAAGGACGACCAAATTTATTCAATAACATATTTGAAGGAACTTGAAATAAAATGTAACCGACGAATAAAACAGAAATACAAATTTGGTATTGATTACCAACCAACCCAAGATCCTTTTCCAATCCACCTAACCTGGCACTAGCAATGTTGTTTCTATCAATATAATTCAAGATGTAAATATAAATCAACATAGGCATCAATCTCATATCGATTTTTCTAGTTGTCTTTTTATCCAATTCTTTCAATTCTTGCTGTGACAAATGCTGCAAAGACTCAGGTAAATTGGAATATTCTAATTCTTCTTCTTGGATATAACCAAACTCAGAGTTTGACTGTTTCAAATCTTCATTTGAATAGTCATTTTCTAAATGTGACACTTCTGATTTTTCTAAATGTGATGTTATAGGTTTTGACATTTGCAAAATATTTTGTTAAAACAATAAGAATGAAAAATTGATGAGCTTATAAATAATTATTTAATTCCAGCATTCCCCAGTTTTTAAAAGAATATAAATAAATATTTTGGTGTTTCTATTGTTCTTGCTTTTGTGTAAGTGAAAAAAACGTACCGTATTAAATTCTACGTGGGGGATACAAGTAAGAATGGTTATGTACCTGCCGTTTGCTCAACCTGGAGGTGGGGAAAGCTAACTCAAAAAGATCAACTTAACAAGGTCAGCGTTTGATACAACTTGTTTACAATCCAAAAAATAAGCAACAATAACTACCTTGCTGATGATCTTGAGTTTTTCCGAAGCTCTTCGATCATTGAATTTCTACTCAACGTTTGAATCGTCTGAGGGTAACATTGGTTAATGATTCAAAATCAGCCTTGTATAAGCTAAGTATGCGTTTGGAAAAATTTTGACATGGCATACTTCAATACAAATTGTCTTGAAAATAATCCAAGAAATTCAATTTTGTGCCATTTTTTAAAATAATTTTTCCGTGGGGGATAAATTCTAAGTTTGTGTTTTTTTTTGAACTAAAATTTTGGATGGGCGTTCTAACACTTGTGTTGAATAACTTTTCAGCTACAACAATTTGCTTAACATGTAGTGCAGACTGTTATTTGTATCAAATTACTAATTCTTACAATCACTTCGGCAATCTGTATTTATTCCCTAGATCTATATTATACTAATATACGTGATACTGATTTTTTAAATCAGGTTAATAAAAGACGGGGTATTGCTAGCTCTAAAAAATTTTATTTTATACATCGAATCTTTCGGAATCTGGCGTAATGTATTGACTATTATGGAAAAGTAAGTTGTTGCTTTCAATAAGCTCGGTCGCAGAATTTCAGTGAGAAATGGAGCAAGTATTTTAAAGTAATTGATATTTTGGACGCTATAAATAGATTCTCTTGTTTTAAATTTTCATTTTACGACGGGGTTTATTGTTTGAATCCCACTGAGTGAAAAAACACTATTTGATCTCTTCAATTACTTAGCTTCTGATATCGTTTTAATTTTGATGGAATGCTCTGAAAGCTGCTCACGGTATATTCAATCCCAATAATTCAGACTTTAAAATCTGAATAAATTATGCTTAATTGTGTTACATCGTACAGCTTTGTAAGTACCGATTGTTACTCATAAAATGCTAGCCTCTTGTATTTGCTTGATGTTTTGAATATACCATTAAAAATAGATTCTTCATGTCGCAAGTCACATAGAAAAGCTGAAGACACTGTTATTCGTCAACATCTTCAGAATGAGACTTTAGGCTTGTGACTTCGAGGCCCGCAAAAGCTTCATGTTTTAGAATATTGATAAATATTATAGTAAATATATTACATGCTGATCTGTTTGATGGGAGATAAAAGCGCTGTTGCTTTAATTAATGATCACATTGAGTGAGAAAGTCAGGTAATGATTTCTACTCTCAAATGAACCAGAAAATTTCGTTAAGGAATATGAATTGCGGTTCTTTGTTTTTTATCAGGGTTCATACAAAGTTGATGATTTTTTGCATTCTTTGCTGAAATTTTGCAACATAATTCGTTTTGTCAATGTTTTGTCTACAATTACCTTAAAACAAACACGAGGGTATATTTCATCTAACCATGCTTAGACTACTGCCATTTCACTATCCAAGACGTCTCCTGTCTTTCTGCTTCTGGAGTACATTTAATCTTTTTTCTTTCTATTGATTAGTTATATATTTTTTTATGTGGGAAAAAGTTGAAACTGAGGATCATCAGGTCTACTACTACAACTCAGTCACCAATGAAACTAGCTGGACATTACCAGAGGATCAACCCATAGAGCCATCTAAAAACAGCTCTAAATGGGAAGCTTACGAAACCGACGATGGAAGGAAATACTATTACAATGAAACTACAGGCGAAACTACCTGGGATAAACCTGATGACATGGAAGAAAAGAGTCCAGCTGTTGAGGAAAGCGAACTAGACAAGGAGTTGAAGAACAAACCAGTGGTTGCTTCTGAGCTAACTAAGGAACCAGACGGAAATGAAAATTTGTTTTTAGATCTTCTACGGGGAAACAATGTGGATTCTACTTGGTCTTTTCAAAAAGTTATGGAAAATTTCATAGATCAAAGCGCATACTGGAGCATCAAAGATGCCAAAACGAGGAAAAAAATATACGAAGAGTATCTAGTGTCTAAGTTTCAAGATGAGTTATCGAATAAATCGTTGTTGATTGAAAACTTTAAAAAAAATTTCATCAATCAAATAAAAAGTCTACATAAGGATGAGAAAATAAATTACGATACTCGTTGGATTTCAGTGAAGAGAAAATTAATTGAAGATGATAATCCTATATTCAAACATGCAATTATGTCAGACTTAGAATTAGCATCACTTTATTATGAATACACAGATGAGTTAAAAAGAAAGGATGAAGAAACTATCAATTCTAAAAAAAAGCAAGCTTTAACTGAGTTGAAAACTTATTTAAAAGGGTCAGTTTTAATTAACTCAAAAAATTGGGAGAGTTTTTACGAGAATTTGATTACAGATTCAAGATACAAAAGTAATAAACATTTCAATTTATTAAATAAACTAGATATATTGAAATTATATGAAACTGAAATATATCCATTCTTGGTTGAAAATTTAAATACAAAATTATCAGAACTTTCGAATCAGAATTACAAATTTGATAGGAAAGCGAGACACCATTTCAAAATTTTACTAGGTGACTTGAAGATAAGCATCAACACAACTTTCAAGGACGTATTGTGTGACATTGAAAACGAGGACGCATTTATAGAACTTTGTGGAAGAAACGGTTCAAGCCCATTAGATTTATTTCTTGACGTGATTGATGAAAAGAAGCAGAATCTTAAAGTCAATAAAAGCTTAATCAATGATTTGATTACGGAAAAGAATGAGACACTAAAATCTTATGATGATTTCAAAACCATGATTGATAATTGGAGAGATGATCGATTGTTAAAAATAGAAGACTTGGAAGAGATTTTCCACCAGTTGAAATATGAAAAGGAAATTGAAAAATCAAAACTAGACCATCAACAAAATAAATCAATTGAAGACTTTTGTGAGTGGATTTATGAAAATAGCTCAAAAATTGACCTTGAAACAGTACTTGAAATATCTGAGAATGAGGTCAAACCAAAAGTTGACGATGTAAAGTTAAAGGCATTTTTTGAAAACTTCAAGAGGTTCCCCAATGCATCTATCAACAGCATACTTCCGGTGCTATCCAACGTGTTTACTCGCAAGTCTCGTAAGAGATCATTACCACAAGATTCAAAAAGCGAGAAAAAATTAAAACCGTCACTAAATTATTAGTCGTGTAAATATATAGAATTAAGTATCTGATTTTCTATTCAACAAGCTTCTCTAACAATGGTACGTAATTATAAATATGTGTTTCCCCAGTTGACTACTAACCTAAATAAAGTCACAATCATTAAAACCATATTTAACAGCAGTTAGGTCATCACTTACAGCAGCAATTTGTTTACAAGATTTCTCATCACAATTGGTCGAAAGACACAATAGACCTGAAATTGAAGTTGATAATTCTCATAATCCGGAATTAATTCTTAATCCTATGGTAATATCAAGAAACGAAAATGAATCAATCTTCATTGAGACTTCAATAAACTCAATCCGTATTTCGATAAAGATCAAGCAAGCTGATGAAATTGAACAAATATTAGTTCACAAATTCACTAGATTCTTAACATCCAGAGCTGAAAATTTCTTCATATTAAGAAGAGTACCAATAAAGGGTTACGATATATCTTTTTTGATAACCAATTTTCATACTGAACAAATGTTAAAAGATAAATTAGTTGATTTTATAATCGAATTCATGGAAGATGTTGATAAGGAAATCAGTGAAATGAAATTATTCTTAAATGCAAGAGCCAGAGTTATAGCAGAGAGTTTTTTAATACCATTTGATTAATATATATTATTTGTCTACGGTGTTATTATTAATACTATCATTATTATTATTCTCTCTAGGTGAAATGTTCGAATGTGGAGAATTCACAACGTCATTATTATTATTATTGGCTTGATGAAAAGGTGAAACTGGTGATTTTTTTGGTTGATCAAGTATTGTTGGCGTCACCATCGGTAGATCGATATTATCATTTAATAATCCTGGTATATTTGCAAGAACTAAATCCAACTGCGATAAAGCTTCTGAAACTTGATCAAATCCTTTTGATGAAATTTTCAAAATCCATCTATAATTGAATATCTGATCTCTGTAAAATTCAGTATCCTCCTTTGTTAAAGCTGACATAAATAAAATTGCTGCAAAAGTTCCGATCAATGTAAAGTTCGAGGACGAGCTAGAATGCCAAAACGAATGAATGTGCTCCGGTTTTAGATCTCTTACAAATTCGATCGACGCTAATAATCTAGTTTTTGCCGCCTGTCTACAAACATTGATTAATTCGACTGGTGGTGAAGGACCGTTCGATTTTATTTGGTTATAAATGATTGTTATAATTTTTCTATGCAATGTGAGTTCAGTGGCAAAATATGCCAATTGTAGATAGCCATTGCTACAAAGTTTTCTTGGTTGTACCGACAGCATCTGTAGTTCTGTTGGTAATGAATGGAACCAATTTCTTAGTCTTAGTTGTAAAGGTTTTGCAATTTTCAAAACCTGATTAATCTCATTCACTTCATGCATTGATTTCATTGAATAAAATTGATTTAAAATATCAGACAAAATTTTTGTGAGTTCGATTAGATTAATAAAAATCAATTTTCCATTATCGATGTCTGAAGATCCTTCTTTTAAATCTCCATCGCCATGTTTTTCTGGAAAATCTTCATTTTGTAAAGGTTTTACAATCCAATTAATCTCATTTATATGAGATGGTCTTGAATTTTTTAATGATAACCATTTGTCTTCCATATAAACAGCCCATGCTAAACGTTTTCTCAACCCTCGTTCCCATTTGGGCAATTTCCAATTATTACAATCTAAACCCAACCCCAATTCTTCCGCTAATGAAACTACTTGTGAACACAATACCCAATCTGAGTACTCTGCATCGCCCCCTTCATGTTGCATCTGTCCGTTTAAACTTTTAAAATCGGTGAAATGTTTCCGTTGTAATAGTAGTAACCCAGCTTGAACTGCACTTAGTTTTGGTCTTTTTAAAATCTCAAGTAAATAATTGTTCAAACCAATTTTTAAAATTAGTTCAACGTTTGGTTTTTGGAATCTATTCAATTGTGGGTCATAATCCCACCATTGTATAGCTAACACGTACACTGCAGCTAACAACGGTGCGCTAAATTCCCTATGAGTTCGTGAATATTTCTCTAGAAAGACTTTTTTATGTAGAATGGGGTATGAAGGGTGAATAATTCTAAAATATAAGTCAATTAGTATTTGTCCATGCGGAGAAACAAATTTTTCAATAGTGTCGACATCGTTCGACATGGTTTGATACGATTGTGGTGATTGATCATCTTTTAGTACAAATTGAGTTGAATCGCTCACTTTCCTCAAACTTGTAGACTCATTCAAATTGACTTGTTCAATTTTATTTGAAGAATCATTTTTATTTCGATGGTCTATTATCAAATTTAACAAGTTGATATCAAATAGATAAGAAGTGGGTCCAACGTAATAGCTTGAACGAGGGAATTGTAATGATAAAGTCTTTTTCAATAAGGAATTATTCATTGCGGAATAATCTTGTATAGGCTGAACATCCCGGATAGGTACATTTGGAACTTGAATTGATTCATTTGGCAATAGATGAGATGAAAAATCATTTTTAATTCGTTTTGCATTGATGTCTTCAACTTCAATTGGTTTCCTCTTTGGGGCT
This sequence comes from Insectozyma parachauliodis, assembly GCA_030565145.1. Classification (NCBI taxonomy): domain Eukaryota; kingdom Fungi; phylum Ascomycota; class Pichiomycetes; order Serinales; family Debaryomycetaceae; genus Insectozyma; species Insectozyma parachauliodis. Next base: position 187,677 of record JAJMBB010000006.1, on the reverse strand, counting down.
TGATTTGTGTAGGTACATAGCAACTGCTTCGTTTCGCATTGAATACAGTTATTAGTATTTGGAACCAAGACGCATTTGGTCTTCCTTCTTCTACATTGATCGCAAGGTCGTTTCTGCTTCGACTTTGTAGGTGGTGACTGCTGCTGTACTAGCATCTGCTGTGACTGCGATGGCGTTGATATATGGCTCACTGGACTATGGTGTTGCATCTGCTTATTCTGTATTGTTTTATCACCTTGAAAATGTAAGTCTTGAATATCGTGGTTGGGTATATTGGGCAATTCCATGTTGTATAAGTAGTTTGCGGCGGTGGTTGAATCTTCCATAAATGGCAAGTTCCAATGGTTAATATTGGACAGAGTATTCACGCTCGGGTCATGGAGGTTCTCAATATTGGTGTTTGTATCGGTACTGATCGTGCTTGGTTTGTCTTGAGTTCCATGTGTATCTGGACTATTCCTAACACTCATAATAAAATTTAAATTTGTGGACTAATTAATTATATATCGTGTGAATCAATTGGGTTCGAAATGTGTCTGAGATGATGGTGATGATGGGGTAAAACAGGGACCGAATATTTTGATATCTACTGATAAACTGAAATTTTTTTTTCTTTTGAGATATTGATATTTAAAAACTTTGTAGTGAAATTTCTACGTCAAATTGAGATTGGAAGCAGAGAATTTGTAAAGAGTTATCTCAAGATTAGTGATTGTAGATGATTATGACTCAACATTCCACTGTAGAATAGCAAATAGGGAAACTAATGAGAAATTTCCAAATGAGAGCATAATTTGGTCAAAAAATGTAAATTCATTAAGCTCAAAGAGAAAAGAAGTATTTGGCCAAGTTTTCAACGAAATGTGTTGAGAAAAATCTGAACTTTTTATTACTCACTAGTTTCTACAGACTCGGCTTGGAAATTTCTGACGCATTTCATAATTGCATCCAGCCTCAACGTCGATCAAAATTGAAAGAAAAGGGTACTCACTTTCCTGTAAATTATATTATGACAACGCTGCATCAGAATCAATGATTGATTTTCAGGAAGGAACAAATCATATCCGGATATAACCTTGTATGCTTGAGCTATCTCCTTCGAAATCGAACCATTATTTTTGAAACAGGATGGAGACTAACAATAGACAGTTAGTTGGATCAAAAAATTTTGGAACCATGAGTACATCACATAAATTCTAATGCGCGAGTTTTGAATTATACTCAAAGTCTGTTTATTAAATTTTGCCAAAACCCTTGGTCGTAAATATTTACCAAATCATTCTCCATTGACCTCACAAGTTTAAAATTGTATTGATTTTCGTTTCGTTCATCAATCAAAATATCCTCATTCTTCAAACTTATGTAAACCGGCTTCCCTTCTAAAATGTACTGTTCAACATATCTCTGTTCTCCAATAGCTGGATTTATCTCATACAACAAATTCAAGCTTATCAAGTGTTCGATGCTTTCCCATTTTCCAACTTCGTTAGTTGTGACACCAAGATAAACATATCTAAGATTCAAAATTGTAAACCCGACACTCAACACCGTGAATATCACACATAGTAGTAAGAAAACCCCTGTTATTTTGTTCCCCTCTGTTGTGGTAGTGATCATTGACCAAAAACTGGCCACTTCACCTTGTTTTCTCAATGCTGAGTAGCAGAAGTAACCCCCGTACACCAACATCAAATTATTCGAAACTAAGTATAGTAGAAAATACTTGTAGTTATAGTACCCAACACAGTTGTTGACCCAGATACAATGGTGGTCGAATAATAAGTAGCACGAGTTACATACTGAACAGTGCTTGGATCTAGCTGGCTTCACAACATTACAAGTACGACACGTCTGGTTATCGAAAAATATTATATTGTTTGGTTTGTAAGGGTAAGATTTTAAATTTTGTCCATTGACTTGCCCTGGGCTTGAAAACACTGCCAATACAGTCGATACGTACACCAAGATAATAATCAAGTATATCGAAATCAAACTAAAGATGCTCAAATCTAGCAACGGCATTGTAAATTCAAAAAAGTATCGAAAAGATACTGTCACCACAGTGGTGTGTCCTAATGGAATTATCCAATTCAAATAGTAAATCAACTTGCCATTAAACCTGCGATCCACATTCTCATAACCTTTAAATAGACTCGTTGAAAGTTTTATGAGCCAGTTTCGTAGCTTCTGTATAGGAGTGTTTCTGAAACTCGGCGAGTCGCCAAATAGTAGGATTGTAGATAAAATTGAACTTATTATCGAAAGTCCAACAATCAATTTAAAAAACATTAATCTTGACGCAAAAAATTATAAATTTTGATCAAAGTTTACAAATAATTACATGACTTCACACTCAGATGTGTTGACTCAGGAAATAACGTCCATTGAAAATTTACTCAAATCGATTCCTTTTAGCTCTGGGAAAACTACATATTTTTTAAATGTTTACAAATTGAAACATCAAAACTTGATCAAATTGAATGATTTTTCCTACAAATTCCCCATTGATAGTAATAAATTATTGAAATTAGGTATACTGTTGGGGAATTTGGTAAAAACTTTACAAATCGAGGAAGATACATGGAAAATTCAGTCTCAACAGCAAAGACAGTTTTTGCAATCTAAGAACAAGAATTACGATCCATTTAAAGAACCACAAAAGACTAACTCTACATCAACACTTGAAAATAATCTCCAACCACCTCATCAAGTCAGATTTGTGAAAAGTTTATTCAAAATATTAAAGAATTTCGATATAGGATATGATGTTCGTGAGGAAAATCAAAGTGGGTCATCTTCACTACCACATACACCAAAAAGATCAATATCAAGTGGTGGCAACAGTAGTACCAATGTTTCACCAATCAAACTAAGTTCAAAACAATTATTAATAGAGAAATTAGAAATCAATATCAATCTAGATAATCTATTCATTTATAAAATCATATTTAAAGTGATCATACAGATATATCAAATTTTATTGCAAAACATTTCGGATCTAGTGATTGAGGTAAAGAATAACACTGACGATGAAAGTAGCTCAATTTTTTCATCAACGTCTCAAGATCTATTCTTAACAAATGAAGATTACTTTAAAATTGTGACCAAAGTAATTGATAGGATTAATAATGGAATAATCGAACCTTTCACTGTTTTTGTTTATAAAGAATTGGTTGAGAATGAGATAACTACCGATTTCACACAATTAATTAACACCATACAATAATCTTATATATTCTAATTATACATGTACCTGACACTTTCTCAATTCCATATCCAATTAGCTAGTTTTCTCCATACAATTTTACTAAATCTTCTACCTAGTAACTTTCCGATCAATGGAAATATAATAAAACTGATCAACGATTGTATTTGTTTCATGCTTTCTTCCCATTGCTCTTGAGCCGATATCAACAACTCGTCATCTTCGTCACTTGAATAATCAGAATCATAATATTCTTCTTCTGTAAGTTGTATGAACTCTGAAGAAGTTGACATTTGATACTTCTATGAGCGAGAAATTACAATTTAAATAAGCAAAAAAAATTCAAGTAATATATCATCTTGATGCAAAATTTATGATCAAAAAAGTTTTAACAAGAATTAAAACTACATTGAACATGTCTTCCTCAATAACTAATGAGTTTAACACTACAATAGAAGGTAAAGCTACGATTCTCACTCCTAAAAAAGATCAAGTGTTTTATAATCCGATCCAAAAATTCAACAGAGATCTATCAGTCATGTCAATTAAAGCTTACGATGAGATTAGACAAGAACAGAATAATGAGAAAACTTCTAAAAAAAAGAGAAAGCTATCAGGTTTAAACGTTCTCGAAGCGTTGAGTGCTTCTGGGTTAAGATCTTGTAGATATGGTCTTGAAATACCCAATGTAAATAAAGTCATAGCCAATGACATGTCAAAAGAAGCAGTCCAAGATATAGATAGAAACATAGAATATAACAATTTGCAAGATAAAGTTTTTTCAAATCATGATAATGCAATCAAGTTTATGTCTTCAACAAATGAGAAATTTCATATAATTGATTTAGATCCATATGGTACAGCATCACCTTTCATTGATAGTGCATTGCAATGTATTGAAGAAGAAGGTATGATGTTAGTTACATGTACTGATGCCGCTATATTTGCCGGAGCTGGATACCCAGAAAAATGTTTTGCATTATACGGAGGAAATAATTTTGGAAACAGTCATATAATTTCAGAAACAAACCATGAAGCAGGTATAAGATTATTAATTCATTCAATAAAATCTACAGCGTCAAAGTATGGTAAAACTGTAGAACCATTATTATGTTTATCCATAGATTATTATGTTAGAATCTTTATCAAAGTTAAAACAAGTCCTATCAAAGTTAAAAACCTTTCAAATGAAACAATGTTAAGTTTTGGATGTAACGGGTGTGGAAATATGATACTACAACCTCTAGGCTTGAGAGTAAACAATAAATTTTTATATCCTAAATTACAATCTAAAATATCATCAAATTGTGAATACTGTAGCAATACATTCACAATAGCAGGTCCGATGTACGAAGGGAAATTACACAATGAAGAGTTTATAAATAAAATATTGAAAATTAATGAGTCGAGTGATGATCAAATTTATGGTACTCGTGAAAGAATTAGAGGAATGTTAACATTATCAAAAAATGAGTTAGAACTACCATTTTTTTTCAATTTGAATCATTTGAGTTCTTTGCTAAAAGCTCCTCCGATTTCAATAGAAGAGTATTGTAAAGCATTAGGTAATCTTGGGTATGAAGTGAGTTTAACTCATATTAAAAGAAATTGTATAAAGACAAACGCGCCATGGAAAATAAATTTATTAATCATGAGAGACTGGGCAATTAAGCACAATAAATTATATTTGGAATCTGTCGAAAATGAACCAATTTCCGAAATGAATGAGAAAACTAAATTAAAAATCGAAAATCTTAAAAAAGATTTGACATATAGTTCAAATTTAAGTCCACAAGCACCGGGTGGTAAGATATTAGAATACTTTAGAAATTTAAATGCCGAAGATGAAGAGATGAACTTGACGATAGATTATGAAACTGAGACGTCGATAAGTGCAAAAGTTCAAAAATTGAGAAGCGTAAAAATGGTTAGATATCAGATGAATCCAGAAAAGAATTGGGGACCAATGTCCAAACCAAAATAACACACAGCTTGAAAATGACAAAAAGATAAGTAGGAAGTTTTATAGAGTTTTATTCATATACAAATAATATTTACCAGGTTGATGACATTTAAACTTTGTATATATTTAATGACTATTACGAAATAAAGTAAAGATTATATTATGAAAACAAAATGTTTCGATGAAGTGTAAAAATGTATTATAAAATGAAATGGTTATAATGTATTAAAATGTTGTCGATATAAATAATAGTGGTGATAGTGGTGGTAAACAATACCAATGAATCAAATAACCTATAATAATAAAGCAACGGCACCGGCAGCTAAAGCACCTACGGCACCGGCAGCACCGACTTGAGCAGCGCCACCTTTTGAGGAAGAGGTACCGTTTTTAGTACCATTATGGGTACCGTTTGAACCAGCGGTTGAGTTTTTAGCAGCTGAGACAAATGATGCAGCTGTGAAGATGATAACGAGTGTTTGGAATTGCATTTTGCTTCTATGGTGATTCTATAAGTAAAAGGGAATGAAAGAAAAGAAAGAAAGAAGAAAGAAAAGAATACAGGAGGAAAAATCAAGTGATATTTATAATTCACACTTTATTGTATACCAAATTATTATTTGATTTTTTGTCATTTGATCAAATAAAATTAAGACTTTTCATGGTGGAAAAGTTTAATTTTCTAAAAATAAATAACCAAAAATTTGCATTCAAAGCTTATTTTTGGCTCTCTTTTTTTGTGTAAAGTCGGGTAATTAGAAACAGTGATGAGATACAACTTTAGTTGTCGTTCAGATGGTCGGTATCAATTGACTGACTAAAAATGGTTTATCACCAATATATTATCTTTTCGTGGTGAGATGGCGGCTAAAAGTATGTTGATGTTGGTTAGCGACTAACAAACAAAAAATTCTCTACACGTTACTAATAATAAAATTTTAGTAACCAAATGGAACCAAAAATAAACTTTGTAAATTCTGGTCTTGATTGAAATAATAAACACATACACAAAATGGAATAGACTTTATATTACATTATTATTCATCTACAGAACAAATCAGATAACCAAATCGTATACTCAGATAGACACCCGAACATCAGACTAAATTGTTTTGAACAAAGTTTAATTTGATTGTATCTGATTAGCAATCCCTTAGCAATGGGCTATAGCATAAACTTAGATTTGTTGATGACTTTGTAAGACAATAGATAAAAAACGGGCTCTTGTGTTGCCTGTTTATTTGTCTAGACGAAAAAAACAATTTGTAAACAAACCAGAGCTCATCTTCGACTTGATGTTTATTTGTTTGTTGTTTTACAATCTTCAGTCATCGCGTAAAGCAAACGAGTAGATTCTTCTTTTAAAACGTGGTTATTATCATATTTATTATAAGTGTTATAATCTTTTAATATTATAATTTCTTGTACTAGTTGGAAGAAAATCACTCCAAATTTTTTCTTCCAATTTTTAAGCTCACCTTGAGGTAATTCTCATATCGTGAATCGATTTTATAAACCACAAGCCATATTTTTCGTGTCATTTACCTGCATTCGGTTTGCAAGTATCTTTGTTTACCAAATACTACTCACCATTTGAGTCACCGTAACTTAATGCTGGAATATTAGTAAGTTTATTGCTTTTCGCTAGAAATAGGAGTAGTTATACAACTAATTATAGAAACAGTCTTGTTTATTTAAATAATAATACTTAGCCAAAAACCGCCTTAGTTAGATACTATGTCAATTAATGAAACCGATATTTATTATATATACTTCACTTTCTATTTTACTATCTGGTCATGTAGCCAGCATACTTTGCGGCTATGTGTATCTGCTGCTCCTCTCCGGATGCAAAATTTTTTCTAAGCCTACATATTTTTCCATTTGGTAGTTCTCGAGATTTCTGAAAAACCGGAAGTGTAAACAACTAAAAATAACTATGTTCCATGAGTGTACAAGTTGTTGCAAAATACTTACAATCTTATAAAAATACAACCTTAAATGACATATGCTTGTTATGTGGAAGTCCAAGTTTGAAATCGATAAACAAATCTTCCAAAATTCAGAGTATTTTATCAAGCTATACTTATTATCTTCAAAACTTCAACCAACCAAATATCGAAATATCGTCCATTGATATAGGTATCAAACACTTTTCATATTGTAGAACCAATTTTACAAATGATGACTCTCCAATAGTTATAAAACAATGGGATAAAATTAATTTGGATACCGCATTTGGTATCAATTATAAACCTATCTTACATACAGACTCAATTTTGGACTCGAAAAGATATTTGAATTTTATAACCAAGGAAATGTTGCATTCGCTCAATCTAAACAAGTCTGATTTAATTATAATGGAAGCTCAAAGAACTAGAACTTCAGGAAAATCAGGAAATTCAGCTACCTTACCTATCGTACTACGAAATTATACATTTGAAAATATAATTACAAACTCCTTGTACCCTAATATAGTAATGACCATGGAACCGAAAAAAATGATGAATTTTTGGTTGTATAGATTGATTGAAAAACAAGATCAGGTTAAAATTATCTCAAAGAATACGAAAAAAATACGAAAGGAGTTGTTTGTTCAGTTTTTTAACAATATCTACACGTTACCTAATTTTACGGGTGACATTACTAGAAAATTAGATTTGCTATCTCATCTTGGCTTATCAAAAGACAACAAGATTGATGATTTGATAGATTCATTATTTTATAATCTCACTATCACTTATCAATTGAGAAATATATCAAAACTTGTATACTATATTGAAAACGAAATAGACTTGAATCAGTTTGTTCATGAACGAAACTTGGCTTATTTTGATTCAATTAAACCGATTTTAGAAAAATATGATATAGAGCCAAGATTTTAATAACCACTAATATAGAAATGACTCGACGGTAATGACTTGATTGTAGTAAATTGACATTTATGGCTGATTTGTGGGGCATGGGTAGAAGTAACTATTTGCATATTATACAATTTTTCTTGTGTGGTCTATAAAACCGTTTCTATTGTTAACGCCTTGCCTAGATAATAATCCTCCCCACAAAAATTCTATATATTTAGCCAACACTGCATCATAAACTCAAGGGAAAGTCTCCAGATGCTACCACTTGAGCATATATAGAGATTCTTTATTTGTCATTTTGTGCATTCACCAATGTAGTTTAAAATTGATATGTTTTAAACTTGTGGAGAAATCAAATGTAGTTTATGTTATAAATTCAGACTGATTTGTTACAATTTTTAAATCTCAAACCAAACTAAATGTCAGCTTCGGAATCGGTATCAATTGTTTCCAAAACCTATAGTCAACAAGACGACAACAACTATCCAATAGGAAAAATTGAAACCACTGGTGATGGTAATGAGTTTATAATCATTGACTCAAAGAAATACTATAGACACGAGTTGTTAACTGCTTTTGGAGGTGACTTTCAGGTAGGTTTACATCCTCCATCACCTCATAAATTTGGTAATCCAGCTCCGTTGGGTTTATGTGCTTTTTCAGTATCAACATTGGTAATGAGTTTATATACTCTCAATGCCAAAGATATTCATATACCAAATGTCGTTGTTTCATTAGCTTTATTTTACGCTGGTACCATGCAATTCTTATCGGGTATTTGGGAAGCTTTGAGCGGTAATACCTTTGGTTTCTGTACATTGGTTTCCTACGGGTCATTTTTCCTTAGTTTTGGTGTTGTCTATATTGAGAGTTTTGGTATTGGAAAGGCTTATCTACTTGGAGACATAACGCAATTAAAACCTGCTATTGGATTTCTACTCATTGGATGGGCTATTTTTACATTTTTGATGTTGTTGTGTACGTTGAAGTCAGAATTGGCGTTTGTATTTTTATTTGTAAGCATTTTTTTCACATTTTTATTACAAGGTATTGGATACATATTAGATAAAGAATCTTTAATCAAAGCGGGTGCGGTATTTGGAGTTCTTGTTTCAGCATCAGGTTTTTGGAACGCATGGGCAGGTATTTCAACCCCATCTAATAGTTACTGGTCTGTACCACACTTGTTTTTATCCAAATAAGATCCACATAGTTAATCATGCTTGCCTTTTTTTTATATAATGTTGGGAATTTTTGTATCATCCGGGAACCATTTTTTTGTCTAGAATTTTTATATACGAACCATTGCAAAAACTCCATTTCTGTGTCCATCTTCGGAATATTTATCCGAAAGTTCGTACTATTCGACTGATTGAGAAGAGAGATAATTCGGGTAAATTATGTACAACGAATTAAATTTTTAAGTAAAATATTTATAGAATATTCTGTGTTTCTTTGGGTATGATGATTTTTTGTTGACGATGTGTGACAGGAGCTGGCAGTGGAGAAATTAATTTAGTCCCTTGTTCATCGTTTGGTAGATCTTCCACCTCACTTTGTTCTTGATCAGTGATTTCGAAAATCATTTCATCCTCGTCATTATTTTCATCATCTCGTATCAGGTCTTCATTAAGCTCTTTATTTGGTGATTTCTTGTCTACCGTTTTATGTTTGTCATCCTGCTTATCATCATCCTCATCATCGTCATCATCATCATCATCATCATCATCATCGTCGTCGTCTTCATCATCATCGTCGTCCTCATCTGCATCATTTTCTTCTCCATCCTTTTCTTCTTCGTTCCCGTCTTCTTCCTCCTCTTCAGCTTCCTCGTGAATATCTTCATTTTCTTCATCTAAAATCTTTCTTTCTGCTTTAATTGATATAATTTTTCTTCTTAAAGTGTCGACAATATCACTCCATTCTCTCATACCTCCCATACCTATATCTCCACATACTAGAACTTTCTCAACTGGTTTCAACACTTCAAATCCAAAGTCACTCGATGAAATTATTTGAATCTGCTTCGATGTGATTGGATGTGTATACATGAATGTATTCATTGCAGGGGCAACAATGATTGGCTTCTTTATTTGTGAATTCACAGAAGGAGACCAAGATCTAATAATCGAAGTCAACAAATTATCAGCAATTCCATTCGATATTTTAGCTAGAGTGTTTGCTGATAATGGAGCTACCAACATTATATCGGCCCATTTTCTTAATTCATTGTGTAAGATTAATTTATCATAAGGGTTCTTTGGTTTTTTATTATTCAAATTTGAACTCGAATTCACATTAAGCGTGGAGCTTAGTGTTGAAGTTGATGTGATTGTTGTTGTATTAAGAGTATTATTTTCATTATAGTTAACCCATTCATCTTCATCTCTCCAAATCTTGACGTCATTATGTAATTTTAAACCTCTTAAAAAATGACTCGCACATTTAGTGACTATTAATTGGATGGATATTTTGTTTGTACCAAAAATTTGAAACAACTTATCGATAATCAACGGTACTTTTATTGTTGCAACAGAACCAGTACACGCCAACAAAATATGAAACTTACCGTCGTCTTCTTTAGATAAATATTGCTGAAATGGGACCGGTGGACCAACTGGCGATGCAACTATAGTCTTGTTTGATTTTTTTATCGATCCTCTACGAGATGAACTATTTGAATTGGTACCTGTGATTTTTATAGGCTGTGTTGGCAACTGTTGTGGAGAAGTAGTGGAATTAGCACTTGAAACTCTGCTGAATGGTGGAGGACTAGGAGATGTCAATCTTTTAGTGTTTAATAAAGGAGTTTGAGGATCAAAATTAAAACTTTTCTTGATAGCATCAGATGATAATGGCTCTTCTAAGTTTGAAGGTGGTGGTGATTGAAGTGAGCGTTTTGGAGCTATAAAATTCAATGCATCGATATTAGGTGAGTTAAATTTCTTTTTTAATGATGACTGTCTTGAAGGAAGTTTTGACTCTGAATTCTCTTGCTGTTGTTGTTTAAGCTCCTGCTCGTGGATATTTGCAGAAGATGGTTGAGCAGAAATAGTGAATCTTCTCAACCTTTCTTGATCAGAGTCAGTGAACGAAACACTTTGATTTCGAACAGGAATATGTTGTAAATTTGTAGTTGGTGCGCCATCCCCAGTTACAGGAGTCTGTGCCTGAGTCTGGGTCTGCTTTTTGAGTATTGTAGAGGTGTGTTGTGTATTTTCATCGCTCGAATTTAAGTTAGTCTTGGGTTGGACACTTGATGAATCTAAAGACTTTAAATTTTGATTTTCCTGATTTAATGGAGCCGGTGAGTCTCTATTTGGTTGAGGTTGGGAAAGAATAGATGGTGTTTGATTCATCGACTTGAATTAACAAGAATTTGGTACTGAGAGTGTTGGCAACGAGTAAAAATTTGATTCAATATAATTATTCTAAACCTGATAACTGGGGGAGAAAAGTTTGAAGAAAAATTTAATTTAACTACGAGGATAAAATTTTTCTTAGATAAACTTTGCCTACAAAACTTGAGACCAGCAAAGTTAACAACCAAAGCTAAACCTCGATTGATAAGTAGAAAGCAACGTAGCAGTCAAACAATTTGAAGATCTCGATTATACTCTAATTAAATGTACCTCTTACAAAGTAACTTGTACTTCGAGATGATAACTAAAGCTGTTTCAATAGATAGACAATTCAAGAAGAGGCTTGAAACACAAGTGTAAGCAGATATTAGCTTTCTCAATTTTAATGTTTGTACAACTAATATCTCGTTTTTAGGATCTTAAATGATGCCAGAGTCTGTAAAAAATGCTTCTTTGGCTGTGATCTCATCATAAGTTAATTAAATGCCTTGCTAGATGCCATGAATCTTCCACTGTTCACCAAATTGCATGGAAACCATAAAATTCATAGTCAGTGTTGGTTGTAAAATTTGGTATTTCAAGATTCCTGTATAGATTAATATATTTTCCAACACGTACACATTATCAAACACTATACCAAGATGAATCTCCGTCAACAATTGACTCAATTCCTATCCTTGGCCTACGTATTTACTTCTGCATTTATTGTATGGAAGTCTTTATCTGTGATAGCCAATTCCCATTCTCCAATAGTTGTTGTATTGTCAGGCTCAATGGAACCTGCGTTTCAAAGAGGTGATATATTATTTTTATGGAATAGAAACAGAATTCAGAACGTAGGTGACATTGTTGTTTACGAAATTGAGGGCAAAAACATTCCAATTGTTCACAGAGTTTTGAGAGAACATCACAATAATGAAAAACAATTGTTGTTGACTAAAGGTGACAATAATGCAGTTGATGACTTGTCATTATACTCGAAAAAACAACAATATTTAAATAGTAAACAGGACTTGGTAGGCACTGTAGTAGGATACTTACCATTTATTGGGTATATAACCATTTTAATTACTGAGAATGTTTATTTTAAATATGGTTTATTAGGTATTTTAGGTATAAGTTCATTGATATCCAATGAATAAGAATAAATATACAAAAGGAAAGATTGTACTATCATTAAATGTCATTAAAGTTTATGAACCTATAAATATTATCTTTATGTTCTAAATTTTCGTTTATGCAAAGTATTATTGATTTTTGGTTGGTACAGGTGGTGGTGGTATATATGAATTGCCATAGCCTAATCTCTTATCCTCATTACTATGATTTGTTCGTGGTGTTAAAATCAGGTCGTCTAATAATGCAGGAGCATTCTCTATGATTATTTTCCTTAAATTTTGTCTTCGGATGGGTTTGGGTAAATATCCAGACATACCCACCGTCAAACATTCTTTATAATTTGAATCATCTGCAAACGCCGTTAAAGCAATGATTGGTTGTTTGTAATTTAAGTTTTGTCGTATCATTTTCGTGGCTAGTAACCCATCAATTTTTGGCATTTGAACATCCATAAATATCAAGTCAAATTCTTCGTGTTTTGTGATTGATTCTTTAACAAACTCAACTGCTTCTGCTCCATTACATGCCATGATCAAATTTTCAAATCCTTCTAGTTTTAACATTCGACGTATGACTTCTTGATTAACCAAATTGTCTTCGGCTACCAATATTCTTATATGAGACATGTTTTCTAATATGGATGGTTGGTTTGTCGATGATGTACCTGATGGAGTTACTGTTGGCGTAGAATTTAGATTTAAATTTGATTGTGATTTGTCATTGGCCGTACCAGTTGAGCCATAAGTTAGTAATGATTTATCAATTTTTAAACTTAAGGATGGTTTCTTTGGTAAAACGACTACGATGCTATCTTTTGAATTTTCATTTTCTGAATTCTCTTCTTGTTTTTTCTCTGTTTCTTTCTCTTTTTCGTCTTCTTCTTCTTCTTTTTCTTCTTCTGTTTCCTCTTCATCCTCAGTTACAAATTCGACTTTTCTATTAATTTTTGCGTTTTGATTAAATTCATCTTGAGAATTTTTCTCCAACACATCATGTGGAATCATGATTTCTCCAACTTGAGGAAGTGGTAATGTCAATGTAAATTTGGATCCTTTTCCAATTGTAGATTTCAAAGTTAATGTCCCGTTCATCATTTTCGCCAATTGTTTACAAATAGATAATCCTAAACCTGTACCTCCATAGCTCCTACTCAACGACTGGTCACCTTGTACAAAAGGTTCAAATACTTTCTCTTGTAACGCCGGCTCAATCCCCGATCCTGTATCTTCAACCTCGATTTGAACCACCCAAACTTTAGAGTTGTACATTTTCCGAACTCGATAGTTCTCCCCGCCAAACTCAGCCATCGGCGCCATGCTTAAATCGTATTCTGGTTTTTTATCAAATGCGGTATACGATTTGTAATCTTTTGCTTGTGGCATGACGTTGTGACGAGTAATTGGTGATTTCTCTTCACTCGTGTCTGAAGAAGCTTTAGTATCTTGCGTTTCGATTGATTCTGATTTCTCATTGGAGTTTGGAGGTGTTGGTAAAGGTTTATTAAACTGTGATTCAAATACTTTGTTTTCATACTCTTGTGTTGATAATGTAAGGATACTAATATTATCTTCATCGGTGTCGTTCGAGATTAGATTATCGATATCGGAATTCATCTTTGGGTTTCTCTTACGTACCGTTTTCAAATTGTTACTAGTTTCCCTTCCTGTATTTCTAGACTGTTGGTCCATTTTTGTATACAATTTTTCATAATCTCCAAGTTTCGATTTTTCTATATCATACTCCCCGAGTAACTTGAAAGTCACAGTGACTGAACCATCAACTGGGGTGAATTTTAATGAATTTGATACTAAATTCATTATAATCTGTAACATTCGATTTGAATCTCCATAAAGATATAACTTTCTAAATATATTTGGTTTTACAAATATCTTAAGATTGACTCTTTGATCATTTGCTAGTTTGCCAAAGATGGATTTTGTCTGGTACACGAGCTCGAATATTTGAAATGTAGATTTTTCCAACTTGGACCTATTAAGGGTGTTTTTCGAATAGGTGAGTAACTCGGTTAATATGTGAAGTAACAACTCTCCCGATCTATGAATCAACTTGAGTGACTCTTGTATTTTTGTATAATCAGCTTCGTCCATTGCAATTGAAGTCATTCCTAAAATACCATTTAACGGGGTTCTCAACTCGTGAGAAATATTGGCAATAAATATAGTCTTTGCTTCGTTTGCTGCTTCTGCTTGTAATTTCGAAGCTTCCAACTCTTTTGTCCTCGACTTGACTCGATCTTCTAAATGACTATACTGTTTATCCAACTCTTCAGTCATAATATTGAACGCTTCAGACAATTCAGTCAATTCATCTTTGAAAAACTTCTTTGACCTAGGAATTCTGGTAGGTAGTCTCATACCAGATGAGTACTCGGAACTTGAACCTACGCTATTTCTCTTTTCATTCAATTTGTTATGTTTTTTGAAACTAGTAATCTCTTCAGTGGCTTGTCTCAATTTTGAAATCGGTCGTATGAACCAAACAGCCAATGGAAACGTGATCAAACACATAAACACTCCAATAGCGATGACCACTCCAATGATAATTTTTTTCAATCGTTCTATCGGTTTATCAAATTCGGATTTTCTCTGAATCACAATTATCTCCATGATTAAATTAGTGAAATGCAACTGGGTGAATCCAATGGATACTTTTTCACCCGAATAGTTGGTGACATCAGAAAGCTGGCCCACCTGATGACTTACGGCTTGCTTTATCGATGATGATGAGTTGATGTTATAAATCTCTCCCGGGATCAATAACGAGTCCTTCATGGGGAAGATTGGCTGGAATCCAATTGCTTGCTGATTATCGTTTTTTGAATTATCTTGCGTATTGTCGATACCACTCTGTGGGTTGCCATAGATTGGCCGCACCGCGATGGTTGAATAATCCTCAGAACTAACATTCAAAGCACTTTGGATGGGACTGGCCGATGCTATAATGGAAAGGTACCCCAGCACGTAGGGAGCCTCGATGATGATACTGGTGTTACTATACACGGGGATAGTTAGACCAAAAAAATACGGAGACAGAAACACATTATCGCCAGTGGTATCATTGGCCACAGGACCTGTCACGTACAACGAATTCGGGTCTTTCAACAAAGTAGACGGTATGGAAGCATTTTGTTGCAAGGGGAATAAAACATCTTTAGCTAGATCAGATACAATTGATGCATTATTATAACTCGAGGCCATCACTTGTAAATCAAGGTTGTATAGTCTTGCAGCTGCAAATGTTTCTGTTGAGGCTATGTATTGTTTCAAAGCATCCTGAGCATTCAAAAACACAGCTTGTGAGTTATTCCCAGCCCTATATTGTGATAATGGAGTGGTTATTGAGCTTGTACTAGCGAGTGTGGAAAATTGATATGCAACGTATGCAATAGCCTGCTCCACCTGCGTTGTCTTCAATTGAGATATAACATATAGTCTTTCCAATCTTAAATGAGTTAAATTTTCACTGAAATATAGACCGGTGACGACTCCAAGAATGAGTAAAGACAAGAGTGATGAGATGCACACTAGGATAATAAGCTGGGGTCGTATCCCAACCTTGAGTCTTCTCCTCATGGGTCTTGTATTGTGACGGAATTTGAAATGTTATTTGAAATGTTTTGAAAAGGTTGTTTGAAAAGAAAAAAATGTCTAATAATAATTGCAACTACCGGCTCAAGCTTACAAATCGAAAAACAGAAATCTACAATTCTTAAAACACAATACTACACAAGTTTTAAGTCCGATCAATCCATATGCCATGACTGTAACAATTGAAATGAAAAGACACCTCTTGGGAATCAAGAATGGCCTCGATACTTCCTACTACAGTGTATGATGTAATGCTAAAAACAAAAAAATTTGGTGCGAAAAAAAATACTAAAAAATAAATTTATCGTAAAATCTGAAGTTTTTTTGGTCGACTTGATAACGAGATGATCGAGTGATCTTACTGTAAACAAGGGTAAAAGAGAGCGCTACACGACAGCAGAAACAATAAAAGTTAACCAAAAAACCATTAAGCAGAATAATAGAAAAAGCATCAACTTTCATTAGAAAGAAAATAATTTCTCAAGCTACTCCTAGAAATAAAACTCGCATATTCTAAGTGGAAATATTTTTCAAGGTATTTTTCAATCATATAATTTTCAAATGCCTCTAGTATTTCAAAAAACAAGTGGAAGAGTTATTCTATAAAAAGAGGAAGTTGCAACTTTTTCACGCGGTTGATAAAATTCATAGCTTTTCTTTGTTTCAAAATGGTCGTGGTCAAGAAAATTGATCATAACATTTGTATACAAAATACTAAAAAGTCAAAAGATTTCTCCTTTCTTGTTTGGGACAAATTGATATGTTGTTATAATCTCCTTCAATTTTCCTCTTTTCACTTTTATGAAATTCACATATGGATATAGAGCAAGACGTTTTTTGTGTTATTGTAGATCTTGAGTGCATCTGGAGTTTGGCGCAAGATAAATAACTGACACCTCGTAAATCTTTTTAACGTACATTGTATAAAATTGACAAAAACCGCACAACAAATTTACAGCTTATATGCCAGCAATGTAAAGTATAGGATCTCGGTGATTAGCTTCCAAGCTTTGTAGCACAAGCTCTAATCCATAGAATTATAAAATTCAGAGCTATAAAATTTATGCTTCAACCTGCTTCATCTCATCGCAGATCGTCTATATTTTCACGTTAATCTTGAAGCTATTTAAAACAAAGTATCTACTTATTAACCAAAATATAACACCTCCAATCGATAAACATCCAACTAGTAACATAAAATTATCATATTGCTTTTGTGTCCCATCAGCTATGATTGCTGCTGCAATGGGTATACCAAACAAATTTGCTGCCGATAATACAAAATTCAACACACCATACTTTGTCCCCATTTGATCAACCGGCGTGATCTGTGACAAACATGCAGGTAACAAGCTTAAAATCGATCCTGAGCAGAACCCACCAATTGCTGCAAACGCCCACAACACTTTATCATCGGAACCAAATGGATAAACTAAAACAAATATGCTCAAGCAAAAACTTAAAATCATAATAATGTTGACATTGAATCTCCCGTATATATCGGATAAATACCCCGGTATCCATCTGCCTAAGATCCCGGCTCCATTCCATGCGGTAAGTAACAAATATGATGTAGATTCGCTTGCACCATTGGCAATCGCATAAGATGCATAGTATGTAACCAATAAAATTAATGATAACTCAGTACAAAATCCACCAAGTGCAACCCAAAAAAATTTAAAGTCTTTAATTTTGATTAAATTCCAACCAAACTTAATTTTTTTCCCATTTTCAGAATCGTGTGTGATTTCTTTTACAAGTCTTTCCTTGACTAGAAAAATTGATGATATTTGACAAAATAAACAAATAAATGCTAGAATTCGAATGGACCACACAAATCCAATTTTTGGATATAAAGAATTAAGCATAAGCGGAAACACTAATCCTCCAACTGAGCCACCACTCATTGCAAAGCCTGTAGACTAAATACCGTTAGTAAAGAAGCTAATAAAAAGTTCAAAAACATACGTTTCCTCTTTTTTTCAAAAACCAATGTGATATCACACTTATCAATGGAGTCATACCCAATCCATTGCCGATCCCTAATGATATGAAACTCAAAATAAATTGCCAGATTTCAATACTATTTGCAACACCCATCAATCCTAAAAATATAAATCCTGTAGACGAGATTAATAATTTTAATGGTCCTTGCTTATCAAACATTGGTCCTGCAATCAACCCTCCAGCATACAGTAAAGATAAATAAATTGAGAATATCCAAGATATTGAACTCTGCTTTAGATGTGATAATTGATGAGTTGATACGTATGTTTGAATTGCACCAATCGAATTGATAAGTCCCAAATTTACAATCAACCCTAAAAAAGATCCTAATATAACTGAGTATGCCTTTAGCCCACCATCTGGATAATCTTCTGAGTTTTCCTCTCCGTTCCTATCGAATGAAATGACTGATGTTAGAACTGTAGAGTCTTCGTCTGATAACTGTCTTTGGTGTCTATTACTCAATTCTATGCTTTCAGTGCTTGACATTTTTAATCAAGTTTATGACTAATTCGAATCTACTATATTTCGATATCTGGAGAAAAAATAACCATCGCTTAGCATTTACATCTCCGAACAAAGATTTAAAATTGAATTATAGCAACTTTAGATAAGCAAGATAACCCACTTTGAATTTATAGTTCAACTTTCAATCTTGAGCATACAGTAGATCTTTATTAATTAATTAGTTCCAGTTCTATTGTAAAATCAATGATTGCATTTTCATACCTAGACTTACGTGAGCCCACTCGACGGTAAAAATATAATTTCAAACAAGTCACAATTCAGTGTTTTAAAATTATAAGTAGCAATTACTTGTTGAGTTCTGATCTTTTTTTAATTATTCTTTGATCTCGTAATTTTCTATTGTTGTTTACAATTGCATGGTTTTGGTATATTTAGGCGAAGTTGACATGATGAAAGAAAGTCTAATTTTTTCACTAGAGGGGATCCAAAATCAAAAGTGTTCCTGACTCGTAAACATGGCAAATTTCTCTGTTCCTTCCATAGCTTCGATGAGCAAACTATGTCACAACTCTTTGATTCGCTCATTAAAAACTTAGTCAACTCAACCTGTGAAATTTATACAATTTAGCCTAAAATTCAATATCTTCAAAAAACTCCGAAATACATTCAAATTACCTCGTAATTTTGAAACATGAATTTTCTTCTTTGAAGATTGATTATACTTGCAATTAAATAGACGATTTAAATATTACGGGCTATAATGTTTTTATGATCCATCACAAGTAAACAATCAAATGGATAGATCGATTGCAAATTGTTATTCATCTTCAAGGCTATTCAAGTATAAATTGACCATGATATTTCCTTCAATTAAATCTCATCATCATATACCAGCTTATTATGTTTTCATCATTTATAACTATCACACTCGCTACTTTATTAGTTTCTTTGGTCAAGGGTACAATTTTAAACGATGAGATTTATACATTTGATAAAGAATTTGCCTTAGCTGTTAAAACATTTGATTGTGATAAAGACGACTACTTAGACTTGGTCTACGAAAACTATTGTGGTCAAGTGGTTCACGGCTGTGATCCATGTCAAGTTTATCCAAAAGAAGAATGTCCAAAATGTTGCAAGCATAAAAACTGTGATTGTGATTGTAAGGATTGTAAAAAATGGAAATATGACGTTGATTTTAATGTATTTAGTCAAGATTTCAATGCTGCTTCAGGTTTAGCTGGGGTATCTTTAGCAACTCCGACTGTTACTCAATTAACTGTTAATAATATTGGACGTCCAACTGGTTTCGCAACTGTTGGAAATGTCAATACTCCATCTGGATTTCCAGGATTAAATAATCTTGGTCCCGGTAACAATTTAGTTCGCCCATCGGGTTTTCCAATTGCTTCTGGATTAGCTGCTCCATCCGTAGGGTTTAATGAAGTGTCTGCTGTTGCAATTTCTGGATTGAGCACTCCAACTGGTTTATCGGACTTATTAACAAATGATGGTTATTCGCATCCATGGAAAGAGCCATTTTGTAAAATCTGCGACAAAGATGATTATTACTTTTTCACATTATGTGACTCAGTTTTGAAAGATGAGCAAGGTAATATTGGGGAAATTGCATGTAATCACCAATTCCAATTTAGTCCTCAATGTCAAAAAGATGCTCTTTACACAAGTGGATTCTCAATTAAATATAAACATGGAGAATACTTACTTGCATTAAACCATAAAACATTATTTTGGCAGTGTAAATGCGATGACAAATGTTTATACAAAATCTACGATAAAAAAATTGACTACGATTGTACACCAATTGAATTAATTGTTGTTGTTAAAAAAGAATGTTGTGATTAATTTACAATCAACTGTGGTTTATAAAACTCACGGAAAATATTGTAAGGGTGGTTGTAAAACTTACCATTTGTTTTAATTTCTTGCTCATTTTATTAATTTCGGTTAAATAGTTAAATAGTCAATACTTATAATTTCTAATACTTTAATTAATGTTGATGTCTCATTGAAGCCGTTGAATTGAAGGGCATGGATTAAAGTGGTTGCAAAATATTTAAAGTAGTGCATTCCAAATTAAATGCGGAAAATATGCAAGCCCTTCGCCCACACACTACCTGTTTCTTTTTCTATTTTCCTGACTACGAAAATCTATATTTAATAGTTGCAACCACTTTAATCGATTATATTCAAATCAAAATGGCAAATGAATATATTCAGTTTAAAGATGGAAGCACTTCCAAAAAGAAAACCTTTCACTTTAAAAAACTAGCTACACTAATAGCATTGATTTCGATATTGCTATGGGGTTCATCATTCTTATTAATTACCATCGAAAATTTCACTTCTAGATTTGAATCATTCAACTTACAATCAATACAGGATATTGATAAAAATTATGAAAATTATGCTTATCCTTCAAGAAAACCAACAGACTTCAAAGGTAAGTTACCATTAACTAAAAAAATATACGATGATCACGTATTATCACCACATTTACAGTCAATTCAATGGATCAAAGAGCCGTCATCAATTTATAACGATCAAGGTACTTATGTTATCAAAGAAGCTGATGAACAAAAAGACGACGAATTCAAGGTTATTGTAAGATCGATAGCAGACGAAAATTACGAGAAGATTTTAATACACAGTAGTAAGTTCACTCATGAAGATATCAATTACAAAATTGATAGTTTTAGAGCATCTCCAGATTTGAAAAAAGTCATTTTACAAACCAACTCAACTTCATCTTGGAGACATTCATCATTCTCCTTGTACTGGATTGTAAATGTTGAAAATTCTGAAATAACTCCAGTTTACGATACAACAAATAAAATATCTACTGTTTCATGGTCACCAGACTCAAATGTGATTGCCTTTATTTATGAAAATAATATTTATCTAAAAGATGTCGAACAAGATACTGTTAAACAAGTCACCGTTGATGGCTCGAAAAATATATTTAATGGTAAACCGGATTGGGTTTACGAGGAAGAAGTCTACGGAACTGATTTAGTGTTATGGTGGTCGCCTTCTGGAGACAAGTTTTCATTCTTGAGATCAAATAATACAAATGTACCTGAATTTGTCATTCCATTTTATGCTCAATCGAGTCATGAAGACTATCCCGAGATTGTCAAAATCAAATATCCAAAAGCTGGGTATCCTAATCCTATTGTTGATATACTATCATACAATTTAAAAGAAGATAAATTGTTGGAGCATGATTTGAATTCCAAGCAAATTGATTCTGAGAATCGTTTGATCACTGAAGTTGTTTGGATTGGCGATTCATTATTAGTTAAGACCTCGAATCGTGCAAGTGATTTATTAGAGATATTTTTAGTTGAAGATGAGTCAACGAAATTGATACGTTCGTTGACTGCAGATAGTTCATGGTTTGAAGTGACTACTCATACTTTATATGTCCCAAAAAATAAAACAACCGGCATAAAATATGACGGGTATATAGATACCGTCATTGACAATGGTTACAGCCATTTAGCATATTTTTCACCACCAGACAATCCAGTCTACGAGTTATTAACTAAAGGAAATTGGGAAGTTGTAGGAGGGGTAGGTGCTTTTGATCATACTAATAATCAAGTTTATTTTACAAGTACCATGAAACTGTCAATTGAAAGACACATTCATTCGTTTAATTTATTGGATAGATCACATAAAGGATTACCATATATCAAAGATATAACAACACAAGAAGGTTGGTATTCGTCCACTTTTTCATCAGGAGCAAGATTTTTATTTTTAAGTAGTTTGGGTCCTAATGTACCAACTCAAAGAATCAATGATTTGAAAATGAATAAAAACGTTAAAACAATTGAAGATAACGAAGAGTTGAAAAAGAAATTAAGGGATTATGTTATACCAGAGATAAAATATTCAACAGTAGAGCTCAAAGATGAAGAGGGTGAAACTTTTTTGTGTAATACAATGGAGACGTTGCCATTGAATTTCAACAAGGACAAAAAGTACCCTGTATTGTTTTATATCTATGGTGGACCAGGCTCGCAAACAATCAACAAGCAATGGTCGGTAAGTTTTAGTTCTTTGGTTGCTGCAGAGTTAGATGCTATTGTCGTTACAGTCGATGGCAGAGGTACCGGGTTCAACAACTTGAACTACAAATTAGGTTCAAAATTTAAATACATAGTACGTGATCAATTGGGTAAGTATGAGCCCTTGGATGTCATTGCAACTGCTAAAGAATGGGCAAAGAAATCGTACGTTGACCCAAGTCGTATCTCGATTTTCGGTTGGTCCTATGGTGGTTTCTTAACGTTAAAGACTTTAGAAACAGACATCGACGAGCCTGTGTTCAACTATGGTGTTGCAGTGGCCCCAGTTACTAAATGGAGGTTGTACGATTCAATTTATACAGAAAGATATTTGAGAACACCTCAGGATAACCCACTTGGTTATCAATATGGATCAATCAACAATGTAACCAATTTCAAACACGTTAAAAAATTTTTCATGGCTCATGGTACCGGTGATGACAATGTTCATTTCCAACAATCGCTTCAATTACTAGATGAATTTAATGTAGAAGAAATTGAAAATTTCGAAATGATGATCTTTCCAGATTCAAACCATGGAATGAGTTATCACAATGGTAACAAGGTTGTTTTTGATAGAATTTTGAATTTTTTGAGCAGAGCTTTTGAAGGTGAATTCGTATAGAACATGTATTATTAGATAATAATGAATAATTAGAGCCATTTAAAAGGAAATTCGAATCTAACTGCGTATATTGCAGCTTATCAATGTTGAAGAATTATACTGCTTAATTCTTAACGAGCTTGAGGAAGTCCTCAAAGTTCAAGTGTTATTATCTTAGATTATCTATCTATATTAGGCAGTGTAGAGGCGGGCACGTGAGGTGTTTTAAAATTTTTTTTTTTTTCTCTTTTGGTCGTTCGTTATAAAATTTTTTTTTTTTCACTCCCATCTCTTGAACCAACTTGTTCATTTCAATTCAATTCTATAAAAATGATTATTTTTCAAGACGTTATCTCAGGTGATGAATTATTATCCGACGCTTACGATGTCAAATTAGTTGACGATGCCGTTTACGAAGCTGAATGTGCTATGGTCACTGTTGGTAATGGTGATATTGATATCGGTGCCAATCCATCAGCTGAAGATGGTGACGAAGCTTTAGAAGACGGAGCTGAAACCGTCAACAACGTTGTCTACTCATTCAGATTACAACAAACTCAATTTGACAAAAAATCATTCACCACTTACATCAAAGGTTATATGAAAAGAGTCAAGGCTCATTTAGCTGAAAAAGATCCAGAACAAGTTGAAGTTTTCGAAAAAGGTGCTACTAAATACGTTAAAAAAGTTTTAGGTTCTTTCAACGATTGGGATTTCTACACCGGTGAATCAATGGACCCAGATGCTATGATTGTTTTATTAAACTACAGAGAAGATGGTACTACTCCTTTCGTTGCTATCTGGAAACACGGTGTTTCAGAAAACAAAATCTAGATTGAATATATATATTTATCGACTGATGGATAGACAATTGTTCTCTAAAGTTATATCATCTTGGACATAATGAAATAACTCTATTTTGTACTTAGTTCCTATAATTGAGTTCAAAGCATGGACCCTAGACTCGTCAATTAATCTTCTCGCTTTCAACCCTAATTCTTTTCGATGATTTTTGTCTAGACCAGATACATGGTCTTTGTCTTTTTTCGTAGAATCAACTGCCCATGAAACCATCTTTCTCAAAATTGCAAAAGATTGAACAGTTTTAAACCCTTTATTATAGAGAAATTGCTTTGACTCCGGGAGTAATTGATCTAATAGACACAAGTGTCGACAGCACATGGCTACTATTAGTCCATCGAATTTTCCATTATTGATCAAGTTTGAATTTAAAATCAGTTTTAAAGTCAAGTCGGTAGCCGCACCACAGAGATGCTTCGATATCCCCACAATGTGATCCCCGTCGACAAATTTGTCTAAATTTAAATCTTTAATATCCATCTTGCTTCGTAGTACTTTTGGTTTTAAATGCTGTGATTCATTAATTATATGTGAATCACATTTGAATCGGTTGGACCCACGGTCGATTAAACCAAACCCAAACCCCTTGGATTCACTCGGTTTGTCATGCAATATACAGTGCTGGACAAACTTGGATAATTCGCCCTTGCCACATCCAAATTCAACGTAATAAGTGTTTGAATTTAGCAAGTTATGAGATTTTAGATTTGCAATCAACGACGACTGTTGGACTATGTGTTTCTGCATGGTTTTCACTTCAAACTTCTCATCCATCCCTTCGTGCTGTAGCACTTTAAACTTTAAAGGGTTAAAATTAATCTCTTGCAAAATGGGTATATACTTGGAGAATAGTTCTCCATCCGTGCCTGACTCTTCGTCTAGTTGAAAATCTTCGTACCCTTGTAAGACGCTATTGATATCTTTCTGAAACCACGCATCGGTGCTGTCTTGCGGCTTCCAATTACACTTTGTCAAATGAGATTCCAAGTCTGTTTTCCATATTGTGTGGTTTGGATCGAGCGGACATGAAATTCTTTTATCATCGACTAGGATCAAATGCTCTGAACAATACTTATTGTACGCCTTGCGCTGCATCTTGCACCGACGGTTCTTTTGGACAATCACATATTCACACTGGTGGGTCTGGCCCGTTTTCTGTTTTTTCACTGGCGGTGACATCAAAACTTGAATCTTTTTTTTCTATATCCTGATTCGGGTACCTCATCTCGATGAAGACGAATAATCAGCTATGGAAATTGGACTTACTCGAAGCCAAGTATGCTAACGCTACACCAAGGTTCAACCATACTAAGAAGTTGTTAATATCGATATCTGCAAACAACACTAAATTGATTAAGAAATTACCCAAGGATGAAAACGAAGCTCATGTACAAATTATGGAATTGAAATCAGCTGCGTTTGATAACAAGTACCATTCAGGGTACGCAAAGCTAGAGAAAGAGATAAGGAAGTATCTCAAGCAAAAGCCAATCGATTTCTTCACTACAGAAAATTTAGATAAATTCATCACTTCGAAATTGGTTAAATGTGTACAGAATTCGATACTATCGAATAAAAAGCTTCAGCAAAACCCTCCGAATTACATAAACAAAAAGTTTAGTACGATTATAATCGACAAATCAAATGAGTCTAATCCGAGTGGGTTTTTCAAGAAATTTTGTCAGAATGATAAAATAATAAATAATCATTGTTCGAATATTTCCAATAGTAAGAATATTAAAAAAATAGTGGAGGAGATAGAGTGGAGTTTTAAAATGGTGAGGGGAGATTTAACGAAGCAAGAGCAGTCTGATAGAAAGAAATCGACAGGTAAAGACGAAGAACCTAGTGATGAAGATCTAGAGGAAGAAAATTCACAAGAGGTAGATCTGAAATATGAAAATCTTGCAGTGTTTGACGATTCCAATGAGGAAAAATCAGACGAGGAAATTGAATTAGATCCTACTGTCAATTATAATGAGGTCACGGATGAGGAACCATCAGATGTAGATTCTGAGGTTGATGATTTCTTTGAAGAAGAGCCACCGGTGAAAAGGTCAAAATTAAAAGAAAAAGATTACAATTTACCTCAACTAGCATCTGGTTATTATTCTGGAGGATCAGATGACGAAGATGATGTTGACAATGATAAAGTCGTCAAGGCTATAACGACACAACGAAAGAATAGGAGAGGCCAAAGAGCTAGACAAAAAATATGGGAACAAAAATACGGTAAAGAAGCCAAACATGTCAAGAAGGAGAAGGAAGTAGCCGCAAATGAAAGGGAAAGGAGACAATTAGAGTACGAAGAAAGAGAAAGAAAAAGGCAATTGAAAGCTCAACAGCAAAAACCAACAGGCTCAAACGTTGAACCACTAGGGGAAAGAAAACTGACCGAGGTGCAACAAGATAAAAAAATGCATCCTTCATGGGAAGCTAAAAAGCAAGCAGAAGCAAAACTAAAAGCAGGTTTTAAAGGTAAAAAAATCACTTTTGATTAAATTAATATATCGTAATTTATCTTAAAATTTTTTAAAATTTCTTCATCTTTAATTTCATTACACCAAGCCTCTGATTCAATAATGAAATAATAATGGCATTTTTCTGGCTCACTAACAGATACTAATTCAGGACCTCTACCACAATGAAATTCGATTTCTGCTGATCTTTGAGGGCCATTCCAACATTTGGAACCTTTTGTAAAATGCAACTTGCCATTTTTATACTCCTTGAATGTACCTATCAATATATCATCTTGTACTATCGAGTTTAAGACGTTAATTGTATATTTGTAACCACCAAAGTTTTTTTTAATTGCCCAGTTATCAAATGATCTCAATATATCATCGGGACCAAAATCAGAATTCAAATTTGACTTGATGTCTTTAATTTGTTTTTGATGCTCTAGTAATTCCTGTTCTAATTTATCAATTTTAGATGATAACTCTGTATTTGATATTTTAGAATTTGCAATATCTTCGGGTTTAGTTAAGAACGTACCAATTATGACTTTGAAATAATGATGAAACATGTTACTTATGGATGGAGTTTTGGTGTCGCCAGAATGAGTAATTTGTTTTGTTCTTTCTACTAGTTCATGTAGTATTTTATTTGTTTCATGAATATCTTCATGAACCTCGTCTTCCTTATTTGAAATATAGTTTTGAAATTTATGAATAGAATTTTTCACTGCCAAGTCATTGAAATTTGGATTATACTCTTTTGACAATTTATCGAGAATTCTTTCAAGTGCTTGAATTTTGGTTTCTTGATTTATAATTAATCTTTTGTGATTGTCTATTCTATGAATCAAATTAGTAATCTTGTCCCCTAATGCATCAAACACCGTTAAATCTTGTTCGTCTTGAGATTCAGCTTGTAATCGAAGTCTATTTATTTGCAACTTCTTTTGTGGTATTTTCATTTCCAATTCATCTAATTTGGCTATCAACAGATCTCGCTTCGTCCTTGCCTGTCTTATAATAAACTCCTTTTTCTTCAATGCTTCGTTGATAAATTTTTGAACGCTAGATTTATAATCCTCAAACTGTTGATTAATCTCGACGCATTTACTTTCACAACCACCTAGTTTATATTCATCAGAACCATCACAACAAATATCATAGTCACATACTCCATCATTCAATTTATATTGCTGGATTGAGTTTGGATAAAAGCCTTCGTTTTTGCAGTAAAATTGAAAAGGATTTACAGGACATGCATTGGTGCCTGGTTCGTCTGATCCATCTGGACAGTCGCAGATATCATCGTTGATTTGATCAAAGGATAGTTTTATAGACGAGTCATTTAAACAAGACCAGAATTGCTCACCATTGATAATCTGAGGCTGATAAAGGTGTTGATTCTCGGGTGACACTCCAATTATCTCAGCGAGTGCAAAGGTTATTAAAAATAGAAATATCATTGAATCTGATTGTTTAATCGCGTGGGTGAAAAATTTATTATTCTACAGGTATACACTCTCCATTGATCGTCTTGTCCTTTAAGATTCGTAGACATGCCTCGACGACAGCTTGTAACTCTACTGGCTTGATGTCTTCTACCACGTTCGCACCCATATCTGTTTCTCTGACCAATCCCGGCATGATTGAGTTGACTCTGACTTTTCCACGCAACTCATGGGCCAAACTCTTTGTGAACCCTAATAATCCTGCTTTGGAAGCTGCGTATATCGATGTCCCCGGCAAATATGTGTCGGTCAAAGATAGCATTGACGAGACGTTCAAGATCGATGGGTCCGCGTGTTTGTTCTTCAACATGTTTCTCAAGCATAACTGAGTTAGTAATATAGGTATGGTTAAATTCAAGTTGATGGTGTTGTAGATATCCTGTCTGGGGGTTCTGGCAAGCAAGGAGTAGTTTGATATTCCGGCGCAGTTCACTAATATGTTGTATGGGTCTAGCTGTAGCTGGGGCTCGTGCAAGAGATTTAGCAAGTCAACAGCACGGTAAGAATGTGTTTGGGATCCATTTGTAGATAATTCTTGAACTGATTGTTGGAGCAAACTCTCATTCTTGGAAAGGAGTGTGACACTGGCTCCTTCTGTGGCCAAACTCTTTGCGATTGCCAATCCAATTCCTCGTGATCCTCCTGTAACCAAAGCAGTCTTGCCTGCAAACATACAATATTTGTTTGAAAGTCGCTACCAAATCAAACAGTGAATTGAATTACTTGCTAATCAAGTATTACATTTTAAGTAGATATTACAACAGGTGTGTAGACTGCCAGAGAATTTGTAGAGGAGAGACTACTAACCAGTTTTGTTTCCAATCTCCCTGAATCGGCACACATTCAAAGTGAATCTTCAAAGGTAGTGAGAAAGTTGATTACAGGATAAAGGAAACCAGTTGTACCTTTGGATCAAATAGAGTGATTTTTTTTTTGTACTGAAACATTTTTTAATCTATACGCATAGAAAGTACACTTTTTAATGGATTCACAGGATGGTATAGCATCAATATACCTACTAACATGTTTAATCATCACA
Source organism: Insectozyma parachauliodis (assembly GCA_030565145.1). Classification (NCBI taxonomy): domain Eukaryota; kingdom Fungi; phylum Ascomycota; class Pichiomycetes; order Serinales; family Debaryomycetaceae; genus Insectozyma; species Insectozyma parachauliodis. The sequence continues at coordinate 158,510 of JAJMBB010000006.1, read as the reverse complement.
CCAGGGTCAGTGGGTCTAGCGGTTTATCATTGCAAGAGGAAAAGCAATAAAACTAATCCAAAGCTATATAACACCATGGCAGTGCTTCTACTACTACTAAACGTTAACATATGGTATTTCTTATCAACCAATTACAGATCACACTTGAGCAATTCCTCAAACAAAGTCATTCACGATGCGTTTCAAACACGTTTCAAGTCGTTCGAGATTCCTGGATTCACATTCATTAACAAATCTCCTGATTTTGGTGATAGTGTTGAAAACTTCAATTGCAGTTCCATTAAAACCAACAACGAGAATATAATCGTTGCTAGTGAGTTACAAAACTTGAACAAGGAAGATGATTTGATAATACTAAGGAATCAATTACGAGAAATGGCAGAGACGAACCCAGTGTACAAATTATGTTTTCAAGATGGCGAGAATGAGTCTGAGGAGGAAATATTGAAACGAAAATGGTTCAAATTTTGCGGGAGTGCGGTTTGGATGGAAAACTATGGTGTATATTTTGTCGTTAACAGAATAGTCTATGCCAAACAAGCAAGAAGAAATCACCCAACTATATCAATACTATCAGGTCAAGTTTTCGATAAGAATTGGCAGGAAATTAGAGGATTCCAGTTTCCAAACTCCGACTTGAAGTTTCCTACCATTTTTCCACACGAAATTGATGTTGGCAAGAAAGAAGTCAAAGAAATTATAGGCAGCGAAGATCCAAGAGTTGTTTTGAATGAATATTTTGTCGACAACAAAAAAATACAAGAACCTATTGTTGTATTCAATTCGAGAAGAACTGAAATTAAATGGTATAGAGCAATGCATATTTACAAACCATTATCTGATCCACATAATATCATAAGGCTATCGATCAAAGATAAGAAACGAAGTTATCGAGAGAAAAATTGGGCTCCATTTATGAACCTGCACAACAACGATTACATCAACTTTATATATAATTTCAATCCATTGAGAATAATCAAATGTGATTTGAAGACCGGAGAATGTGATAAAATTACAGGTCCAAATTTCAACACTTTGAATGCGAATGATAACGCAGGGAAACTTAGAGGTGGCACACAATTGATTGAAATACCCAAAGATTATTTACCGGAAAATATTAGCTCACGAAATAAATTTTGGCTAGGTATAGCTAGGTCTCATAATAAGGAATGTGGTTGTCTACACGAGTTATATAGACCACATATCTTTATCATATCCAAATCAAGAGATCCAGAGATTGACGATTATCAATTAGATTATGTTTCTACTTTGATTGATTTTAATATTGTTCCTGAATCCTGGGTCTTGGGTAAACAGACCTGCTTGGATGGTAAGTCAGTATTGATACCAAATTCAATTGCATATTGGAGTAAAATCAACAATGATGATTATATGGGTATAACATTAAGTGAAGCTGACCGATCTAACAAATTAGTACATATTCGAGGGTTATTGCCATACATTGAACAAATATTAATTGATAAGCCAGAACAATCAAATAAGCATGAACGTCAGTTAGAAAATCAATTACTTGGAGACTGTTCTACTTCAATGTCAGATGAATATTGTGAAAGAAGTGAAAAGTTAATGAGCTGGGGTTAAAAAATATTAAACCAACAATTACAATCTAAACTCTTGAAAAATGACAGTTGTATGAATTATATATGCAATTTTTTTGTACTTCTTATCTAATCGCACGTCAGAAAAGAATATTTTGTTCCAACGGAACATATATTAAATTTCCACCAACAGTTACAGGATGAACGATGAAACTCTACCCAAGAGTAAGCGGAGGAAATCGTCAGTCTCAAAGCAGGAGAATGAAACGAGAAGATTGGCTCAAGCTTCAAGAACTTTAAAGGCATGCGAGTTGTGTAGAAAACAAAAAACAAGGTGCTTTAGAGCACCAGAAGATTTCAATTGTTGTTTACGATGCAAATTCTTAAGTAAACAATGTTCATTTGAAAATGATAAAGAGTTACATCCACCTAATACTGCAATTGCTCGTAGTACAGAAGATGATTCTAAAAAATTGAATCAAATTTATCAAGGGGTTAATGAAATATTATCATTGTTGAAGAATGATCCACTACAACAAGGTTCAGCCTCAATTACAAATGAGGACTCACAATCTGTGTCAGCTTTTAAATCTCCCACTGAAAGTTTCTTGAACTCCCCTTTTGCTATTACCAAAAATCAATTGAAGAATAAATCAGATGAAATGCATCTTGATCCTATAATAAATTTGATTGAAACTAATTTTTCAAATAAACAACCTGAGTATCAAAATATAGTGGATCTAGATATACTTGATGAGTTTGAAGTTGAAAATTTGATTAATGATTTCCGAAGAAATTATGGTAGATGGGTATCGTTTCCACCTGGTATCTCCACCAAGAATTTGATTGAAGATATGAAAACCAAGTCACCTTTACTACTAACATCATGCTGTTTAATCAGTTTGAAATATTTAGTCTTTGTCGGAGATGAGTCTAATACTGAGAATAAAAAATCAAAGTATTTGAATTTGGTCAAACAATTAATCAAAGATTTAAATCATTCTTTTTTGAAATATACTTCTTTCAAAGTAAATGAGTTTGGATTAACTGAATTCTTACAATCGATGGTCATATTATCTATATATTCAACATCTATTTCTTCAATGGTCTCAACCATTCTAGAAGAAAATAATAACTTACACGATGAAGAGTTACAAAATTTCAATTTAGACCCTTGGCTACTATCGTGTGTTGGTATCACTACATTTATTACAAAATCATCGTTTGGTATGTTTAAAAAACCAAGAACTGAAATCTCAAACGTTGAAACACTCACAATATTACGCATATATAATCACCTATGTTTGGTCCATTTAATCAATAGTATCTTTTCTGGTAGAATGGCCGTGCTAGACGATATCAGAATTGGTGATTGTTCATCAGCTTTGAGCTTACTAAATGCAACTAATTTTGATGGTCGAATGGTTAGTGAAATTGGAATTTTATTCATTACTTACAAATACATTCAACGAAATTCAAACGAAACGAAGGTTGAAAACATTGAAAAGAATTTCTCAAACGTAATTGATGAGATTGGTCAGTGGTTTGTCCACTGGGAATATCTATTTGAGCAACCCGCTTTACAATTTGTCGAATTCAATTACAACTTTTGTTCCATGTTGATTTATTACAACTATGCATTCAAAAAAATACCCACTGATTGTATTGATTTGGAATTATTTGATTTGGATAATTTATCATATACTTTTGAAAACACTTCAATTGAAATTTTGCTAAAAATGTTTCATCATGGTAAAGATACAATAGATCAAATAAATAGTATCAAAAATGATTCGTATTTTGCTTATTTGTCAGATCAAATCCATTTTTGCTTTTATTTTGCAACCTTCTTTGTCATTAGACTAGTCAAGTATTCGATGCAATCAAATGAAATAAATTCTAAACTTGATTCCGAAGTCATCTCAGCGGTTATAAATGATATTAAATTAATTATAGATAAATTTGATAGGGTCAGATTCAACAATGAAAATGATATAATATCGAAATATAAAGCTGTTCTTCAAGACTGTTTGAAGGATAATACATAATAGAAAATTGTTTTTAGATATTTGCTTGAATGCAGTCTAAATATTTTACTGTTTATTAAATAGATCAAGATTATCATTTAATACACTTATTTATTTATTTTAAATGACCTCTATAATTATTTGACATGTAATCTATGTGAACAAACGCTCTTTCGACATTAGGCAAGCTTTCAATCGAATATTGCAACGCTTCAGCTATATCATGACAATCTTTGAAATCTAAATTGTGATCATTTGCAAACACCAAATCAATTTCAACGTTCAAATTATCCCCCACGTGATATACTTTCAAAGCTGTAATCTGTTTGATAGGTTCTGCAAATCTATACGCCAAGTACAATATAACTTTATAATCCAACGGGTCGGCAACTGCGCCTGTTAAATTATTTATATGTTCAAAAGCAGTGATTCCCCAGTTGATAATAATATAAATTGATAACATCAATGCGCCTAAGGGATCAAACCACCAAATTTCAAAAAAATGACCAATTGTTGGCATCAACAACGATACTGTGTTGAAAATGACATCAGTCATTGCATCTTGAGCTAAGGCTTGTACTGATGAAGACTTACTATTCTTACACCAGACCCAACATCCTAATTTCGAGACAATAGTGATCATCATGATTACAAATGCATCCAAGCCAATCTCAGCGGGAACTCTATCACTTGGATTTGAAAAGAATAATCGTTTGAATGACTCTTGTCCAACTTGAAAAAAAGATATAACAATAATAATTGAGAAAATCAACACTCCTAAAGGTTCCAATCTTGATCTACCAACCGGATACGCATGTTGTACTTTCCAATCGGTCTTTGCGGCTAACCTATTGACAATGTAGATAATGAATGTTGATAAGAAATCTAAGATTGAATCTACCAAAGAAGCAACCACTGACATAGAATTTGTCAACATTGCTACTATGATCTTCCCAATCATAAGCAACACATTAATTAAAAAATTAACTAATATCGCTGTCAAGATTTGAACGCTATCTTCTTCCGCATTGTAACCTAAAAACTTAGATCCATCGTTATCAACATTGCCTGGAACATCATAAAATCTTGAGTATTTCGATGACGTTAAAGTAGCATCTCCTTGTTCTATATCACTAGCTTGAACTTTGTTAGTGGTAACTATCCCATTAGCTTTAAGATTTGATTCATCCTCTAAAATCTTATTCAACTTCCCAGGACTTTCAGATCCGTATTGGGTTAACATATTATAATGAATCTTGCCAGCGTCTAAAAAGTTATCAATTTCTTGAAATTTTTCAATTAAATAATTTTGCTCTTGGTAGTAATTCTTCACATTTGTGTTTCTATAATGGTTTAAATCTGATTTATGAAACTCGTACCAGTTGGCCAATGGCTTCACGTTCCCTATTAACTTGAACGGACGCAAACTATTTACTACCTCAATTATACTTCTTCTTCTATGGTCAGTATCTGGAATAGTGTGACAGTCATCTGTACCTGTAAATAATGGAAGGTAATTATTATGATCAAATGGCGAATTTGGATTCGTGACGGACTGGTGACTAGATAATAATCGCTGGTATAAAGGTTTATCGGGATTCAAAGCTTGAAATTCTTTAGCACTGAATGAATATCTACGTTTTGGATGATGAAACTCTTCAAACTCAACAAAATTGGAATCATGATCATTGCCAGATGGAAGGTTGACTAAGTTTGTACCGGAAGGAGGTTTCCTCAAGTTTGATAATCCAGCTGGTGAGCTATATTGTGAATGTCTGAGTGTGTTGGGCGGAGAAGAATTTGTTATTTTTGTTGGATCTGGCTTCAACTTGGATTTATTGTTCAATAATGGAGACTTTTCACTTGAAGTATGAGATGATCGTGACATAACAGATTTATAGCTGAATTACTGGTTGTTGAATAGTTAGTGTGTGAATATAATTTTATGTTATCTGAAATCTCCGGTAGAGATTATTTTTCACCTTTTGTGTTATGATGAGCATAATCAAGGCACATGAAATGTTCTACAAAAACTACTACCTAGTTTCCATTACAAATCATCAAATAGAACATGATGAATGAATCTATGAAATCAAGATCATTTACATGACATTAAATCTTGCCGGCTTAGTAGGTAAAATTTGATGAAAGATCCATTAGCTTAATCTTCTCTAACTAGACCCCAAAAAAAACAGACCATGAATGCTAATTATCTATAAATCTGATCAAATTGATCAAAATTATTGAATCAGATTATTGAATAGATTGTTGAATCAAGTTCAGATTTTTTAGCCGGGTGAGTGCACTCATCAAGTATAAATTTTGATTTTATTTTTTCAAATCAAAAATTTTTTCACCAAACTTAATGGGTATGTGAAGAGCACCTAGTCTCGATGATTTATCATGATTAAAACAATTGATGTAACCATCGTTTACTGAGGATGTACATGCAGGACACATTGTTAAGGAATTCTTCGTTTATGATTGCAAACTTCATTCGAGTCAACTAATTCAAGTGGTATATATTAACAAATCTAGTATGTTCAAATCCTATTCCATGGTTTAATTTGTTTAAATGATGAATATGTATCCTACATTTTATGTCCGGTGAATTCTATGAGCCATTGACACACAACATGCATCACCATCTGATTAAAAACTCAATTAACCATTCTAACAACAATTTTTACTAACTTGAGAAAGGTATGTAAAATAATAATTTTACTTTATAATGATGATAAAACTTATTTCAGTTCTGCTTCTGAACCAATTCAGCTGAAGATACTCCATTACCAAAACTTATATCTGATTAATAAATAGAAAATACCAGAGGGCTTACTAACAAATTTAGGTTCATCGTTTATAAACAATACATAATTTTTTTAAATATTGAAAATTACAACTTTCCCATCGATACCTGAGGTTGAGACCTGATTATCGCTGAAATTTCTAATACTACTGATTGTATTCTGATGTATCGTTGTCAAAGCTTTGTTACCTCTATCGTTTGAAGGTTTATTAATTCTACCTTTCAAATCCATTTGTTTAAACATATTCAAAGCTTGGTGCGAGCTGATTTCTTCTTCATCGTCTACAGGAGCGCTTTCTTTGGTTAAATCTTTTTGTTGTTCGATTTGATATGCTTCCTGCCAGCTTGATTCGTTCCCTTTAAACACGATCAAGTTACAATTGAACCCACCAACAACGATGGTCGACTCGTTGATCCATACGACAGAAGTGAAGGGTAAGTAGTTTGTTTTGACACTGAGAATAGCTTTTGGAGGAGATCCCTCGCCCTGTGGATACACAACACCGATGGAGGAATCATGGCTGACCCAAGCTAACGTATCCCCATTGGGACTGAACTTGACCCCGTGAATCCAAGCTTGAGTCTCGCCAACGTAATCACCACACAAAGTTTGGAATGGCAATTTCGACCCCCAAACACTTGGCTCTGGCTTTGTGTCAATACCCTTGATGTATCCACTAAACACTCTTACGTGGCCGTCGGTGGACCCACAAGCCAACAAGATGGAATTTGGATGCCAGTCGATGGTTGTAATTGTTGACTTGATTGGCTTCTTCAAATGTTTGGATACCCACCAATCGTTCTCCTGCTCGTAGTAGCACACAGCAATGATTCTGTCACTTGAACCAACGGCGAATTTCTGACCGTCGGGAGACCACTTACACACCGTTGCAGCACGATTGATTCTCAACAAGACTAATGTTGGCTTGTACTCGCCATTGGTGTACTCCCATACAAGAGCGTTTCTATCCTGTGAGCAAGTCAAGATCTTCCCGTCACTAGAGATGTCGACTGAGGTGACCGTCTTATCGTGGTTTTTCAAAGTGGTGACCAACGTTGGTTTGGAGGATAAATTTGCATTGATTTTGTAAATCTCGACATTGTTCTCTTTTGTAACTGCAAGAATCGAACGGTCTGGTGAAAAACAATGATCTTTGATTGGCAAATGGCCCAATTGGTATATAGCAGACATAATCAGGAGTCACTCTCTACTAATTTGTTGAGAAAGAAAGGAAAAAAAAAAAATTGATATTGTATGTATATTGTATCTAGTTTTGGTGTTCTTCAGCTTGCTTTTCGTCGACGAAAGCTTTGGTCTTTTGCCAGTAATGTTGAACTTTTGGGTTCTTAATGCTTGACATTTTCCCGTCCAATCTCTCGATTATAGCAGCAAACAAGTTCCCAGTCTCTTTATTGTACAAGATTCTCAACCAATAAAAGATTAAAAATATAACCAACTGGTACCCGCTTGCATTTCTGAAAAACAATGTACGTAACACTAAGTAGACAATCAAAAATAGCTCGTCGTAAGCAATTATCGAAGCTAAGAACGATGATTGTTTAACCACAACATTGACGTTTTTCAACTTACTCAAGTGTAATAAACTTAATAAGTAATATGGGATGATTTTGAACACCGACTTGAATGAGAAACACCAGATTATAGCCAATACCAAGTATTGAAAGTTTTGGTGGCTCATCATGGTTGCAATTGGCGGCAACCAATGTAAACCAAATTTATGACTAAATGTAGCTGTTAACGCAGTGATAGATCCGAACAAAGCTAATCTATAACTAATTGAGTTGATGTAGTACTTGTTTGGTAGCCAGAAAATCTGGAATATAAATGAAATAGTACCAAAGATTAACATGAATGTGTGACCAATTAACCATGCTTTGTATTTCAATGGATTGGCAGTTGGCGGAGCTCTGATCAATTTCTTCTTTTTTCTAGACAGATCAAGCTCATTTGTAGGTACGGCTTCAGACCCAGATGTAGACCCAAATTCATTCGATACCTGCTGCTTTTCAATGGTTGTAGAAGACATTATACTACTCAAAGCAATATTATTATTTGAAAGTAGCAAAAAAGATAATCTGAAATTTTACGTAAGTACTTAAGTAATCCACACGATAAAAAAAATATGTAATAGACTGTCAAATCTAAACAAAGTATGAATCAAGATGGTATCGTTCAGAGTTTAGACTATAATCAATACTCCAGTACGCTATCACAGTTGGAAATTAAGATATTGAACGAGTATCAATCGATAAACAATAACTTGAAATTGATATCACGAGAATTGGAGTCATACATAACCACAACAAACGACATCAATCAAAATAATAAATCAACAACCATAACAGTTAATAATCTTCGAAAAATAGAAGCTAAATTGGGGTTTATATACACGTTTTTTAAAGGTGCTGTTTACAATCTCTATGCCGATCACGAACAACAAGGTGATGAAGAAGAAGGAGAAGATGAAGACAATATAGATCCAGATGGTGACAATAGTGATCAGGGGCATGAAAAAGATGACAATAATACTGAACTACTGGATCGTTCAAACATTGGCTAACATTAGTTTACTTTATTGAATGATATTTAATTATTAGGATCAGAGTCAGAAAAAATAAAATAAATTTCAAGGGTTAAATATTGATGAGGTTGAAAAATATATAATTTGTAACAATTGTTTCCTCTTAATTCAAACACCAAAATTATAATGTCAGATAACGACAAGTATTCAACTCCATTATCTTCGAGATATGCATCTGAAGAAATGTCAAGTATATTTTCACTTAGAAACAGATTTTCAACGTGGAGAAAATTATGGTTGAATTTAGCCAAAGCTGAAAAGGAAGTTGGTTTAAGTGTAATTACTGAAGAAGCTATTGCAGAAATGGAAAAGAAATTGATAATCACAGATGATGAAATTTCTAGAGCATCAGTTGAAGAAGCTAAAGTTAGACATGATGTCATGGCCCATGTTCATGTTTTTGGTGAAGTTTGTCCTAAAGCAAGTGGTATTATACATTTAGGTGCTACATCATGTTTTGTAACGGATAATGCAGATTTGATTTTTCTTAGAGATGCTTACGATATCTTGATTCCAAAATTAGTAAACGTTATTGATAGATTATCAAAATTCGCATTAGAATATAAAGATTTACCAGTATTAGGATGGACCCATTTCCAACCAGCTCAATTGACCACCGTTGGTAAAAGAGCAACTTTATGGTTACAAGAATTATTATGGGATTTAAGAAATATGGTCAGAGCAAGAAACGATATTGGTTTGAGAGGGGTTAAAGGTACCACCGGAACTCAAGCATCCTTTTTATCTTTATTCCATGGAGATGATGAAAAAGTAGAACAATTAGATAAAAGAGTTTGTGAATTGTTAGGCTTTGACATTGTATACCCATGTACGGGACAAACATATAGTAGAAAAATTGATATTGATGTTTTAGGTCCATTATCATCATTTGGTGCTACTGCTCATAAATTTGCAACCGATATTAGATTATTAGCAAATTTGAAAGAAATTGAAGAACCATTTGAAAAATCACAAATTGGATCCTCAGCAATGGCATATAAAAGAAACCCAATGAGATGTGAAAGAGTTTGTTCTTTAGCAAGACATTTAGGAGGTTTATACAATGATGCATTGCAGACCGCATCCGTTCAATGGTTTGAAAGAACCCTTGATGACTCAGCAATTAGAAGAATATCATTACCTTCTGCTTTCTTAACTTGTGATATCTTATTATCAACCATGCTTAACATCACATCTGGATTAGTTGTTTATCCAAAAGTTATTGAAAGAAGGATACTTGCTGAATTACCATTCATGGCTACCGAAAATATTATAATGGCAATGGTTGAAAAAGGTGGTAGTAGACAAGATTGTCATGAAGAAATCAGAGTCTTATCTCATCAAGCTAGTGATGTTGTTAAACAACAAGGTGGTGATAACGACTTGATTGAAAGAGTTAAAAATACAAAATACTTTGAACCAATTTGGAATGATCTTGAAAAATTATTGGATCCAAAGACTTTTGTTGGTAGAGCTCCACAACAAACAGAAAAATTTGTCAAGAATGATGTTGCAAATGCTTTGAAACCGTTTGAAAAGTATATAAATAAGGAAAGCGTTGCATTGAAAGTATAAATTATAAGTTTAATTAAATGGATTAATATATTTATTAAAATTTAAAATGGTCTCCAATTTTTCTTCAACCCTCCGTGTTAAAAAACGTTTTCGTTCTAGAAAACAGAAGTTATGTAGTTTCGTATCAAATTATAATAATATATCATCTAGTTTTTAGATTCTAATTGAATTAGTGGCAAAAAAAACATTTAACCTGTATTGTTTATAACGGGCAATTTTGTTTATTAGCCAGATGATTATCATGATTCTTGTATTAACTCAAAACATAATTGACACTTTAAAATAACCTTAGCATATAATAGTTTAAAAAGTAACTCAACTGATGCAGAGTGAGCAAAGAGTAATCAATTGACCTAATTAAACTTTCGTTGTCATCATATGTGAATACAAGTCAAGTGAAACAGGAGACTAAAAGGTGCGTCCTCGGAGTTTCATAATTTTGACACCAAGTACTTTGTCATGAAACAATATCAATGTAGATTTATTCATCTATATAGTAACCGGCTATCTATGAATTGAAAAAAAAAAAAAAATCTTCACGTAAACTCATTATACTCATTTGTAAAATCTCATTGATTAATTAACCCTTGATTATTCTGATTGAATTTTTGATCAAGATTATATTTGCCCAACGGCTTCAAAACATTTGAATTAGAATCAGAAAATGACTCTGTACTTCTTGGTTTAAGAATATGCTGTTGGTGATAGTGTTGCTGTTGTTGTTGTGCGTGAGGTGGAGGAGGAGGTAAAACAAAGTTAGCCAATGATGTCAAACCAGAAGCTGCAGGGCCGTTGAAATGGTTTGGGAAACGGATTTTAAATTGTTGGTATTGTGGGTTTGGTGATGGGTTTTGACAGCTTTGTTGAGTAAAAGGTAGTTGATGTAAAGGTTGAGGTTGGGGCTGAAGTTGAATTTGAGATTGATGTTGAGACTGGACTTGTGGCAAATTGTATTGGTATGGTATATGGGAATCTGCTTGTTTGACTTCTGGTGACTTTGATTTCTCAAATGAGTCAACATTATTTTTGTTCTTTGAATCAATCAAAGAACTTTTATAATTTCTCAATACATTGGTAGTCGGGAATGTACAAAAAATATCTCTATTATAGTTTAAACATTTCTGAACTGACAAATCATTTAAATCATTCAAATCATTGAATTCAATTTGTATAATACCATTATATAAATCTCGTTCAAACATTCTCCAATCAGTATAAATTGAATAATTCAAATCTTCCGGGATTAGATATATCTTCATATTACTTTTGTACCTTGGTCTGGCAATGATTTTTTTGAAAAATAAATTATTTGGAACCTCGTTAACTCTACCTAAACTGTGTAACATTTCATCGCTATTTTCTTCGTCGTCAATTAAATTAAAATCTCCTGGTTTTGCAGTTTCCAATTTTAATATTAAGCTGCCATGGACATCATCGGTTGTTGACCTTGTTATACGGATCAAAGTGAAATTCTTGTACCCGAACAATGATTGTACGGCAGTATCCAAAGAATTAAAAGTGGGTACCAAATTTGAATCTGATGTGAAAGATTTGATGATTTTATTTGAATATTCAGAAAGATCAACAACATTGTTATTAATCAATTGTAGGCCTTTACTTTGAAAATTTTTGTTGGCGCCATTGGACGACGATTCAGATTTAAAATCAATCAAATCTTGTAAGCTTGTTTGATTAGTTTTATCTTCAAACAATGAATATAATTTACGTTCATCTGTAAACGGTATTAACCCAAGATATAAGGAAAATAAATTTATACAGCTAGTTAGCTTGACTTTGATTCCTGCTTTCAAAGATTTTATATGTAATTTGGATTGTTTGGTATCATTTGATTTCTTCTTTGTTGAAAATTTTCTACGTATAGCTAGTTTGACAAAAGATTTTGATGATAGGATAGATTTATCGACTTTTGATTTGGGCACATGATCCCTCAACAGAGTCAAAGGTTTGCCCACGTCTTGTTGTTGCAGTAGTGATTTTGGAGGTGAAGACGGGGTGGATGAAGCTGTAAATATAGATGAGGAAGATGATGAATAACAAGAGTTTGCACTTGAAAAATCGGAATCACTTTGAGGAGGAGTTAAAGTTGCAGTGGATATCAGGTGATTCTCGGGTTGTTGATAATTGAAGCTTTTAATCATTTGTGGCTGGTGAGGTTGAACTTGAGGTCGAGGGAAATAAGGTTTGAAGGTTGATGAGGCTGGTGAGACTATTGGCGATGGATAATTATTATTTGAACTACTGTCATCGTCGTTGTTTAATAATTCCAAGATTCCAGCCATGTTTGACAAGATCCTGACCAGGTAAGCTGATGAGTGTGAAAAGTTGTTGATAAATTAGAATCTAACAATGATGGTAATGATGAATATACTACACCAAGATTGAGAACAAAAAGAATGGAACAAGAAGTGGAAATACAACCAATAGGCGGTAGGAGGAGAAAGAGTGAGGAAAGTGGGAAGGGGGTTGATATAAATATAATTGTAAAACAACAACAATAAAATAGTAAAGTAGAAGAATCAATAATTAACTATGGTACATCCATTCCATGACAAAATTTTAGAAAGGAATAAAGAAATAAAAAATTAAATACAAAAATAATAAAAGAGTTGGAATGCACATGTAGCTATTCACTTCTATGTGTAACTATCAATGCAAAATGTTTAAAGTGAAATGTAATTGGAATTATATTCAAAAGTTCTCAAGCAACTTTCAACAATAACCGAAACAAGTTTCAGTCTAAAATTCACACATATTCTCAGGTTAGTAAACTTTAGCTGTTAAAGTAAACTTTAATTGCAATCAAATGTTGCTTAAGCTACACACAAAAGCAAGACACATCAACTAATGTTGCCGTCGCTTTTCAATTCAATTAGTACAAAGCAAAACTATTTGCAAACACAAAAACAATACACTGTTGTACATAAGATTATTATGAATCCAACATCACAAGCTTCGAGGAATTCAGTTATCAATTTTATTATTTTCGAGGAATCCCTCTCTTTTGTTTTTCAATCAACTACGGAGTTAGCCTTAAAAGAGTAATAAAACTGGGTATCACTGCGTCAACTTTCTATTTATTGGTTCCGGATTGTATTAGGAAATGAGATGATGGAATATTCCATCAAACAACATCAACAAAATGCACTTTTTTCTTTCAGCTCTACATTTGGTTTTGAAAATTGGTAAATCAATATTTATTTTAAGGTCTGCAAATTTTGATGGGTGTTTACTATAAATTGTGGATAGTAAATATTATGAACATCAACAGCAATCGGAAAACTAAAATTGGGACTGGAGCTAAAGCAAGAATAACAAAAAAAAAAAAAAGATTGATGTATGCAATGTAAAAGAATAGCTGTCTTTTTTGTGTACGCTGTTGCACGAGAGAATCACAATAGAAGCTGATTGAATTTTGAGCCAAAATTTGTGCTACCCACGTCTTTTAACTTTGCTTTAACTGTTGCCTCTGTTTAATTACGATTTACATAAAATAGTGTATGTGTCTCAATACAGGAAATGTAAAGTAAGACTGAAACTAAAACATGACTAAACTGAAACCAACTTAAAAACTAAGCTTCGAACGAAGAACTTCTGGGAGCAAAATAAAAACCGAAGAATCGAAACATAGAGTGTCAAACCAAACAATCACAACAATAAATTCGCCTGATACTAAAGTGCAAGCACTAGATTTTATTTTGTTAAATTGTGATGGTTTTACTGCTAATTAAATTTTGAGGTTTCCTTGACATGGAAACTTTTTCAACAAATCACCATAATCTTTTGAACGTGAATTTTTGTTCTGATGCTGATTGGTTTAAAATTTTAAAGTGTGTTGCTAGAATAGTATCGATAATAAATTGTATCATAGTTTAGATAATTTCAAGTGAGCAATTACATCACTATTGTAATTTTTGTGTGAAGGTATTTAGCCTGGATCTCGAAAACACACTCAGAACAATTTTATCAAACAAGAAAAAAAATGTCTTTTTCTAAATTGACGTAACCAATTTCACTTTTGATTATATCTCTATTATTGTATTTCAAATGAACCTCTGAATTTAAATCAATCAAATACTCAATTTAAAAATCAGATTTAACATAGCTTGTAAATTCAAAGCTTGATGAAAATTTTACTACATTTGATATCAAAATTAGCCACAGATGGATGCAATCAGCCCTCTACTCTATTGCTCTCTCTCTATCTAACTGTGTATGATTCATTAGCACCCAATTGGTTCTACAAGCTTTGTGGTAAATAATGTTAAATACGTGTTTAACAATGTTGAACGATGTGTTGCATCCGGCAATGATTAGCATATATCTATAAAATTATCTCACGGAATAGAAAAGTTGTATCAAGAGATTAATAAAATTAGAGATGATTAGTAAAATAACCTCTTATACATCAACAATATTTTATTGTATTCATAAATTCTTATCATAAGGTGCGTCTTAAACTACAACTCAATTAAATTATGTATCATGCTTCTCCATCAACAAACTATTTAGTTGTTTTTGGCTAATGTATTGTTTTATATAATCCACAAGCTTTTGCAAAGTAAAGATATAAATATAAAACAAATATTACATTGATTTTAGATTACGTAATACAGATGAAAAAAATAAGTAGTGCTAAACTACAAGAAGGAAAAAAACAAAAAATCTCGAGTTTCTACAATTATGTCACTATTTTGTTTATAGATTTTACATACACCTGAAACCAAAGGTGAAACTCGACTAACAAAAAACAAACTTTTTTCACTTTACACCCTTTTAATATTGTTGTTCCTACTATCCCAAATGGATTTATTTACTATTTGTTGTCACCTAAATTACAGCTTCTTCATATTACTGTTGGTGCCCTTCAATTACACAAATGTATTTCATCACATATTTGCTATATTTCAATTTAGATAATTGTTTCAAACTTGTCTCAAATTAGTCTCAAACTGGTTTCAAACTTGTCGTAGACTTGTTTCCATGCAATTATTTCTGAAAACTTCTTCAAGTAATACATATGATAACTTATCCTCAATCAGATAATCAAAGCAAAGCAAGAAAATTCATCAACCGAATGTGAGCATTCTGATAAGTTACAACCTTAATTTTCATTTGAAAAGTTCATATATAACTCAGACCGATTTAAATGTTTTCAAATTTCAAAATAGCCCATTTACACAAAACTAACTATTATATCCGTATCTGTCTCCGCTTTCTAATTGTTTTATATGCAGTAAAGTGTTTAGTTTTGCAATATTTCTGAAAGTACCACGACCAGCAAATAATTTATTAGATTTGAGCAACAGGATAATACTCTTTGTAAAAAACCGTATATTTGTTACCAATTAGAGCTCAGCAAGGTATCTTCGTTCATAATTTTGCATATAATACGATTCATGATATTTCGACTGTAAAAAGTGCATTTTGAATTTTTTCTACATCGTCCCATATTGTCTAAGCTTGTAGTATTAAATTCATTTCTTAGATAAATCATCTCGGAATTCCACATTGAGACCAACATTAAATTGCTAGAAACCTTTTTTCGAGTCCATGAACTGAGCAAAAAAACATTTATTTTCTAACGCATAAAATAATAAATTGGTTTTGATCGCAAATTAAAAATTATTACAATTCAAAAGATTTAGAGCTGGAAACAAGTTAAAATCAAATAACAATCAGACTTCAGAATAGCTTCTACATACAACATTAGAGTTACTTTACACATCAGCAATTGATTCTTTTTGCTCAGCTTGTCTAATAATTCAATCAATGATATAACTCATTAACTTCTCAATAGTTTTCTTCAAACCATTTTACGTTACTTGATGTTAAACATGCTTTAAGCAATCGTTGCAGTGTGTCGACTAATAGTTAAAAAATTGGTTTTAAAACGTGCAAATAGACCGCAATTTCTACATTAATTGAATTCAATTGATTTCTTCTAGACAAAATAGTAAGTAGTGCTTTAGTCATAAACTATATGCACTATCTAAATATATGTAGTGATTTGATTTTTTGTTACCACGTCTACGCTAAAATGTAAATCATTTTTAACAAACAAAACTAATGAACAGTGTGCTATTGAGAAAAAAATGCCATTTTTCAAGCAGTTGCTTATCAAAATCAAACCAATCTTTAATTTTTTTTTTTGTACTGATTCTTATTTATAGAATTGTTGTTTGTTACTTGTCAATGCTGTTGATTCTTCCTGTAAAAACTCATTTTTTTATTTGTAATTTTATTTTCTTTTGACTAATTTTTTGTAAAATTCTGCTTTTGGACTAATTAGCCACAAATTTTAATTATTCAGGCTAAATTCATTCCCGAGGGTTTGAGTACACGTACATAAAACTTCTAAACCAAGTACTAAACAATTTTTTACACGCATCACTCTAAATATCGTAACTTATATGTAGGCGTACTATGTATTCTATTTCCGAGCCCGAGTGACTGTACAGTAAAGCTTACCTATGATTTTATTACAATCAGCCCAAAGATCTCTTGCAAAAGTATTCAATGCGAACAAGAATCCTGAAACTGTTTGACTAGTGGCTCAATCACTAACTTTGGAATTATAAATTCTATCAGTCTAGAAGTATGCGCTTGGACCATTGGAAAAGAACATTCCTACTAAAAATTACGTTTGATGAAAGACTTGTTGTCATTTTGACAAGTAAGAGTCGTTTTATCAAAAATCAACTATTTTGTTTAAGAGTTAAAAATATCTAATAATCGAGCATTAAAATGTGACGGTCCTTGAGATATGTATCAACTTTAATCGATCAGCTTCATCAATCTCAAGTTCTCTCATATACACAATTTTATAAAAATTGTCGATGTATGATTCAAAACGAGAACCAAGCAAATCATTCTACATTAAAATTGAATCTAATTTATCATGTTGTTTAATTTTGCTGCTCGATAAATTTATCGATATCTTCAACTTCGACTAATTTTGAATCCTGTGATAAATTAACTTTAACTTTATTCTTATCATTATAATTGATTCTTGCTAATTTCAGCTGTGGCCCCCATCCATTAATTGGCTCATTCAATTTGAAAGGTAATAACCAACTTGTTATTTTTAAAAAGTTGTCACTCAAATTTATAATTTCAGATATTAAATCTTCGATACAGATAAACCCAAACTCAGAGCCAAATTTGTCTTCAACCAACTGATTATTATCTAACTTGACAGGTTTAAATTCATCTCCATCTTCTTGTTCGCCTTCTTCTCCGCTTTCAATATCATCATTTTTGATCATTATTCTAGCTCTCTTTTGAAATAATTTTCGTATTGAGTTTATTGAAGGTTGTCCTATTATTATATATGGACTTACTAAATTTAATAAACTCATGGTTTGTTTGTTGGCCTTTACAAATACACCTGTGTTTGATTGTGTCAATTTTAAAACTTGTAATATTTGGTACGATTTGGTTGGAATTTTTAACCCTTTTTGATGGTTTGGAATTCTAATTAAAAATAATAATTTATATTCTGAATCATCTGAATCATCCTGTTGTTGTTGATGTTGTTTCTTGGTCAAATTTTTTATCCTCTTTCTCTCTAATTCATTAGATTTATGATTACTGATCAAAGTTTCAGCACGAATGAATTTTTTATTCTTGTCATTTTTCTTCTTTAACTTCTTTCTTTGTTCAATTTTTTCTTTGATTTGTTCTTGCTTTTCTAACCTTTTTCTATCAGCATTTTTCCTTTTTTTTAAAAGAATTTCAGGGTTAGAGTTTAATATAGCCATGATTCAATGTAGCAAATAAAAAAAAGTAGTTTTTCAAGAGATGAGGATCTAAATATTTTGAAACAAAAAAATAAATTTGAAAAAAATCAGAGTCGTGTGTAGGTAGTTAATTTTGAAATATACATATGAGTCGAGTTACCATCTTTTACACTTCAGCACAAACACATTGATCATATTGTATTCTTATGATTTCTTTTTTTAAAAACTTTGGTAAGACTTATTTTTTACATTTATCAAATCATCTAAGATTGAAACATAACATTTTATCTATTTTTTGTCATATTGTGTTCAACTATTATCCTCATTGGCTTTTGTTAAATTTAATGGATTTTCGAGACTATCGCATAATTTACTTTTATTATACAAACTTCAAAAATTGCTGATCAGGTTGATTGTAGTGATTTGGAAAATTTGAATTTTATGAAAATCCCAGGGTGTAACAACAATAGGAAGTACTGAAGAACTTATGATTTTAGTCAAATAATAATCGTTATATAATTTGTTACAAAGTGTCTGAAAAGTCAACACTGATCTGAACCATATTTTAAATGAGTAGAACAACTATTTTTTTCTAATGTGAGAATTAGTTTTGGCTGCAAAATTTATTTTTTCTCTCTGTTTCTTAGTCTAGGGAAAGAGTTAGAAATGGTAAGTTTTGATTTGGTTAAAGCTCAACTACAACTATTCATATACAAAGCTGAATTTAAATATACATGTTTTATAAACATTTCTTATCAGAGTCTTAAGCTAGTTTGAATTTCATTGAAAATAATCAAAAATGATGATGCTTGATGATTTCATTTGATCAACAATTTAATAACAATGCTCTTTTGTTAATTAGACATGCAAGTCTAACTTTAAAAATGTTTCACCCATACAACACTTTTTAGGTTTATTGTTGCAAATAATAAATTTGAAGTTGTACTTTCAAAAATGCTACCAACCTCAACACAAGTTTATTTTTTTCTAGCGGAAATCAAATCATCTTTCTAAAATGGAAATTTTGATCCACCTAACAAATTTTTTTTCCCATAGTTAAAATAAAAAAAATTTCATATTATTATACTTTTACAAATTTTGACCAACTCTTTGTTATAATAACGGCAAAGTTACATTGAGCTACATTTGGAAAAGCTTACTCAATTGGCTATTAATTTTTTAATTTTCAAGTCAGTTATTTTTTCACAATAGAGAAACTTCCCACTTCCACTCCAACAGAAGAAATATCATTACTCCCAATATATCCATTCAGTCAATTACTGCTCAATTGTTAGCCTACCCTATTTAAATTTTTTGACTTCACATAGTTCAAGTGTGAAATATTCCTATATTTTTTTTTTGGTCACTATCAAACTTTCTCTTCTCATTCTTTGAGATAGAATTCACATTTGCATTTATATACTTCATTTCATATTCGTTATATCAAATCAATTCTTATTGATTTTGTTTATTTGGGTCTTTTTCAATCAGGTTTACATAGATTTTTTTCCACCATATTTATCTTTGCATTGGTAACTTCATATAGTTATCACCTATCACTTGCATTTAATCATTAGATTTGTTTCTAATGAATCCAAACTATCCAGATGATAAGGATAACAATTTCGATGTACATAAGCAACCACAATTACCGTTATCATCTTTACAAGAACAACAACAACAACAGCATCAACAGCAACAATTGAATGTGTATCAAACAGTAGCACAACAGCAGAGAATTCCTCAGGGTATTCAACACCAATTTTCTCCGTATAATCCAGCATTACCAACATTTGGCAAACTAGAACCTGATTTGTCTCAACAATACTTTCAGTCTTATGGTAATACGTATTACAATCAATTATCCCAGGACGTATCACCAAATTTACAGTTTGATTATCAACACTCGTTTGGAATGCTTGAGAATGTCGAGAAGCCTGCTCCAAAGCGAAGAAAACAGAGACATGATGCCGTTGACAAGTCGAGTGGGGAATCAGAGTTTATACAACTAGCGCTTAAAGAGGTCAATGTTCCATTGTCGGAATTAGCTTCAAGAATCAAACGATTAGAGAATGAAGTGCCTATTGATCAATCTAAATATAAGGAAGTTAAAGAAACTCAAAGGTCTTTATTTGGCATGGTGTGGTTGTTAAACTCCTGTGAAGCATCTCCAACAGCGGTCATACCAAGAAATCGTATCTACGCCAGATATGTCCAAATTTGCGCTGATAATAACGTCAGTCCATTATCTCCGGCAAGCTTTGGAAAACTTGTTAAAATATCGTACCCATCAATTACAACAAGAAGATTGGGTATGAGAGGTCAATCCAAATATCATTACTGTGGAGTCAAATTGAAAGGCGAAGAGAATATGCAACTGCAGTTGAATTTACAATCACAATCACAGCAATTATTAAGTGGATTTACTGGTAATCAAATCAATTCCCCCATCAGCTCATCGAATTCTTCTGCTTCATTTGAAGACTCTCCGGTGTCATTATCACAAGTCCATACTCCTTCGTATACTCCAATCAATTCACCTTGTGTAATAAGCTCCTTGTCGATTACAAATTCATTAGCTGATCAATTACCACTGGTATCTCATATGAAATATATTCCTAAAATCTTTGAATTGTTGAATAATAATTTAATTTTATCAGACTCAAACCCATACTCACAGATTCAATTGCCATCAATCAATCCTTACTTACCTAGAAATGATATTGATTATGACATTGCCGATACTTTATATTCATTATATAAAGTACATATCAATTCTTTGTTTGATTCGTTGAGATTCATGCAGATAAACAAATTATTTTCACACTTTAACAATTTTAATAATATCTTGACTGCACCAGTATTGAAGTTATATACAACTGATTGTTTAATAGGTTGGGTCAAAAAATGTGATTTGATCATGTATAAAAGAATGATTAGAATGTTGATCAAGTTACAATTACAATATTTCTTACCAATGGACCAATTAGCTCAATTAAAACAATTATCATCTAATTTTATTAGCAATTTATCTAATTCATTGACCAGTTTAAAAGTGTCAAAGAATTTTATAATCATGAAATTGAAACTTGCAAAACATTTTGTAAATTTGTTGAACAGGTTGACCAAGATTATTGAGACCGGTCAGCCAGCGAGTAGAATTCTTTCAGACCAGGGCGAGAAGAGCTTGATGTTGCAAGATTGGATGAAATTGGATTTGAACGAGATCATATCAAGAGAGCTCCCCTGTGCTGCAAAGAATATCGACACCTTGACGTTGATCCTCAACACTGAGGTTGTCAATTTGATTCAGATGGACTACGTATCAATGGCCGAGTATGCCAATTATGTCATCCAGTTGCCCAACAGGTTCCTTGAAATCAACCCGAGGTTGCTTTTATTATTGGTCTCCAACTTGTTAACCACATGTTTGCGAGAAATAAGTTTGTTTGGAGGTCAGAGCTTTGGAGCTTGGTGGATTGTTAGATGTTGGATAGACGAGTATTTGCCCTGGACATTGGAAATTGGAGGCTTGTTCCAGGATGATTTGAAACAAATACCAATCCAACAAGAAGTCTTGGTTGATGATAAAAAGGAAACCGATCAGCACGAGGTAGGCTCATTTGACCTTTTAAATACGTATATGAATACATAACAAAAATCAACACAATTCGTCCCCCATGATCAATTAAAGCACCAACAATCTTGTTGCAAAATTTAACCGCTATACATTTGTAACACCTTAGTTGATGAATTTAATCAATTGAATCCTAAACTTTTTACGCTTCAGTTTATTAATTTATCTAAGTACTATAACATTTTTTTGCCCTAACCTATTTATCTCTTTTAACTTTGATAGAGATATTTTATGGATTTTTTTTTGCGTATATTTAGAAGTAAAAGCGGTTGCAAAACATGACAAATAATACTGAAACAGCAAACCTTGATTTTTGGTTGAACAAACTAATCGATCACTTGATAAACACAGAGGTGTATCGGTTTCCAAACGATGATCATTCAACACGACCATTCCATGATGAATTATCAAATCAGATAATTGAAGTCACTAACAAAGACCAACAACCTGGAAACAGAGGACTTGTAGCAAAAACAAATTTAGAAATTGGCTCAAAGTTTCTAACATTAAACCTAGTTGCGTCATACTGTTCTGAACCAATTCAAAGTTTACCTGAATATGTGAAACAATACGAATCTAATTTAAAAGATTTGTACACAGAATTCATTTTAAACGATAAAGAAATTGTGATATTAGTATTAAGATGTATCTACAATTATTTTGAGAACGTGCAGTTTAGACTAAAGTTTGAAAATTTATGTACTCATCAAAAGGATATTAGACTAAATCATGATATGAACATAATCGTGGAATCGATCAAACAACCAATCATTTCCATTTTCAAAAAGCTAGCATCAAGACGTAAATTGAAATTGAACAGAATCAAAATCAGTGCAAAGAACTGGAGTTTCATAAGCAATGTGATTTCAATCGTGCTTATAAATTACCAAATTTTGTACAACTTTGAAGAGATCAACATTGGGCTTTTGCTAGAGCCTGATTTTTCAATGATCAATCATAGTTGTATACCCAACAGTTTTCAAATCCAAGATGAAACTGGGTATCACGTGATCAACAGCTTAAAACTTGATAAAAATTCAGAAATTACAGTTACCTATATCAAGTTGGGTATTCCGAAAGAACTAAGACAGTTCCATTTGCATTCAAGGTTTTTTTTCTACTGTCAGTGTCAATTATGCCAACTAAACTTTGACCCGTTTTTCAAAGTAGTGTGCGATCAATGTGGCTGCAAAATCAAATCTCCTAGTTTAAAAGGTAATTTGATAACACCAAATTTTTTAATGAAACAAACCTCATGTATCCGATGTAATAATGAGTTCGATTTGACTAAATATAAACAGAATATCTCAATACGTAATTTCTTCATTTCAATATTTTATTATCGTGATGATTTCAGTCAACTCGACGATTTTGAATACTACAACTGGACATCTAAGCAGTTTATGAAATTGACAGAAACCACCCCAATAAACCTTTTGATTAAAATGTTGTCCAACTCAACTCTGCAATTCAAACTTATCAATTCAAGATTTGGTCTATTTAAATCTTTGATAAATGAAATTATAAGTGATAATGTGTTTCCAATATTTACGTTCCCGTTCAATATGATATGTTTTGCATTAACCGAAAACGAAGATTTAATTGACAGCTTGATTTTCAAACTAAGATACCAAGTTCTAGTTAATATTCCATGTGATTTGAGTAATCAACTACACTTTGATGAATATTTGTATTTAGAACTCGCAGAAATCATGTATTATATAATTTTCAATCAAATCGAAATTCAATTGCCGTTACAATGTGTATGCCAATGTTGTTTCTTCCTATTTAAACATGTACGTTCCAAAAATGAAACTGAAAACATTGAAGATAAGATATTACACCTCAGAGACATATACTATCAATTAGATAAAATTTCGGTTCATGATAGTTTTAAAATGTTATTCAATTTCGCAAACATCAATGTTATGTACGATGACCATAAATTTACAGTCTACAATGCATTGCACGAATTGGTACCTATATTTTATACTTTTGAATTAGATTTCAGCCTATGAATAAAAAGAACACACATAAAACTATCTTGAATCTTTTATTTGCACTAAATATTTGATACGCGGGAGGCTAACAATCGAGTAGATTAGTTGGACAGCTGATTTTGCCAAAAATAATAATAAGCTACCGTTTTTTGAGGCGTTGCATATTGCTATTCAGATTTAAAATCATACAAAAAGCATGTAAATTGTTGCTCTTTGAAATTATTTTGATCCTGACTTTTTGATTTTCTTCATACATCATTTAAAGCAACACATACTGCACCTTTGTGATGTCCATTGTACTGTCTGACAGTTTCACTGTTTGATAAATCCCATAATCTAACATAATGATCTGAACACGCAGTCACCAAATACGCACTATCTGCGCTAAAAGCACAGTCCCATACCCAACGTTGATGACCTTGTAAAGTTGTCTCCAATTTGAAGTTTTGCTCTGTTGACCAAATCCGGGCAGTGTGATCAGCCGAGCAGGTAGCCAAATGTTTCATATCGGTTGATAGTACAACTCTTGTAATATATTTTGAATGAGATCTAAATTTAGTAACTGGTGTTAAATTTGTTGAATCGTTTAAATTTTGCATTTTCCATACATAACAATTACCTTTATTATTTCCTGCAACCAACATTGAGCCATCACTAGCAACGCTTAGCGAATTGATCGGCACATCATCTTCAGGTATTAAATGGTGAGTACATTGATTTTCTCCAAGATCCCAAACTCGTATATTACCATCTTGATCACAAGATATCAATTCACCTTGATTTGGATGAATTACAACTTCGTTCACGGGACAATTGTGTTTATAATTTCGTTGTACAGAAGGTGACCTGACATCCCATACTTTAACTGTTCCATCCTCTGAAGATGTGACCATCCATTTATTTTCAGCTTGAAAAGCTAATGACGTAACATTGGTTGTGTGGCCCTCGAATGTCATCACTGGATTATTGTTGGAATTCGATCCACTGCCATTACTGCTATTATTTGTAGATCCATTCAAATTGTTATTATTATTGTTATTGTTGTTGTTGTTGTTGTTGCCACTGTTGCCAGTTTGTCGTATATCATACAACCTCACGTATAAATTTCCAGCTGCTGCTAGAAATCTCTTATCAGATGTGATTTCTAATCTATTTACTTGTGAATCTGTATGTTGAATTGTACGTGAACATACTCCTGTTAATGCATCCCAAAATCTGATTGTATGATCATACCCTGCTGATGCTAAGATAACGGACATTGAAGAATAGTAAGAAAAAAAAAAAAATGCTATGCTATATTAAAATTGTATATTAAATTTTACATTAAAAATTCTGGTTTATAACTTCTTTTTGAGCTTGACTCAAAGTTATTGGGTAATCCACTTTGAATGTAATTATTAAATCTCCTCTTTGACCTGGGGTTTTACTTATTGGCATACCTAATCCTGGATATGTAGATGTTGTATTTGGTTGAACTGGTTGTGTTCTTGATAAAGGTATTCTTCGACCATCTATTGTTGTGACATCTTTGTCAAATCCACACAAGGATTCTTTAAATGATAAATGAACGTTCATTATTAAATTATTACCATCTCTTTTGAAGAGTGGATTTGGTTTTTCTTCTATAACAAATTGTATCGTTTGTCTAGCTCCACATTCTGCTTGATAATCACCTTCATTGGCAAAATTAATCTTGGTACCTGATTTCCAACCTGGTTTGATGTTAACTTCCAATAATTTTTGTTCTTTTGTTCCACTTGCATTTTTCCTTGTAATTTTCATTTTTTTTGTTGCACCTTTGTATAAATCTTCTAATGACACTGGTAATGGCATTGAAACTGTATCTGGCTCTGGTTTTGGCTGTGACCTAGATTGTCCAAATCCTCCAGGCATACCGCCACTTCTACCTCCAGCACCACCGCCAAATGATGAAGCACCAAACGGTGAGCCTCCTCCAAATCCACCACCATTGCTTGAACTGAATGTGAATCCATCATCTCCCATACCAAATCCACCCATTTGGGAAAATATGTTAAATGCATCAGCTTGTGAGAAACCACTACCACCACCACTGCTTCTGAAACCTCCTGGAGCACCACCACTGAAATTGAATGTAGAGCCTCCTCCTCCTGCACCTCCAAATGGATTCGACGCATCTGCTGCTGGAGCGTTTCCTCTTGCTGCTTCTAACCCATAATTATCATATATCTCTCTCTTCTCCTCATTGGATAATATTTCAAATGCTTCTGATATCTCTTTGAATTTTTCAGCATTACCTGTTGGTTTATCAGGATGATATTTCAATGCTGATTTTCTATAAGCCTTCTTGATTTCTTGCTCATTGGCAGTGGGTTCTACTCCCAATAATGTATAAAGTTTCTTATCTTTGACCATACTAAATTCAAGTAAAACAATCTAATATTTTTTGTTAAATCATTTTTATTTTCAGCAATTGAGGTAGAGAAAAAAAAATGTTCATACACTTCTAGAAATTTCTATATAAGGGATCACGTGAGACATAGATTGATTATATATTAATCTTTCTTTTGAGCTAATCTAGCTTGCTTCTTTAAAGCTTTTGAACGAATAGATTTATGCATATTGAAATTTAATTTATTTGCAATTTTGGAGTAAACACCAACGGTGTTATCAATTCCAAAATGCATCAATGCGTGAGTCCAATATGGAGTCGAAGTTGCAAATCTTTCTTGAGCACCCGATCTTTTACCAACAGAATTTAAAGTTGATGTAACAAATTGTTTTGGATTTGGGATTGTTAATGAACTTTTTCTAATTTTCGACATTGCCGATGTGACTAAATATGAGATGACTAATTCGACATCAACCCCGTATGGTTTAAGTTCGCCTGCCAATGCATTTGACCAAGCTTGTAAAAATGATTTTGATCCTGAATATGTAGCTAAATAAGGTGTAGGCAATAACCCACCAAATGAGCCCATGGTTAATACCAACCCTTTTAATTTCTTGTTTTCAATAGTTGATACAATAATTGGAGCTACTATTTGAGTAATTCTTAAAGTTGCAATATTATTTATGGTGATTATGTCTTTTAATTCCTGTTTGCTAGTTTCTAAAAATGGAACTGGAATTGAATGTGATTGTCCAACATTATTGATTAAAATTGTAATTGGCAAATCAAAAACAGCTTTTTCCAAGCTTAAATAATTTTCTTCGGAGTCTGTAGAAGCGTCAAATGCGACAATTTTGGTGTTGACTTTATATTTTGATGATATTTCAGTAGCTAATAATTCTAATTTAGATTGAGTTCTTGACACTAATATAATACTAAATCCTTTTTTGGCTAATTGTAACGCATATTCTTTACCAATTCCATCGGATGCACCAGTGACAACAGCCCATTTACTTCCATTGGCTCCATATTTGCTGAAATCAACCGAAGGTAAGATGAATAAATCGGCAATTAAACTGATAAAAGATAATAAAAAGACGGTACTTTTAAAAACACCAACAAACAAAGTCCCCAATAATACGTAATAGACAATTGGGTTATCTGAAAGAGAATATAAAAATTGATTAATCAAGGAAATCATGTTTGAAGTGAAAAAAAAAAAAAATCGAAAAAAACAAGATATCTTGAAATTTACGTGAAAATAATGTATCCATAATTATAGGCTATAAAATGTGATCTCTTCCAATTTTTCATTCAAATCTTGTACATTCAACTCTGCTCTAGTAGCTTGGTTCTCAATCTGTATCAATGAAGATTCAAGTTTGATTTTGGTTTTTTGTAACTCTAGAATTCCGGAATCTATTGTAGTTAGCTCATTATACGATTCTTCCAATTTTTTTTGCACTATGTCATCTTCTATCCCTAGAATTTTGATCCATGGGTTGTTGAAATTATTCTTTGCATTCTTCTCCTGAAGTATATCTTTGTAATGACGATGTGACGATGATGATGATGACGACGATGCTCGATCTAGATTAGGTTTATAATTATAATCTCCTCTTCCTCTGTACAGGCCTCTGTAACTTCCTCTACCACGATAAGAGCCTTCATGATTTTTGGGATCATCGCTCGATTCTCTAGGCTCCGACTCTTCTCGATTATAGTATGATGAATTGTAACCACCTCTGCCATTGTAATTACTGTAACCACCTCTGTTGTGATAACCACCACTTCCTCCTCTTGATGAGCCTCTATAATTGTTGTAGTAACCGTTGGTGTTACCTCGACTGCCTCCATACGCACCACCCCTACCACGGCCTCGATAATAATTACCTCCAGGTGAGTAACTATCATACCCGTTGTAATCTGATGGTTGATCACCGGCGTTACTTAGCGAGGACCTATGATTGTTATTTTCATGTACCATATTAACCTAGATAGATTATATTTTTTTTTTCTCGTTAATCATCAACTTTTTGTTAATAATTTGTTCTAGTGAGAATAATATACTAAGAATCTTATATTGATAGTTGCCTTCCTCGTCCTCCCTCTACACACAATAGATTTTTTTTATATATGATTTTAGTTAATTAAACCGAGTAAGCTGATTTGTGCTGATATTTGACTCTTTCTGAATACTTTTACTATTTGCATCTACTTCGTGTACATTGGTCAATATGTGCTTAATGGAATTCAAACACTGTTTTTAAAATTGGAAAATGATAAACAAAATTTGAGTTTGGTTTTTAATTTGCACTCTGTAAATAACTGCCAAGTTAATGATAGGTTAAAAAAGGCAGTTGGATGAATGGTATCTACCTACTGAATGTGGATATTATAAAACTAAAACTTTACAATTCATGGTGAGTATGATGGAAGCAAAACCGCAGGTGATATGTTTCTAGACCTCTGTTATGTATTAACTTCTAATAAAGATAACTTGGACCTAGGTTTAACATCAAAATATGATCTCCATGATACTCCAAGTTGCTAGCTGAGTTACTCATTCACTTTAATAACCTGGCTAATAGTTTATCTTAAAATTATTTCATTTTATCTGAGTTTGTAGGCTGTTATCTGATCAAGATCTTGTGTCGCTAAAATTGCGTACTAAACTCTAATCAGTTGTCCCAATGGGGCAAATGCTAAATACAGCAAGTAGTGCATGTCAATTTATGGATCATTATTTTTTTTTTGCAGTTATGGATTACAAAGATACTCCAAGCAAGGATTATCTCAAACGGAGTTTGAACGAACTCGATGTGCTACATTGTAAACTAAATGTGTTACTCATAGACCTAGAGGCTAATTTGGTGGGGATAAAGCTCAAAAATAGCGAAGATATGTCGAAATTGAAGTGGTTGACAGACTCCAATGACACTATAAATGGTAAAGTCAAATTAATGAAGATTGATATATCAAAGTTGAAAAAAAATCATACAACGATAAACCTGATACAATGCACTGATACAGCTTTAATTTCCCTACCCACAAGAATGATCGACTTGACCGCATCAATATTGACTGATCAAGATGAGAAAATGTGTCAATTGCTACGGATCCAAAGTGACGCTCTACAACAAGAAGAGGTAAATCGACCCTTGAATGCATTCCTAGATACAAATATTAGAAGAACACATACAATAGATCAAAATGAGGTGGTTGAGATTGACCAGAAATCATTCATAATAGTGTCTCCCGCCACCGCAACAAGTACCGATGTGGAGGATAGTTTTATTTTCGAAGAGAAAAGCATAACTCTGTTGGGAGTTCTACCCAAGAAACCAGATCCAAACAGAAACAAACCAAATACAAAGTATACTTCATATTACTATGCAATTGTTGTGATAATGATTGTGTACGCTATGTATAAATTCAATTAAATCATTAAATATAACGACCTAATGCAAGAAACAAATATTTTCTCAATGGATCTCGTCATTCATTTTGTAAATGTACTTAATATTTATTTCCCTTGATTAATAATTCTTTGAGTTTATTGGTATCAAATTGATTCGTAAATTTGATGATCATCACTGACTTCATTTTAGAAAAGAAAAATCAAAATAATATTATATCCAATTTTCAACCTCCTTCAATTTTTATTCCAAAATAGATTAATAAGAGCTGTCAAAGAATCTACTTTTTACCAGAAAATCAAAGTCAACAGAAGTAAATACAGTCATTTCATCATTACATTTATCTCTAGCCCATATTGATTGATTTTTCAAAATTATCATCATTGAAATAATCATGAATTAAAGCTCTTTTGGCACTTATTCTCTTTGAAGGATCATATATCAACATTTGTTCTAATAAATCCACCCCTTTTGAATCTAAACTTGGGAAAATTGGATCTAAAACTTGCTTTTTCCACTTTGGAAATGATGATTTATAATCAGGCAAATAACTTACATCAGGCCAAATTTCTTCATTTGGTGTACCTAACATTCTAAAGATTCTGAAAATTTCGTCAATTTCAGAATCACCAGGGAAAACAGGTTTTCGATTCACCATTTCACCAAATATACAACCAACAGACCACATATCAACCCCAGTTGAATATTGTTTACCTCCTAACAATATCTCGGGTGCTCTATACCATAAAGTTACTACTTCATGTGTATATGCTCTTAAAGGTACTCCAAAAGCTCTAGCTAACCCAAAATCAGCTAATTTCAAATTACCTTCCTTATCAATTAATAAATTTTGTGGTTTTAAATCACGATGTAATACACGATGAGAATGACAATGTTTTATACCTTTTATAAGTTGATTCATAAATCTTTTAATCATATTTGAACCTAATCCAACCCCTTGTGGTATACTCTCCATATACTTTTTCAAATCTAGATCTAAAAATTCAAACACCAAGTATAATTTATTTGAATCTGAATGGATTATATCGTATAATCTAACTATATTATCATCTCTCATTTCTTTTAATAAAGATATTTCTCGAATAGCTGTAGAAGGTACTCCTTCATCTTCCGATTCTAATCTGATTTTCTTAAGCGCAACAACCCTATTATTGTGCTTAATATCTAATGCTTTATAAACAACTCCGTATGTACCTTCCCCGACTTTTTCTTGACGTTGATAGTCGGCCAACTCAACCATTCTAGAATTCAAGGTTAGTATTTTAAACCGGTTTATTTTTAATTAACATACATTTATGATTCAAAATCTAAAGATCAACAATTGTAATCAAAACTAATATGTTGTTTACACTCAGACTTGTTAACGAAAAAAAATAATTTCTTGCTCGTCCTAAAACAATAAAACGCGTTAAATTGCTAAATTAATAAAGCGAAGAATAGTAGCAATTGGTTACACGGTGGTACCAAATCAAAAGGTAGAAAAGACATAGATTAGTCGTGGTATGTACATAAAATCTAATGGTTCAAACCTCAAACCGGACTTGGATGAGTTAACACTAAAATTAGATCTTTCAAATTTCGTAGCTCAAGCTTTACGACTCAAAGTGATATCAACAAACCATAGAATCAGTGTAGTAATTGCAAGACTAAAAAGTCAAAAACCATTCTCAAATGGTTGTTTCGAATATTGCAAACATGTTATTCAAAATCAGGAAATTTTCGAATACAATTCAACAATACAAAAAATTAGTACACCAATGTATATATTTGTACTTCAAAGTTAAGTAAAAAGTTCATTTAATTGTGTTTATACGCATGCAACTTTTTACTGAAACGCATTGTATTGCTTAATTTGGTATGTCGATGAGATGAGAAAAACGTCATAGCCCTAATATCAAAAGTTCATTGGGAAACACTCATGTAACAATCAAATTTTATGGCTACCATTGCATGACATAATGTCATTATAGTCATTCAGCCAAGAAATCAGTCATTTAAATCAACTAGATACCCTTGACCCTTGTTTGTATACTATTAACTCAATGTCAATTCGCTCTTAATTTCAAACCTAAATTTAAGAAAATCACCAACAAAGGAAGGGCACAAAATTTGATCCTACTATGGAAAAACGGCAATTCACGACAACTTCGTATCTTGGACACTATATTTCTATTCCTTGTAACAATGCAAGAATTGGTTTAATAAGGGGGCAATAGTTAAACTAACTCTAAAGATACAGCATAAATCAAGGATCATGTATCTTTTAACTTCTCCTCTCTTTTTATCAAACATTGCTTGAACCTAAATTTCGAATTATAGAAGTGTGTCTGTTTTACTGCTTTTCCAAGGAATATCCACTAAACGAGGTTATTTAAATTGAATGGTGGAGTTTATTAGTAAAATTGTATTATCTAACTCTTATAATATTATTACGTAAGCTGTAGCTAGTAAGCTGTTTTTAGAAATTTTCATATTTGAGGGATTTTATTATTTTGTTTGTTTTGTTATTGAAACTGCTTACATAATTATTTTACTACATACACAAGTTTGTCTCTGTCTCATCATAATTAAATATCACAATCTGATATTTTTACATTTTCACTCTTCATTCATAGTTATCCTATACCTTTTCACCACCCATACAGTACATAATCACCCATATTCGTCACCAACAATATTTTTAATACCCCACTATACCATCTCATATACCTATACATAAACTTTTGTTTTCTCGGTACAAAGGCAATCGGTAATTTTTATAACTTGATTTATTTCAATGGGTGATCAAAGACCAGGGAAATTATCCAAAATAGGGAAATTATTAGGAGTTTCATCAACCAATCTAGCCAAACTTGATCAACTGCAACAAGATCAGCATCAGAGTCAAGAGCCAAAAAATGGTACGACAAAACTATCAAATGATGAAGATTTCATACTATCTCAAGTTGAGAATGATCATGTGTCGCCATTACGACCTATAAAAGAACCGCAACCACAGGCGACAATGCCAATTGGAGCTAATCTCAACTCAACCCATTCATCTCCAAAATTGAACTCAACTAGATCCCATTCCCCTGCAAACGGAATCTCCTCAACTACAACGTCGCCTATTCTGATTGTTTCATTGGATCAAAAGTTGAAATCCCAAGCTTCTGGCACCACCATAGTGTCGGCCTTGAATTCTTCAAATGAAAAATCTCAACTGCAACTACCTCCTTCAACAAAACAATCACCAGCGGTATCAAGGTCTTCTTCAGTACGAAAAATTCCTCAAGCTTCTAAATCTTCAACAAATGCTTCAGTTACAACCAAATCAAGATCAAATTCGGTATCTTCATCTCAAAATATTCCACCAGCATTACCGAGGTTTTTAATGTTGGAAGATGGTAGCCATGAACATCATTTGAGATCAGCAAAACGTCAAGAGAAACTATCAAATATGTTGAAAGATTTATTAGGTGCAAAGAAGCTAAGAGATGAAGCAAAAAGTGCAGTGCCGAATTTATTACAAGGTGCAATGCAATCTTCAACATCACAATTACAACAACAGCAACAACAGCAACTGCAGCTGAATGTGAGACCTCCAACGTTGTTTGCTGGCTTGGTGAATCATGTCAAGAATAATACTAGTCCTTATCATCAACCAGGCACTGTAGATGCCGTAACAAATAATGGTCTTAATCAACCTTCATCAACAACTGGTCCCGACTGTAGATCATTCGTTGAGAAATACGGTAGGTGTCAAGAGGTCATTGGACGTGGTTCTTTTGGTGTGGTGCGTATATCACATAAAAGGTTAGACACAGCAAATAATGAAAAATTGTATGCGGTTAAGGAATTCAAAAAAAAGCCAAGTGAATCGGAGAAAAAGTATAATCGTAGATTGACAAGTGAATTTTGCATATCTTCATCATTAAAGCATATTAATATAATAGACACATTAGATTTACTTAAAGATGCCAAAGGAGAATATTGTGAAGTCATGGAATTCTGCTCAGGTGGTGATTTATATACTTTGATTATTGCATCAGGAAAATTAGAGTATGCTGAGGCTGATTGTTTTTTTAAACAATTGATTCGAGGGGTAAATTACATGCATAACATGGGAGTTGCTCATCGAGACTTAAAACCTGAAAATTTATTACTAACTCAAGATGGAATTTTGAAAATCACTGACTTTGGTAATTCTGAATGTTTTAAAATGGCATGGGAAAATGAAATTCAATATTCAGAAGGAATCTGTGGTTCAAGTCCTTATATTGCACCTGAAGAATTTACTCAAGAAACTTTTGATCCAAGATGTGTTGATATCTGGTCATGTGGTGTTATTTACATGGCTATGAGAACAGGACGACAATTATGGAAATTGGCTGATCCTACAAAAGATGAATTTTTTGAAGAGTATTTAATGAAGAGAAAAGACGCAAAGGGGTATGAACCAATTGAGAATTTGAAAAGAGCAAGGTGTAGAAATGTGATTTATTCAATCTTGGATCCTGTTGCTGATAGAAGAATCACTGGTAAACAAATATTGAATAGTGAATGGGGTAGAGAAATAATTTGTTGTGTAGAGAATAAACACTTTGGTTGATTCAAAGCCAACAAAACAGTCATCAAATTTGAGATACATCTTGCTATGACATCTGGACAACTCATCAGATAGAGACTTGAAATCACGCAGTATTGTGAAGTTGATGAGTGAGAGAATGGCTACAAAAATAAAGGTAGTTTATTTCACTTGAAATTTGGAGTCACTTCTGTAAAAGATCATATAAAATTTTAAGACCTCAAATCATTTATTTTGTCATAAATGAAACTAATGATATTGGCATTCATTTTGCCATAAAAAGTGTTGAGTGTATTCTGTAGTTGAAAAACTAATTCTATTACGTAGAAAAGTTGGTACTGTATATAAATTGTCGTGCAACCGTTGCATCGTAAAAAAGCGCAATGTTACAATTTTGATTTTGTGTTTGAAATTGAAATTCTGTTACTTAAACGTTGTTTGAAAAATCATGAATCGTGAAAGGACATAATTAGTATTTACAATGTCTATCGGAGCTATTTAAACCAATTGCCTTTTGAAACATCAGTTTTTGGCTTATCAACGAGAATCAGTATGAAGTTTTGATTTGCTCCCATACAAAAGTTTAAATACTACCCAGAGTAGTGCTAACTTAGTTTGCCCATATAACAGTTTTATATACATAATTAAGAATTTCTGTGTATTCTCTTGCAATTGCAATTATTTTTAATTCAAGTTTCCACGTTGTACAATTTTTTGTAACCACACTTCCAAAAAAATATGCAAATATTCGGTTTGTAAATTTTTCATCTGATAAGGATCAACAATAAGAATTTGACCTATGTTCGCTTGATTAACGCATTTTCCACAGTTGCAAGAGACGAAACCAATGACGTATTTCAACTATACCCCCATGTGGTTTTAAAAATCTTAATTTACCCTAAACCACGTTCGCTATGGGATCACAATACCTTTAGACATGTATTGTCTTGTGGGATTAGCCATATCAAATTGATCCAATGAGTTTCTGTGAAACGTGGGGCGTTGATCCCCTTATATAACTAGATCAACCACTCAGTTTACTTAACTGATGGAATTGTATATACTATTTTGGTTGTTGAAATTTGCTTCAACAGTTCCAATTTCTAATCCAAGCGTCCTTGAATATGTTGATTTATTCTACGGTACTGAAAATGGAGGTCATATGTTTCCAGGTATAACCAGACCGTTTGGAATGGCCAAGGTCGGTGTTGACGTTATTGATTCCAAGTATGGGGACTCTTATTCTGGGTACGCCCCCGACGGCAAGATCAATGGTATCTCAATGATGCACGAAAGTGGTACAGGAGGTGCGCCTGAGTATGGAGTTGTTTCACAATTGCCATTTACTGGTAATTACAATATTAAAGATGAAATTACATTGGAAAGAAGTCTGCAAGACGTGGCTAAAGTTGGCTTGTATCAAATCAATACTTCGAATGTAGATATCGAATTTACTAGCAGTGAACGTAGCGGGTTTTTGAAATACAATTTCAAAAATGCTCAAGATGCAAAAGTATTGGTCAATATATCTCATCATCTACTGGCTCCAAGTCGTCCATGGTGGACGCAATATTTTGTAAATGGTTCTATTGATGGTCAATCAAATGGGTATACTGGATATACAACTATCAAAGGAGGTTGGGGACTACAGGAACCATGGACAATTTACTATTGTGGAAAATTCAATACAAATGCGACTGGAATTAAAAGCTTTCAAGGCGGCAAGAAGTTCAATACAGACAGTGTATCTTCTACATTGCAAGATGACTCAGTTGGGTTGATTTACGAATTTGATAAAGCTAGTGAGATTCAAAGTAAAATTGGTATTTCTTTTATATCCATAGATCAAGCTTGTAACAATATAGATTCAGAAGATGACTTTTATTCCTTGGTCCAACAAACCCAAGATAGGTGGATGGAAGAAGTTTTTGATAAGTTTGATGTTACAAGTGATAACAGAACTTTAGTTTCTCAATTCTATACCAATTTATATGGAGTTCATTTACTTCCTTCAAATCGAACTGGGGAAAATCCAAATTGGACTACTCAACCAACTTACTATGATGATTTTTTCACAATTTGGGATACATTTCGTACATTGAACCCGTTAATTAACATTATTAACCCAACTAGAGGTTCAGAAATTGTTCAAAGTATAATCAACATTTTTAAAAATGATGGTTGGACACCTGATGGAAGATCAGCTAATCAAAATGGTCGTGTTCAAGGCGGGACCAACTCCGATATAGTACTTGCGGATGCATTTATCAAGAATATTTCGAATATAAATTGGCAAGATGGTTATGCGTCTATGGTGAAGAATGCAGAAGTGCAGCCACCGTACTGGCATGACCCAATGGCTCCAGATGCTTCTACAAAACAAGGTAGAGGAGCATTACCCGACTGGTTGAAATATGGGTATATTACTAGAAATTACACACGATCAGTCAGTCGTACCATTGAATATTCATACGACGATTTTGCATTATCTGTAGTTGCAAACGGACTTGGTAAGAACTCAGATGGTCAGAAATATTTAAAGAGGTCATCCAACTGGCAAAATATTTGGAATTTCAATGCTTCTGCTAAGGGTAAAAGTTATACTGGGTTTATTCAGCCTAAAAATTCCGATTCAACGTTTAATTTCGATCATTATGATCCATTGAGTTGTGGAGGTTGTTATTGGGGTGATGATGAATACGAGGGGAAACCAGTTGAATATGGTTGGTCGGTACCTTTTGATATTCAGACTTTGAAACAGTTTATTGGAGATGACGAAACGTTCATCCACAGATTAAACGATATGTATCCATTACACGGTGAAAATATAGCTGATGTTGGTAATGAGCCAAGTTTTACAACCCCTTTTTTGTACAACTATGTAAATGAGCAGTATCGTACTGTTGAATTGGTTCGTTACATAATTGAAAAATATTTCGGTTCTGGCTCGAATGGATTGCCAGGAAATTCAGACGGTGGGGCTATGCAGTCATGGGTAGTGTTTTCATTGATTGGATTATATCCAATCGCAGGTACGACAACTTATTTAATTTCTTCTCCATTTTTAAACAATTTGAAGATTGATCTTGAAAATGGCAAACAATTTGAGGTAAAGACAAACAATTTATCAAGTGAAAACATATATATTGATTATATAAAAGTTAATGGACAAGATTGGAATCAAAATTGGATTAGTCATGAAGAAATTTTCACAAATGGTGGGCTGATTGAATTCTACCTAACTTCGGAGCAAAAAGTGTGGGAAAAGGGTGACTTACCACCTAGTCCAGGACATTTTAAACGATTAGAAATCTAACTGCAAGGTATTAATAAAACATTTGATAGATTTTAATTTTAATAGATAATTGATTTTACTTTCGACACCCTGTTGGACTTGTAGATTCAAGATTTTGTTTCTCAAATAATAAGTCAATTCTGAATTAGTGACAAACAAATTTAGTGGTTTATCTTGAGTGTCGTGATTCATCTGATAAATCAAATTCAAATTGATTTCGAATGGTATCTCACGGTGGATCAATTCAAATTTCAAATCACACTTATAATTATTTCCTTGTAACTCGACGTTGTCGTAATCGGTGACATTAGAGTCTAAATCGTGTTTGACAATTCCAATTTCATTTAAAAATATATAGAGTTTTTGTCCGAGTTCTGCTATTTGACTTACCTCGTCAATACTATTTAGCCGGAGATCTGAAAATGGTATATCGACTTTTTCACCATTGTGGACAAATTCTATTTTTGTTGAATAGACAGTTGAGTCAATTTTGGAGAGTAACGTTGATTTCGTAGTGATATTCATAAAAACTGATGTTTTAGAATTTAGACGACATGTTTGTGTTTAAATCTTAAATTAAGGAGTTGGGTGAGGCTGACAAAGAGAAACAGTAAGCAGAGACAATCATGAGATTAGTCAGCGGTTATAGATTTTATAAATATTTCTGATTGTTATGTCTTGCTGATTTTGTATATACACTAATGTCACCTTGTAACTTCATGTCCATTTTGATTCAAATGCTCGATGGCGATCCCTCAAATAATTACTACTAAATAATCGACAATATACAAAATATATCTTTAGCACTTAAGTTTGGAAATTTAGACATTGTACTATATTCAGCTTCAAAAAATCTAAAGGTTTACGCTTAAACGATTCAAGCTGAAAAACACCTGAATTCTAAATTTTTTTTAAAAGGTAAAGAGTTTATCCTAAATAAAGCGATGTATGTAGATAGAAAGTGTATGTATTGAATAGTTTATAACTAAATGTAGTCTCCTGACCTATACAACCATTCTATTGTCCTTTTGAAATACAGGCTTGACGGGCACTGCCAGTTAAACCACGGCATGGATCATTTCTGAGATCAGCTGAAACTAAACCAGCAGCAACGATTAAGGAAGTGACTAAAACTTTGAATTGCATTTTCAAATTGATTGATTGAAAATTGAATGGTTTACAAAACTACACCGAATGATGTCTTATTTATACACAGTTACAATCTTGCCCCAAGTACTTGCATGGCATCAATCATATCGATAATCACACTTGATAAAGAAACATGCAGTGTTTTTGATTATAAGGCACTGATAAAAAAGATCTTAATCGAGTATCAAGCGAACTTCAAATAACAAAAGATACATTACAATATTTGAAGCCGACAAAATTTCATATAAATCCCAACACTAGATATATGTCAGGTAACATAAATCGGTAGATATACTTCATGATTTCTAGTAGGAAAGGAATGGCTAATCGGGGTCCCTATACCAGAAGTAGCTTCACTTCTTGGTTTGATAAAAACAACCAAATGATAATGTATAGACGCTAGAATTTTTAGTACTATTTTACATAATTCACAGTTCAAATTTTATTCACGTATTGATTTTATTTTAAACCCTTAAACTTGTGAAACGCATATTTCAAAAAAGGTTTGGCTAGCACATTTACTACATCAAGGCAAATTTCTGTGCCGGGTAATACAGTATCGCTTAAATATAATTATCAATCAAAATATACAATTTGCTATCCGTTGTAATCATTTACAATCGAAAATATCAATTCTTGACCAAACTGTATAATATTCGTCTGATCAATTACTTGATATATCTTGAAATCGATTTTAAATACATAATTATATTCATTGCTAATAAAACATACATAATTATATTCAGTGCTAATAAAATAAAAAATCATTCTAATACTTATAGTTCTTCTGAGCCCGCAGAAATTATCATTGAATCAGTAAATCATCAGCTTTTATCAAATCAGCGTATCATAAGTTTCACTTTGTTGATTTAATCTTGAAAACTCTTCATTCTCGTCATTGTCGTCGTCATCGCCATCTTCTTCAACAATATTAGGCAACGATAATTCAGAAGATGTCGCGTTTGTATCTTGATTCGACTGAGAATTATCAATAGGTATCGAAACCCCACTCGATTCAGCAACCGGTAAATCATTTTGATCCTCATTAAGTTTAGTCTGATCTTTTCGATTTCTCAAGTAAGAGTATCCATCGTCGTCTTCAAACCCAGCAGGGATGTCAATTACGTTATGTTTCCTTTGTTTTTTCTTTAACATTCTGGACTTGATCTTTTCAGAAACTATATTGCTCTCATTCTCATCTTGATCTGGGACAATGACAGAATTCAAAATTCCAAAATCAAATCCAGCTTTATCGCTATCATTTACTTTCTTGTTGGTTTTTTGTTCCCAAATTTGCTCAAGCTTGATTTCCTCAGGTTTCGACAAACTAAATAAAAACTGTATAGTAGATAAATTCATCCCACTGATAATTCCAATGCCAATCCCTATGTAAATAGAACAAATAATAAAATGCAAGCTAGTCAAACAAAAGATTTCAAATTGGTTTTTCAACCAGTTGATATCGTCAAAAAGTTGGAAATTTTCCAACTCTAATAGATAGATTATCGGCATCAAAATTGGAACTTTGATAAACGGAATGTACAAACATATGGTAATAACTAACGACACAGGAATGTAAACCGTATTGAAAAATATAAATTTGTTGATTTCATATAATGTTAATATTGGTGACAACAAGATATTAAGTAGGGGGACTAACATGTTATGTGTAGTGAGAAAAGTAAAAAAAAAAATCTAGAAAAAAAAGATGAACACCCTCTTATTCTGTACGAAATGTGTATATATTTTATCTATAGACATTATTTCTTGTATTTCATGAAAACATACTCAATGGAGTTGATTTTGTATTATCTATTGAATCACAATTCAAGTTTCGATTTTGATTCTCTGTTGAATTCTTATGTAATGAGTTTTTCGACTCCTTTTCGTTTTTCGAATCATCGCCACTTTCATTGATATAATTTGAGATTTGTTCGTGATTTTTTGAGTTCAACTTCAAATTTTGATGCTTGATATGATCGATGTAATAATTACCAAATACTTTCCAATGGAAATTTACCAATGTCGAAATTCTATTTGATATATTTTTCAATTCACTGTTAGATGATGATGATGATGATGATGATGATGATGATGGTGATGATACTATTGAAGCTGATGTCTCATCTTTTGATTCTATTTCCTTTGATAAATCTTTGAAAATTTTAATTTCCATTAATCCATAAACTTGAGAAGTTGGTTGTATATGTTTGATTAACCAATTATGTGAAAATTCAATTAAATTTTTTGGTAATTCAAAAGGTAAATCTTTATCTGTATATAAATTTTTAACCAATTGTAATGAGATTGAATTTATATTCTTTGTCCATTTTATATTTCCATTATCATCCGTTACAATTGATAATATTTCTTGTTGAATTTTTGTTATGTTTGAATTTGAAAGTAATGATGAATTTGATTTAGAATTGATGACCAATTGTTTGTACAAAACAATACATAATTGAACACAAACTAATTGACGTACATCTGCACGTAATAATATCAATCTTGTATGGTCGAATGCTAAAGTTGAAGGAAATTCGGTTGCCATTTGTCTACAGCTCAATAAATCTATAATTGATGATATAATGATTGGTTTTAGGTTGAATTCAGTTATTTTGTTACTTGTTGATGTTATTGGTGTGGTTTGTATTGATGACGACAGTTTTGTCATAAATTTTTTATAAAACCAATTCAATGAATCATTTATATTTATTTTCTGGTGTTGTATCAAAGTTTGGAAATAATCTTTTTCAAAATCAACTGCTGTTTCAATTAATATTGGTCTGAGTATTCTAATTTGATGATTTGCAACATCTAATTTCATAGCTTCTAAAATTTGAAAAATCATTCTCAAACCATTGATTAAATAACTTACTGAGTTATAATTAAAAGCATCAATAAATTTTTGATTCATTTCAGTGACCCATTGATCTCTCATTGGAGCACAATGAGATTTAAACAAATCACCTAACCATTTACTCATTTCAATAAAATCAAAAGATCCATGTTTTAATTGTTGTACTAATAAATCAATATCTAGAATTTCTCCAACTTGTTGACGATCTTTGGTTGGTAACAAACTTAATAAAATATCTCTCAATGTTTGAAATAATATCGGTACTCTATTAACTTTAAAATTGTTGCGATTATTCAAATTGGTATCGAAATATTGTTGACATTCTTTTTGTATTTCTAACCAATACTTATCTATGATTGATTTCTTTCTTTTACCGCGTTCACCATCTAAATTAGGTCTGAATTGTAATTGAGGATCAAATAGAATATCATGCCTTAATTGTGGGTTCTTGAGAATTTCATGTAAATCAATCTCCTTCAATGATTGTAAATTTATTGGGGGTAAACTTGGAATATTTAAAAATGAAGTAGTAGTAGCTGTGGTACCTATAGATGAATTATTAGAAGGTAAATCTAATGATACATTTGAAAATTGTTTTCTTTTTGATAATGAAAAGTTTGAATTGTTAAAATTGATAATAGGTAAAGATCTTGAACGATATTTACGTATCAATTTCAGTGGTTTAGATGACGATGATATATGATTGTTATTGTTGATCGAATTATCGTTTGAGTTAGCAGAGGTGTCTAATCTTATTCTCTTACTGGAATCTGGTAATGAAGGATAGTTTCGTTTGTTAGATGGTGTGGATGAATTTTTGTTTGAGTCGAAACAAACTTGTCTAAACGGATGGTGGATGTCCAGGGCAGACGAAGGGGTAATAGTTGGTTCGATATCGGTTGAAGAGTCAACAGTAGTCGATGTTGTAGTGGTGAGATTTGTAGTCTTATTGTTGCCAGATGACGACGGTGATGAATCAGTAGTGGTGGTAGTAGTGGTGGTGGTGTTGGTGGCAATGCTAGGACTAGTGGTGGCAACAGTGGGACTAGTAGCAGACGGAATGATATTCTGTTGATTCGACATTATAGTGGTAAAGGAAGTCTGTTATTACTAGTGGTGTATGATGGCAAAGTGGTGTAATATATAGTGTAAATGATAAGTTGTGTTGATAGTTGAAAAAGAAAAGATTATATTATATATGAAAAAAGGTTGGATGAGTGTGAGTAAGTAGAAAATATAATAAATAAATAAATAATAATAGTAGTAGTAGTAGTAAAAGTGGTAGGATGAGAATGAATGGGAGATAATTTTTTATATATAAACGCGGGCGAGGAAATGTACTAGATGGATGACTGATGTAAGGAAAATGAGTAGTAGATGATGAGTTGTTGGTGATATGGGAAGTGTAATAAATTAAAGATGAATGATGACGGAATAAACAGAAAAATGCAAAATTGAAACTGAGAACAAAATTAAAACTAAACTAAAATTATGGTACAGAAAAAAAAAAGAAAAAATATATAATAATATATTAATAAAGTATCAATATAAAATAAAAAGAAAAAAAAGAAAAAAAATA
The DNA here is from genome assembly GCA_030565145.1 of Insectozyma parachauliodis. Taxonomy (NCBI): domain Eukaryota; kingdom Fungi; phylum Ascomycota; class Pichiomycetes; order Serinales; family Debaryomycetaceae; genus Insectozyma; species Insectozyma parachauliodis. The sequence continues at coordinate 115,279 of JAJMBB010000006.1, read as the reverse complement.
AAAAAGTAATAAAAAGAAAGGAAGGAAGAAAAAAAAATATCATAAAAAGTTGACTAATTTAAATTCCTATTGTTCCAAATTGAGTAATATTAAGTAAATTAATTTTTTTCGCCGTATTCGCTTTGGCCATTTGTCGTCTGACCACCATCGCTCTACCACCGCGCTATTTATCGCAGTATATTTTCAACTCTGGACGCGGTGGACATCAACGTCGGCATGAAATTCAATATTTTTCTTGTTTAGGGCAACAACACCAACAATCGAAAAAAACTTTAGTTTACTTAAGATATTAAATTACACTACTATTATTAATCGATAAAACTATATACATTAGTCATGACAATAAACCTACGAATACTAACAAAATTTACCAAGACTTTTATTAAAATTGTTGTTGAAGGGTAACTTTTTACAAGATTCCATATTGTTCTATTGTTATGTTGTGCTCATTTATTATTCTACTCAATTGCACACTTGAGTTATACCTTTATTTCACCATATCATATAAATTACGTTTGAGATATAAATACTCACATATCCTATTTTGCCGTCGACTATAGTTTCACGTAGTCAACCCAAAGGCAAACTTCTAAAACTTGATGACCAGTAGTATATTCATTTATACTCTATTGTAGTTCTGAGTGTAGCTGCATTGACTAAAAATTAACTATTTGGTCCACTACATTTCCACAGCTTTTATCGTTAACATTTGATTGCTATAAAATAGAGCACAAATTTCATACACTTGAAATTGTTTGTTATGTAATTTGTTACATAACAGAATATTATTACATAATATAAAATAATATTCAACATCTTATAGGGAACTCCATTTTCCGCGTAAGCAAATTAGCCAACTTACACTAAATTTATATTTACTTTATTTGGTGATTGATTTTTGTTAATACAAAAAATTCAAAAGTGCATTTTGTCTACTTATCATCTTATTACGATTACTATTACTATTATAATCTTAATCTTATTTATATTATAATTTTCCTTTTAAATATAATTAACCAATCAGCTAATTTAGATAAAAAACTTTATAACCTGTTATTGTACATTGAATACATAAGTCTTTGTAAACCGCTATCATTATTTTACTCAATATACAATTATTACAATTGTAATGTCTTTTCATTATATTGAACTTTGTACCCGCGACCACTTTGAATGGGGTTTTTTTTTTTCTACTAACGTTAATGATAGTTGAGAGTACAAAACTTGAATTGTATTCATTTTCTTGATTACATTGCAATCAATTTGCGACAATAACAGCAATCACAGAGGATGTATCAATGTTTCAATACATGGCTCATAGACGATTGTTGTATTTTTTGTTTTTGTTTTTCGGTCTCGATTTGTTCCTTCTTTTTGTATAATAGTACAAATACGGGGAATGAATCCGACCTCACTGATTGTAATACACAAATTTGGTTTAAGTTGATCAAGAAAAGTATTGAAATTATAATAAATCAGTAGCATTTTATATAACTTTAATATTAACATATTATTCTTATGATCAATAATTACGAATCATTCATTTCTTCTATTATATTTCATTTATTATTAGGTTTTTTGTTTCTTTCTCCCTCTTTCCACACCTTTGTTCTTGTTCTTTTTGCTTTCTTTTTTGTCTTGTTCTTTTTTTTATTTTTCACTTTCGACTCTTATTTTTTAAACTGCAGAGTATGGGAATTCTCCTTTGCCGAGGTCACGTTATCGGTAAAAAAATATGTCTTTACTTGAGGTGGAATGTGTATGAGATTGTCAGTGTGCGTCAATACCAAGACACCAAGAATATTAATTATATCAAACTTACTTACATGTTACCACTCGATACATCATTGAATACTTGCTTCAATAATGTCACCTCTTTACAATACACTTGTTCTAAATATAGATAAATGCTTTGTTTTTTGTTTCATCTTCCGGGTGAAATTTTATCCATCAACTACATGTAAACAATTTGGTATTAAAAGATTTAAGTTTGTTATTGTGATGATGATGCTTTTTCTAAATTTTTCTTATTATTCTTGCACTCAGGATACTTCTACTGTTTTAGTACTCAGGATACTTATGCCGTATTAGTGCCTTCAATCCTTGATACATTTTCATACATTGAACTTGACTCTTCACCTACTTTGGTGTGCATGAGTTTGTAAAAATACTTTTTGTTATAAAATTTTGCCTACAACGTAATGTTTGATCATTACACTTTATTTTAATGTCTTGTTTTAATGCCTCTTGTCTAAATGCCTTGTCCATTCTTTTTTCTGTCGTAAATCCAAACAGTTTGAACTTTTACGTGATACTCTCGCAAGATGTGCAAACTCCATGCTGGAGAATTTCTATTTCCGTGTCCAAAATATTATAATTTCAATTTCTTATTTGTCTGTTAGACATATACGTGTCACCTGGAAAAAGAATACCCATCAGGGGAAAAGATCTACTATTATGGTAGTTTCTCAAATACGGGGCAAGGACAAATTGTAACTATTTGCAAATTTGATTCGTATATGTTTCACCAACTCATTCGTATTTGATGAATACGCAATCAGATTAGAAAACTCATGTGAAATGCAGCCTATACAATTTAGAATACAAGAAACGATAGATTCTACTGAAGAATAAAAATTTCAATCTCTACAAAGCTGAAATGTAATAATACAATATTTCATTGCAACCCAGTACGAGGTGTTAATCAAAAGACATTCAATTTTCTTGTAACTGTCATGAAATATTAATACCCTTGTCCCACGTCTTATTCTACTTCATTCGCCATGTATTCGGCAAAAGAGATATTTGAATCAGCCACTTTAATTAAATTAAGCTTTGTACATTGCACAAACTAAAACTTTTTTTTTTTGGTTTCTTTTTTGTCCGCTTTGTCATTACCAAATTCGATTCTCAATTGAACCAACTTGAAACAAGGTATACTGATTTTTACAAGATTCGATAGAAATTATGTAAACAACATTCAAGTTTAAACACGTTTATTGCTACATTCTAAATAAATACGATATCTAGCCCTTGATTTATCATAATTGCCTTGTAGAATTTTTTTGTATTCTATTTTTTTTAATATCAACGGAACAAGAAAAAAATTGCAATCCGTCGGTTAAACTAAAGTCACTTGGTCTTTGCAAGAGAAACAAAAATTTCATTCATTTGTTATAGATCATTTTGACTTCTTCTTGTTAATTCTCATGCAATCGACATTAGTGTTCAAACGTTTGAAATTAAGCAATATATAACGCAAATTTTTACACTCATCATTAACCGATCGGATTTATTTGTTTATAGGATTAGTAGAATTAAAAATTAAAAATTATTATTTTTACAGCACAAAATAAAACGGTCAAGATATTTGAGAATTACGATGTTACCGAGATTGAATTAATTTAGTTCAAATAATAATTCACAAAACTAGATTTGTCTCTTTATTCAGGGAACTTTCTATAAACCTATCAAAATCATTAGGATCTTATCTAAAGGGTTCAAATCACTTTCCATGATTATTCTTACGCTCAATATTGCTTTTCCTGAACTTGCATTTTTAACTTTCTTCGTAGTTATTTGCGTTGAATTCACAACATTCCCCGTGATAGTACATTCCAATCAGAAACAAATCGATCAAAAAATCAATAAAGTCTTGACTAAACTGTTTGACTAATACTTGATTTTGTGTATATTGTGAGAATATGAAGCTGAAAACCAATTAATTTTCTTCATTTTGTAACCGATGGCTTGTACAGCAAATATCTAGAAGTAAAAGTAAAACAAGTTAATAGATATTTTGAATCAAACAACTCTGCTCGAGATTTCTTTATCATAACGGATTATCGATTCTTCCTTAACCCTTGAAACAAAATATATACATAGGTATTTGTGGCTGAGTACCAATGATAGACGAAACTTTAATCGAAGAATCATATCATATTGCATCACCTAGGTCTTGTGTGTGTGTTGCCCTTAATGTTTAAGTAATATCACATCATCTAGTTTAAAATTTACGTGTACTTTTGAACTCCTAGATTTGTTGCCAAATTTTTCTTCCCCAGTTCAATTGATGCTTGAAAATATAGTAACGCAAAGGCTGAATATTATTTTAGTTTGAATCCCCATTTAATTCTAGATGAATGGCTCATGCATGCACCATCGATTTCAAAAACAATCTTACATGGTTGTATATTTGAAATGTAGCATAAAGTAACGTGGTGATTTGATTTCCGTAGTCACACTTCCATGACTCATGTCAGTTACCACGGAATCTATCCAAGACTGTTATTTGACTTATAACATGTTCAAACCACTTTAATTCTCCAATTGATTTAGAAAATTTATTGTTGTAAGTAAAAGTTTGATATACGAGTAAGGAAGATTGAAAAGTATAAATTAAGTATACGATACAAAACTAAAAGAAAAAAGAAAAAAAGATTAAAAAAGTTTACCAGATGTAAATAAATTACTTGAGAATTGATTTTGTGATTGCATAGTCAAAGGAAGGTTGAACATGTAAAGTGGAACAAAGTTCAAAGCAACTTAAGGTTGACTGATGAAAATGCAAAAAGAAAAAGGACAAACTTAAATAAAGCAAAACAAGTTGTAAACTTTAATACTTTATTTGTAGTTTGAATAGTTTATATTTGTATATATATATATATATATATAGACGACAATTTTACTTTTAACAAATTTCATTTTTTGGTACTATTTTTCTAGACTATTCAAGAACAGTTTGTACAGATATTTTAGATACAATCAATTAACATAAACTTTCCACATTTTCAAAACTTTCATTAGGTACAAGTAACAGTTTATAACCGATTATAACTAATAACCGATAGTCAAGCTTCCTGGTATCAAAAAAACACCCCGAACCTCCCACTCGACTCAAAACTCCAGCTTTATTAAAAACAACAAGACTTTTATTAATCAAGCAGCCACTTATTATATATACTTACAAGTACAAATATCATCCTACAACAATAACTCACATTTGTTATTACCAACCAATTACCAATCACTGATATTTATTTTTTTTTAATTTTTTTAGCTCGTTTAATATTTGGCACATAGTTCCGCTAAAACTAATCTATTGTGTTTTTTTACTAATTTCGAGACCTTTACATAATCATTATCACGCTGCTTATATAAGTCAAGGATTGATTTGGCTAGATCACAAATATTACATAATAAGAAGTATTCTTCTGTGCATACTTCCATACAGTATCAATTATAGATCGTCTTACATTAGGTCTGAACCAGTTTAAATTTTATCTGAACCGTCTGAATTGTGATTATAATTATCAAGGTCGGCTATATACTAATTTTGTGATTTCATTATTACTTTCACATTACAAATAATCACAAGTTACCTAAACCTCATTTTATTTGATTGATATATATTATTGATATCATGTCTCATTTAATCCATCCAAATCTTGCTCCGCCATTGGTTGTTGTCAACCCAAGCACAACTAAATCCCATTTATTATCCTCGGGACCTCCAATTACAACCACTCAACCTCCATATTTGAAACGTTCTGCATCATTAAATACAAATTTGAAAAAGAAACCAAGTTTAGTTACAAGAAACTCTTCCCCTTACCCTTCGCCAAAAAAATATACCATGACTACAAATTCTCCAGACAATGAATCAAAGAATGGACTCAAAAATGGAAGTGGGAGTAACAATAGCAATGGAAACGGTAAAACTCAGGTCGTATTCATATATAAATTATATCAAATGTTAGAAGATGATTCAATATCTCACTTGATAAGGTGGTCACCAAGTTTAGATTCATTTTATATCACTCCAGGTGAAGAATTCTCAAAAGTCTTGTCTCAATTTTTTAAACATACAAATATAGCTTCATTTATAAGACAACTAAATATGTATGGATTTCATAAAGTAAATGAAACATTTCAAAATCAAGAAGAGATGAATGACAATTTTAAAATTGATAACGAAAATAATCAACAGCAAGTTTCAAAGTGGGAATTTAGACATTCAACTTCTCAATTCAGAAAAGGCGATAAAGAAGCTTTACAACATATAAAAAGGCGAAGCTCGAAAACTTTAACTTCTCAAAAAGAAGTTGTCAATTTGAAACCAATGAATCAGGAATACATATATCAAGATAATATAAGACATGATACAAATTCAACAAGCTCAAGCAGTCCAAGTTCAGTTGAACACATACCGATACTACCACCGCAACCACCACAATCGCAACCACATTTACATTCGCATTCACTTTCACCATCACACTCACAATCTCACTCGCAATCTCAGTCTCACTCACAATTATCAACAATCCCACCACAATTGCAACCCGCACAACCGCCAATCCAAGCATTACCACCTCAACAACAACCACTTACCCAAATTCAACCTCTATCGCATGTCCAGCCGCCTTCGATGCAACTTCAAGAATTAGTGCAGCCATTGCCATACGACCAAATCAATATTTTAAAAAATGATTTGTCTCAACTTCACGAAAAACATGAACATTTAACTCAAGATCTTAAATCTCAATCAAGCGATTCATTAATTATTATAGACATACTTGAAAAACTAATCGATCAAAATCAAATCAAAAATCATTCACTAGATTTAATTAATCTTAAAAACAGAATAAATCATCGATTAAATCATAATCATCTCTACAATCCTCAAGCTCAACAATTCCCTCAGAAACCTTATTTATCAAATACTTGTGAACTACATCCATCCGACGAACACAAAGCTGATTTTAAGAATGATGCAAAATCTTACTCACCATTGAGTCGTCTGAAATTTCAACCACTGAGAACAAATTCTTTACCCAACCCAGTAAATGATGTTTATCAACATCAATATTCGTATTTTCAACAAAGACATTCATTAGCCGTCATAAATAACAATAACAACAGTATTAATAATAATCATAGTAACTCGATCGACTCAAACGTGAAACAAGAGAAATTACTATCACCGAAACGAATCAATGATACTACCATTTTACCAAGTGTATCAGAAATACTACCTTCTATACTGTACAAAAAAAGAAAACTAGATTAAACTATCAAGACATCTCATTATAATTCATATATTTATTAATACACTACTTTTCATATTGTGACTTCAATATATTTATATTTATATGTGCATTTGCGTCTCGAATTTTTTCTAATTGTTTTTAATAGTAAATTTTTCACAGGGTTCTAATTTTGCAACACAAAAGACCTCCGCGAATTGATCAGCGATCGTTGCTTTAATACCATCAACGATTTTCAATTTGGGTACAATAATAAACAAAAGAGCGGCACTAATTTCATTTGAGTGGTAAGGCCAATCAATTATAGTCATTATAATTTTTATGTATTGTGGATATCGATCAAATTCAGTCGAAATCAAAGCTAATTAGTACTCAATATCTTATGTACAATAAGCTAACTATAAACCTCTACGTTACAAATACCATTACAAATACACATACGCGAATCCTTAATAAATAATAACAACCATGTTTTTTTTATTGATTATGAAGCATATGATAATCAATGTAAGCAATATTTTGGGATGTAGATCTAATATCACTGTAGCAGATAAGAAACATCTTCAATGTAAACGCTATGGTGAAAAATCTACGTAAATCAAATATCGTTGAAGGTTAAAGTATGATTGAAAAACGTTTTCGCAACTTGGAAGAATTTATTTATTGTTTACATTTAAGCCCATCCTTCAATGTGAATAAAAGGTTAAATTAAGTGCTGCCACATGGTATTGAAAAATGCTATAAATATATATCTACTAATAATCGCTTTTGAAATGATTAATGATCTGTCTTTTACCTTGGTTGTATCTACTTCAAATAGTAGTTTCTACTGATAGTTATGCTCCTTATGAGGTATCATGTCCAAATTCTCAATTGATTAGATCTTCAAGCTCAGGTATAAATGATCAAGAAAAATCATATATCGAATCCAGAAATTCAATAACAAAGGAAAACTTGAGAACTTTTTTACAAGGTTCAAATTTAGATTTTGATGTCGATTCGTTTCTTTCACAAGCAAATCCAACTATTGGATTGGCATTCAGTGGTGGGGGTTTTAGAGCCATGTTAAGTGGTGCAGGAGAGCTTGCAGCTTTAGACTCAAGAACAGTAAGTCAAAATCCGGTCTTAGGTGGTATTTTGCAATCTTCATCTTATATTTGTGGTTTATCTGGTGGATCATGGTTAGTTGGTAGTATAACTAGTAATAACTTGATTACAATTGATCAAATTTTGCAACAAAATAGTTTATGGAAAATCAATTCCATACTTGACTACTATGGACTAAACCTTTTTAAACAAATTGAAATGTGGACGAATATAGTCAAACAAGTTGTAAGCAAGCTTAATGCTGGATTCGTAGTTAGTATAACTGATATTTGGGGTAGAGCATTGAGTTACATTTTATTATCTGATCTTGAAAGTCAAGGTGCAGGGTTCAGTTGGTCTCAAGTTCGAGATCTTGAAAATTTTAAAAATCATCAGATGCCATTTCCTATATTGGTAGCCGATGGTAGACAACCAGATACTGTTATTATTAATCAAAACTCTACTATATTTGAATTCACTCCTTACGAAATAGGTTCATGGGATCCTTCTTTGTCCTCATTTCTAGATACAAGATACTTGGGAACAAATTTGAATAATGGAAAACCGACTGGTAAATGTTATAATGGATTTGACAGAGCTTCCTTTTTAATGGGTACATCGTCATCGATTTTCAATGGAGTCGTATTAAAATTAGAACAGTCAAAAATCCCAAATTTCTTGAAAAATTTAATAAATAAAATCTTAGCTGATCCATTTGAGAAAACAAACGTTGATGTTGCACATTATGATCCAAATCCATTCTATAACTTGAAAGATGTTAATAACGGTATCACCCAATCAAAAACTTTATTCTTGGTTGATGGAGGTGAAGATGGAGAAAATGTCCCATTGGCTCCATTGCTCAATCGTAAAGTCAATACAATTTTTGCATTTGACAATTCTGCAGATGATAAAAATTGGCCCGATGGTCAATCTTTGATCAGTGTTTATGAAAGACAATTTTCAGAACAAGGTAAGCATACTCCATTTCCTCATGTACCTGATACTTACACATTCAAAAACAGAATAATTAGCAAGCCAACGTTTTTTGGTTGTGATGCAAAAAATTTATCCTCCTTGACTAACGATATTTATGACGTTCCTTTAGTTATATATTTTGCAAATCGTCCATGGTCATACTATTCAAACACTTCAACTTTTAAATTGAAATATTCAGACTCAGAGAGAAATTCTATGATCAAAAATGGTTATGAAGTTGCAACAAGATTGAATGGTACTGTTGATTCAAATTTTAAACTGTGTATTGGTTGTGCAATAGTGAGAAGACAACAAGAAAAATTAAATATTGAACAGAGTGACAAATGCAAAAAATGTTTCCAAGACTACTGTTGGAACGGTGAAACATACAATGGACCTTCAGAAGGTGATAATTTTAGTGAGCACGGACGCTCAATAGCTCCAAAAAGTTGTAACTCAACTATTGGATGTTCTGGGTTGTACGAGGGTGGTGTACAAATTTTCAAGCGTGATTAATTTTCAATTCTGGCTGCAAATAGAACAGGTAGCTTAAAAATTCTAAACTTTCTTTTTAATTTTATTCTGTACATATACGAGACACATTTTTGCAACATGGAATATTCATAGTATGAATCACATATGAATTATAAGGCAAATCTTTTTGTTTTTTAAAAGTTACTGATAGTAAGTGTGAGTTTTAAGTTAAATTAGAAATATTAAAAAGCCTGTTACTCTAAAAATATATATCATTATTTGAATGATTATGTTTGTTGATCTTTCTTTTGAGAAATCCGTAGAATTATGAATTTAAAGTTCAATTTGACTTGCGCTTGAGCTTAATTTTGTTTTTTAAGAATTTAAAGTATTGATGATTTTCTTTCCATGTGATCTTAATTAGGTACATATAAATCGTACCATTGCAACGGCTTTCTTTGTCAAAACTGTAAAAAAGTTTAGATTGGAAATCCAAATCGGCTTTGAAATATTTGAATGCAACAAATATAATAAATTAAATTGCTATATACTAAACTTCTGAATTGATTTATATCCATGCGCAAATAATTTATGTCGGTGCTTCATTTATTCATTGATTTCCCTTTTTAAAGGTTCTATATAGTTTGATTCTAACTCATCTTTAACATATACAATATAATAAGGAGTTGCCGTATTGTTTTCCAAGAAATTAAAAACTTCATTATCTGGAACCTCCGTCACTATCTCATCATTATATTTTCTAAAAATATTTTTATTTTGAGGATCTTTTATGTATATCCAATAATGGCCATAGCTAGCTTCGCCTCGATGTATAAAAATTGCAAATATCGAATATACAATTTGTTTATAATCTTGAAATTGAATCGATATCAGTTTTGTTAATTGGTTGATCTTTTCATCAATTTCCACAAGTTTATTTGATAGCCTATCAATTTCTTGTTGAATAATTTGAATTGTATCTAATTCAATTGAAAGTTTCTCATCATTGATAATTCTAGATTCGAGATATTTTTTTGTCGTTTTCAAATTATCAATTATAGATATATTTGTGTCAGAATCAATTTTTAAAATATCTTGTTTAATGCTTTGTAATTCGTTTATTTCTCGTTTCCAACCAAACACTTGACTTCTTTTGCTCAAAATATCCTCATCAGTTGTATCTAAATATCTATCAAGATATATTTTTTCACTAAAAGGGATAGGTTCAATCGATTTGTAAGCCATTAATTTCTCTCGATCAAACATTACTCTTTGAACGTGGAATTGTAATATTTGCGGTAATTCAGTGATTGTGATTGATTTTTTTACAAAACCTTCATCTAATTTAACTATGTCTTCGTTAAAATAATAATCTAAAGCATCATAAATTGATTTAGGATGTTCGCTGATGTTAATAATCAAACTGAAAAACCGTTCAATCAAAATTCTTTCATTTGATGAATCAATTGGTTTGATAATTTGTTTTGTTTTACCGTAAAATAATTGTTTAATTAAATCGATTTGCTCACCATCTTTTTCTAATTTGATAGGTGGTAATGCTGTTTCAATTTGATACGTGACATTTTCAATGCACTCGGTAACGTCTTGTTGTCTACCAACTTCGATTGTGCTTTCCATTTGGTCTAAGGATATACTCAACATCTTAGGTGTATCTGATTCGGAACTATCTGGAGTTTCTATTGATTCGTCATCATCGTCGGATTCTTTAGCATCAATATCAATCAATTGATCATCTGCCTCAACAATATCAGTAGCAATCTTCAAAGTTTCTTTTGGTGTCTCTTCTTTCCCTTTGAAATCAACTGATTGCGATAATGGTAAAAATGACAAATAAGCTAGTTCTTTACTTGGTTCAACACACCGTTTATCAGTTTTTATCATTTCCTCAAATAATTTTTTCAATTGATAGATAAATTGATTTGATCTTTGTAGCTCCAGTGATTCCACACTTCTTCCGCCAATTTTACGTTCACTGAAAAATGATTCTTGTTCAAAACTTTTCTCGTTAAAATTCATTATCAATTCTCTCAATGGTTTAATACAGAAATAATATTGTAATAAACTATTCAAGTAACAAGTATTACCAATATTATCCAATCCAGCTGGCCAATTTTCTGTTGGTAATAATGAAGAATCAATTTTCCCTGTTTTTAAAAAAGTCATTATTATTTCTGATTTTTTGTCTTCACCAATTAATTTTAACGCATACCTCAACACTCTGATGTTTTTATCTGTTAGTCTCTTGTCTTGGAAGCTTTGGATAATCTCAAAGACCGACGATTGGCTAGTAATTTCAAGAAACTCATAAGCTTGAGTGGTTGTCATTGGTGGTATTTTGATATAATCATTTAGCTTTGTTTCAATATAATCTAACAAGATGTAGCTTCTTCTATTGACTGCAACTGATAATAAGGCCTTATGTAACGATATTATTTCATTGCTATTTGAATCAAATCCATTCGTTTGTAAAATATCATCTAATTTGAATTCATAGGCAGTAATCACAACATCATCTTCAGTTATTTCCTCGATACCAATTTCAGTAAGTGCCAAGTCAAGCGGTTTAATTTCTCTTTCAAGGAAACTTATCAAATTATCAGATTGTTTGATGGCAGCAATTTTTTTCAAATGATTATTGTAAAATTGATAATTTCTAGGATCAGTTTTAAACAGATTATTATACATTGCTATAATTATATCATCGTCAATGTTATTTATATTATTCTGATCAACTGTAAGACCCAAAATTTTCATTGACTGACAATAATCGTCAAATCCAATCAATTCAGACGCAAATTTTCTAAAATATGCATCTAATTTATTTGATTGCTGATTTGAATTTTTGTAATTTTTAATATATCTTAATGAATCAACATAATATATCTTGTTTGACGGGTCTGATTTAACAGTATTTTCATAACATTTAATAATCAACTCGTCTGGAAAATATCCGCTACAACTTAAACTTATAAATGCTTGATATTTATTGGTGTAATTATTATGATAATTTAAGATGCTTGAATTTTTATCGTATTCAACAATTGTATTGAATACTTGAGCCATGTTATTAGAGAATGAATAATTTGATGAAAATTCATTTGGTTTTTGTTTCAAGTTTGTACCGAAATATACTAACTCAAGTATTTTTCTGATATAAGCTTCCTTTAATTCTTTATGCAAATTCAAGTTTGGTGGAATGACTTCTTGGTTTTGTTCATTTAACTGAAAATCTAATACATTCAACAATAAGTTGACATCAATTTGTGTATCCATGACTGTATTTTTAAGACTTATTGTCTTTACAGGCTCCTCGGGTTTCAATAATATAGGACCTTTCAAAACTTTTATCAAAGTAGTAATGCAATGTATTGAATTAGGTATGGTTTCTGGTGATAAGCTGGAGTGCCTTTCTATACCTGCTAAATACCTTTCCTGGATCAATTTCTCATCAACCAATGACTTCAAGTCTTGGTTTGAAAATTCAGATTTGAATAAACTAACTCTTAGAATCTGATTATGAGATGAATTCAAACTCTTGAAGTATGCATCATCGATAATTTCTTTCTCACTGAAATTAAGTAACAATTTTAGATCATGCTTAGATATCAAATCTTTTGGTATGACATGATATTGATGTTTATCTATAAAATTTGTTACAAATGGATTTGAATAATCTTCAAGTGCTACGATTCTAAAATGGTAAACAGTTTTTCCATTGTCCAGTAGCAATCCTCTTATTATGTATACGGTTTGTTTTGAATCTTGACATTCAATTTTTTCAACCGATTTGCAATACTCCAAACTGTTATTAAGTATCAAAGCATCATAACTGACTCCAGTTGAATTCACACAATTCAGTAATTCATGTGCGTAATTCAAGGGTGTACTGTTCAACAAACTAAAATTAAACTTCTCTTTAATTGGAATAGTCCATTTTAGATCATCCAATATACGATTTAAAGTCTTGAATGGATATTTCACAAGAACAGAATTAGGTATGCACGTTTTGGGTTGATTTGTTTCTACCGATTCCGAAAAAGCGTGTTGATTATTTCTAAATGGATTCTTGTCCTGCACTGAGTTTTCCGAGGTTGATGGATTTACCAATTTGGAGGAGAACGATGATGATGAAGATGATGAAGATGACAGTAAAACCTCTTCATTTATTGTCATGATCAACGAAATTGAATTGACCGATACTCTAAGTTTAGCAACAAGTAGTTCGTCTCTTATTTTTTTTTTTCCCTCGATCTAATCATGTCCCAACCGCAGACGATAGATTTTGATAAAATAAGGTCTTCATCGGATGGAACTTTCCTGGGGATGGTTTCAACTGGGTTCAATGAGATAATACTAAATAACCCATACTTTGCTGCTGGTGGAGGTCTAATGTTACTAGGAACGGGTTTAGCATTAGCAAGATCGGGCATTGTTAAGAGCTCAGGCTTTGTATACAGACAATTGCTTGTTGATTTAGAAATTCCTTCAAAAGACAAATCTTACTTATGGTTTCTTGAATGGATGTCGAAATACAAACATCGGAGCTCAAGACATTTGTCTGTGGAGACTAATGTTGTTACTCATGATAATGGTGCAATTACAACAAATTTTTCCTTGGTTCCTGGTCCTGGTAAACATTTAATCAAATATAAAGGTGCTTTCATGTTGGTGAATCGTGAAAGAAGTGGTAAATTATTAGACATGACAAATGGTACACCTTTCGAAACTGTCACATTAACCACATTATATCGTGATAAGAATTTATTCAACGATTTATTATCAGAGGCTAAGAATATGGCATTGAAATTAAGAGAAGGTAAAACTGTTATTTTTACCTCTTGGGGTCCAGAATGGAGACCTTTTGGCCAGCCAAGATCAAAAAGATTATTAGGCTCGGTAATTTTGGATAAAGGAATTGCTGAAGGTATTTTAAATGATGTTCAAGATTTTCTATCAAGTAGTGAATGGTATCATCAAAGAGGTATACCGTATAGAAGGGGGTATTTACTATATGGTCCTCCTGGAAGTGGTAAAACATCGTTTATTCAAGCGTTGGCTGGTGAACTAGATTACAATATTTGTATTTTGAATATCTCGGAGAATAATTTAACTGATGATAGGTTGAACCACTTGATGAATCATATTCCAAATAGATCAATATTATTATTGGAAGATGTTGATGCGGCGTTCAATAAAAGAGATCAAGTCAATGATCAAGGGTATACTAATGGTGTTACCTTCTCGGGTTTATTGAATGCTCTAGATGGAGTTGCAAGTGCTGAAGAATGTATTACATTTATGACTACAAATCACCCTGAAAAATTGGATCCTGCTTTATTGAGACCTGGTAGAGTTGATTATAAAGTTATCATTAATAATGCAACTGAACATCAAGTTAAGAAAATGTTTTTACGATTTTATGAAAATGAAAATGAATTATGCGAGCAGTTCTTGTCAAAATATAGAAAATTGAATACAAAAAATATAAGTACCGCCCAATTGCAAGGACTATTCGTTTATAACAAAAGGGATCCAAAAGCTGCCATAGATATGATAGAAACGTTACAGAACCCAAACACTGTATTTTAAAAATAAAACTTGTATATATTATTATCCCCTATATTTCTTTATTAATTTGTCATTAGCATTCTCCAATCTTTCTTCGGTTAACTCTCCGTCATTACCTCTAAATTCATTCTCGTTATTTGAACCTTCACTAACTAAATCAGTTATGTAATTCATGTAGATTAGATATATTAATAAATCACAATTATCTTTCCGTAGATTTATGTTGGAGTTTTCATTTCTAATTTTAGAAAGTATTATCTTTTTGAACTGAGTTTGATTGTATGTTTTCCTGTTCTTTTTGATACCAGGCATTAATAGTTTGTTTATCTGATAATTCAGCTGTCGCATTTTTTTGTGACGGTAATTTGGGTGTGACAATTTTACAGCAATTTAGCCTCCGAGAAATTTTGAAGCTTCAATTATACTACATTCCAATATGCGATTGTTCGTTGTATTGGGCTTAGTCATATCATTTGCCTATTCAATACGAATAGAGTCTAGACAAGACTTACAATCGTCGATGTCAAAAGTCAAAAATGGTTTTTTGAATGATATTTATGAACTCAACCCCAATGTTAAGAATCTCCCACTGAAAAAACCAGACGACGAGAAGGATTGTCCTCCATGTTTCAACTGTAATTTGCCCAACTTTGAGTGTACACAATTTTCCCAATGTAATGCTTTCACGGGTATGTGTGAGTGTCAAGATGGTTATGGAGGTATGGATTGTTCTGAAGCTTTATGTGGTGCATTAAGTGATGGGAACTTGAATAGACCTGTACGTAAGAAGAACAAGACATGTGATTGTAAAGATGGTTGGTCTGGTATCAACTGTAATTTATGTGAAGCAGATGACGTTTGTGATAAATTTATGCCAGAAGGTTTGAAGGGAACTTGTTACAAAGATGGAATTCTAGTTAATAAGTTCCATCAAATGTGTGATGTTACAAATCCAAAAATACTAAAAATACTAGATGGTTCAATTCCGCAAGCTACTTTTTCTTGTAACAAGACTTCCAAAAATTGTAACTTTCAATTTTGGATTGATGAAATTGAAAGTTTTTATTGTGATTTGAACAAATGTGAGTTGGTCTACGACTTGAATAAGAATACTACACATTATAACTGTGAAACTATTGGTTGTAAATGTTTACCAGATAGGATGTTATGTGGTAAAGCAGGTTCCATTGATATATCGGAATTTTTAACTGAGACCATCAAAGGGCCTGGTGATTTCACTTGTGATTTATCAAAGCAGAGTTGTAGGTTTTCAGAACCAAGCATGAATGATTTAATACAAAGTGTATTTGGAGACCCATATATCACATTAAAATGTAGATCTGGTGAATGTGTTCACAAGAGTGAAATTCCAGGTTATGCAACCCCAAATAATCCAAAACTAACATTAGGAAATATATTTTCAATCATTGGAATCTTATTGATTTGTATCTTATCGATCGTTACTTTGTTACGAAATTTGAATGATGCCGGTTTGTTTAAAAAGACCAATGGATTCGAAAATTTTGAAACCGATTCGAATATTATGAATCAAAATTTTGAACCAACGACATTATCTTTCGAAAACATTGGTTATAAAGTGGGTAAGGATGTCGAAAAACATTCGGTTTTGAGAAATGTATTTGGTTTAGTTAAACCAAGAGAATGTTTGGCAATAATGGGAGGATCAGGTGCTGGGAAAACTACATTATTGGATATTTTAGCTGGTAAAAATAAAGATGGTGTAATTACAGGTAAAATTTATGTCAATGGTAATGAAATTAATTCTAAATCTTATAAATCAATTGTTGGATTTGTTGATCAAGAGGATCATTTGATACCAACGCTAACTGTATATGAAACTGTTTTGAATAGTGCATTATTAAGATTACCGAGAGATATGAGTTTTTCACAGAAGCAAGCTAGAGTTGTTGAAGTTTTAAATGAATTAAGAATTTTACATATCAAAGATAGAGTAATTGGCTCAAATTTTAAAAGAGGTATATCTGGTGGTGAGAAAAGAAGAGTTTCAATAGCTTGTGAGTTAGTTACATCTCCGTCAATATTGTTCTTGGATGAACCAACGTCTGGTTTAGATTCATATAACGCAAGGAATGTTATAGAATGCTTGGTTAAGTTATCAAGAGATTACGAAAGAACTATTGTTTTCACTATTCATCAACCAAGAAGTAACATTGTTTCTTTGTTTGATAAATTGATTTTGTTGAGTGATGGAGATTTGATCTATTCAGGAGATATGATAAAAGCAAATGATTTTTTTACAAAGAATGGCTACAAATGTCCTCTAGGTTATAACATAGCTGACTATTTGATAGATATAACCGTTGATCATAACAAGATTGTCAAAGTTTCTAATGCAGGCAGTGGTCTTGTAGCTGCCTCATCGACTGATTTGCAAGAAGCTAATGTTCATAGTGAATTTGTTGATACAACGAAAGCTCAAAGTCAAGAGGATATAACTAGAGAATGGGAACATTTTGCTGTCCACCGTGACGAATACAACACAGATATTTTGGGAAGGAAAAAATCAAAGCAAACAGGCGAAGAAGAAACAATTTTGAGGTTGAGAAATAAATTACCTACTTTATTTGTCGAGAGTCCATTATCATTCGAATTGAAAAATGAAATTAATGAGGTAAAACAAAATCCAAACACATTTGATTCCAAAACTTATGAGATTAATAAAGCAACTTTGTTTGATCAATTTATAATCTTGTCATCAAGAACATTCAAGAATTTGTATAGAAACCCTAGGTTACTATTAGCTCATTATGTATTATCGTTATTAGTTGGATTGTTTTGTGGATATTTATATTACAATGTTTCATATGATATAAGTGGATTTCAAAATAGATTAGGTTTATTTTTCTTTTTATTGGCCTTTTTTGGATTCAGTTCTTTGACTGGCTTACATTCATTTGCAACAGAAAGAATAATCTTTATTCGTGAAAGAGCTAATAATTATTATCATCCAATGAGTTATTATTTAAGCAAGATTTTTTGTGATCTTATTCCGTTAAGGGTTTTACCACCTATTATATTGATAAGCATTGCTTATCCGTTAGTCGGATTAACTATGGAGCACAATGCTTTTATAAAAGCAATATTGGTTTTAGTTTTATTCAACATTGCTGTATCTGTTGAAATGTTGATTGTAGGTATATTAATCAAAGAACCTGGTAGTTCAACCATGATTGGTGTTTTGCTATTATTATTGTCTTTATTATTTGCAGGCTTGTTCATAAATAGTGAAGACTTGAACCTTCAAATCAAATGGTTAGAATGGATTTCAGTTTTTCATTATGCTTATGAAGCTTTATCGATCAATGAAGTTAAAGATTTAATTTTGAAGGAAAAAAAATATGGTTTATCAATAGAAGTTCCGGGAGCTGTTATTTTGAGTACTTTTGGGTTTAAAGTTGGTGCTTTTTATAAAGATGTTACCTTTCTAGGAGGTTTGTCGGTTGTATTTTTAACTTTAGGTTATATTTTCTTACATTTTTTCACAATTGAAAAAAGGTGATAATCAATGTACATTTATTTTTTCAACATTATCTGATCGAAAATCTGCCTTTTCAAATCATTTATATTTAAATCTTTTTTGTCAACGTCAAACTCAAATTCTTCAACTGGTATTGATGTAGTAGTGGGTTCATCCAAGGCATCATGATAAGATACTAGGTATGGATGCTCTAATGCTTGTTTCACTGTAATTCTTTTACTTGGATCAAAAATCAATAAATTTTCTAGTAAATCAATCGCCAAAGGATTAACTTGACAATCTCGACCTCTATGTTTGATACGTCTGTGTGGATGATTATTTATGAATTCAGTCAAATTGATTTTTTGTCTTACTGGTAATGATTTAATAAACCCTCTAGCTCTTGAAGATTTAATGATATTCAATTCTTCGTCTGATGGAGTACCTAATATACTGAATATTAATTTTAATTGATTGATATAGTCTGTTCCAGGAAACAAAGCTTTGTAGATTAATAATTCAGCTAAAATGCAACCAACAGACCACATGTCAATAGAAGTAGAATAGCTTGATGCACTCAACATGATTTCGGGAGCTCGATACCATCTAGTGGCTACATACTCGGTTAACAACGAAATTTTGGTCGATTTATTATAATACGAATAATCCAATCTTGCCAACCCAAAGTCGCAAATTTTCAAATCACATTGCTCATTGATCAAAATGTTTGATGGTTTTAAATCTCGATGTATGACTTTTGCAGAATGTATCAACTTCAATCCTTTCAAAATTTGATAAATGAAATATTGAATATGCTGATCGTTCAAGATTTGAGTATGAATTATATTATGTAGGTCGGATGGCATGAATTCTTGAATCAAGTACACCTCGTTGAAATTATCAAAGTTGAGCGGTTTTTGGACATCGTACAATTTGATGATATTCTCATGATCGCTGAACTTCTTCAATAGCTTGATTTCTCTCAAGGTTCTTAAACAAAAAAGCGGTCTCTCAAATGGCTCGATCTTCTTGATTGCCACTTTTGTTTTGGTGGGTAAGTGAATGGCTAATGCAACAATCCCATATGCTCCCTCACCTAGGATCTTAACCACTTTGAAATTTTGTGAAATGTTAAATACTACCTTGCGTGAGGTTGGCTCTTTGGACATGGTCAAAATTAAACAGAATCGAATTGTTGTCTCGTCGTTTATATATAATGCATTTTATCGGCTACAGCATTTTAATAAATATTGGAGTAATTTAAAAATTAGAAGATGTGCTTGGTTGGATCTATAAATTACTCCTTTCAGCCACATGAAACAAGTCCGGCAGGGTCTTGTTACACAAAAACTTATGAAACGAAAATAACATCATGTATTAAATTATTTCATAATATACAATCTGAGTCGTATTTGGAGAAAATGTATTACAAGCTCCGCAATAAACTTATTTATTTTAGATTGAACACAGTAACTTCAATCGTGCGAGAATTATGTGGTCAAGCAATCTCATCACAGTGCGATCTTACTTTTTACAATTACACAAACTTTGTTTACGGTTTTAATAAGGAATTTTATGCCACTGACAAAATTTGTTAAAACAAATTAAGCTATAGATAACTTGGAACTACATTGGAAACAGAAAAGTAGAAACCGGATTAAAAAGGCTGATTGCAATGTGAAATCTAAATTATGACTGATTAGATTGTAGCCAATAAATTGCATTTTTAAATGAGGCATAAAATCATGAATAATGAATCAGCAACGTCAATTCTCAGAAATTGAAGCAAAACTGTAGTGGAATAGTGCTACGGCGATGCTCATTCTTGAATATTTCAATGTTTTTGTCAATTTAAGATAAAAAATATACTTGATTAAAAATCAGGTAATTTTTTAGCGAAAACAAAAACATAAAGCTCAAAATATTGTTAAAAGACCTTTACTTATTATAATTACAGCAAATAAGATGTTTTAAACTACATTTTCATAGAGTTGTTAAAAATAATCATGTAATTTGAAAAGAAGTCATGTGAAAAATAACAAAATAGTATAAAAAAGCGGGCTAAAAAAATTAAAAAATTTGGCAACTTGTCCGAGTGGTTAAGGAGAAAGACTTGAAATCTTTTGGGCTTTGCCCGCGCAGGTTCGAGTCCTGCAGTTGTCGTTATTTTTTTTTTGGTCTACTGTTAATAATAGCTTTAGGCGAGTCTCTGATTTTTAAAACAAATATGGAGAAAGTGTATTTCTGACGAATGACCTTGAAAGGCTTCATGAGATAGTATTTGAATAATTGCTGCTTAGAATTCCTTACAATATGATTTTCAAAACGTATTCAATTGCAAACTCATAAAATTAAATTCTCTACTTAATAAGACTTGGCTGAATATTGAATTCTAGCCTTCACTTTACTCTTGATATCATCTAAAAGGTGGGTTTTAAAATTGGTCAGTTACATGCATTTTATAAAGTATCATGAAGTCATTTTTTGTTAAAGCTTTACATGAATTGTTAAGAATTATGAAAGTTCTAAGGGACTTAAGGGGTCGAGTGAGTAACTTGCTTTTTTTAACTCCCAAAATAAAATCTTACACTTAAGAGGAAAGTTTTGATTCAAAGATTTCATTGAACGATTCTATTGCTGATTTTAGACGATCTTTTTGCTAAACTATGATTTTTTTATGGCGTCATGTTGTGCAAAATTTGAAGGTGTAAAGTTTACGTCAGTTTCTAATTCAAAAGATTGATTCGACTTATTTCATGACAGTATTTATTGCAATTTGATTTGATAGAATTTTGGTATATGAAATACTTCACCTCAAGTTTTTCATATTACTCACGAAGTAGATATGGAGCTCGCAATACAATTAAATTATCAACATGTTTTCTTACTATCAAAAAGAGTATCAAGAACATCAATCCTCAAAACCTTCAGTAACACAGTTGATTTGCGATCTATCTTGGCTGTATCTAGATATCTCCCCTGATCACTAAAAATAGTGGCTATTGATGAAATAAACTTTTTATAATTTTTAATTCAAATTGCTGCTTTGGTTTCCGTTACCACATTTATAGAATCTTTGATCATATCACTCGAAATATATATATTAATTAGTCACTGTTTTGGTTATTGTTCAATAATCTCAAAATATAAAGAAACAAATTAATTATATCTAGATATAATTGAATACATGCTATAATTTCATCATCTAAATGATATCTCTTCATAATGTTTTGAGTATCAATTATTATAAAAATTGAAAAGATTATTGCACCTAGGAATGAATAAACATTTTCTAACATCGAATTTCCAGGAATGAACATCAAAATGAACCCAAATCCTATTAAACCCCAAAGTAGCATTCCTACTGTACCTTGCCAACTTATGAAGTCATATTTAGTTTGGAAAGCGAACAATGTCAAACCAATGAATATAAGTAAAGTTAACGATATAGCTTTTATAAGTATGTAATTTTCAATAAAGGCACATGCAAACCCTAATGTAAAAGCCTCAAATACTGTGAATCCAAATAGTAAAATCAAGTTAATTGGGTATGATCTCAGTTTCCAAAATGAACCAATCATAAATCCAATTGAACCAATGAATCCAATAATCAATGTCCAAGGATTGGATACGAGCCAAGTTTTAATTGGATCCGAAGAATGAATAACAAATCCAACAATTGTAGTCCACATGATTTGTATAGTTAATAAACTGTATACTTTACGAATAAACATTTGACGAACAGGTAACTCACATGAAGCTACATTGACTGAATACTTGAAATCATCTGGAACATTATCTCCAAATTCTCTTTGACCAGATTGCGAACCTTCTTGTGGAGGATAAGCAGGTGGCTGGTCAGGTAATGGGGTATAAGCTGACATTTGTGATAAAAGAGGCAAATTTAAAGACTAAAAATTCTAGGGGAAAAAAAAATACAAGCTGCGGTAATCAAATAGCAACCAGATCAGTGATATTGATAAGGTTTAAGTGATCTGAAAAATCTCATCGGTCTTACCTTGCACTTGGTGACTTTATAAGTCTGCTATGAAAAAATTTATTGTAAGCTAGAGTATTTATTATTGTTGAAAGGAAATACATCGATGCTCGATTGTTTAAAATGGAACAATTCGACTAGTTTCTTGTTTTTTTTAACTTAATTAAAAGATTTAAATCAGACAAACTTGATACTTATTTTGCAACACCATAATGACTTCGAAGTCTTTTATTGGTATACATGTAAAAACTACTTTAATTATATGAGAAAGTAAAATTTGAGGTATGTTACGATATTTACTCTGTTCTTTACTATTAGTCCTAATCGGGTATGGGGTTTATAGAGTAAAGGAGTAAGTAGCGAGTTAGTGGGAGTAATGGCACGACAGGTTGCAGATGGGGAATAAGTGTTTAAGGGGTTATGGTGCTAAACAGAGAAAGTATGAAGAGAGATAAAACTTCTCACTAGAAAAAGGATGTTTTTTGCGTTTGCTCAAGGGTTACAATTAAATCACTAATACATACTACAACCCCATTGCCAATCTCATGGAAATCAAGTGATAGGTTGGTAGAGAATCCAACAAATGGAGGTAAAAACAATTATCATCTGAAAATTCTTCATCTTCTCGAGCATCAAGATAGATGGGAATTGATTCAATTGAAATTTTTGTTTCTTTTTTGTGAAGCTTGTAATTCGTATTTTCAAAGGAACTTTGGTTATAAGGACTAAAGACATATTTGGCATCGCAGTCTGCTATATCCATGGCTCCTTCTGAATACCCAATGTTTCTTCGACATTCTTCGTAGTATTTATATCTACTTTGTAATTCTTTTGAAACAACTATTTCAAAAACTTCATCAAAAGAACTACAAAGTAATTGAACACATTGACATTTACAAAAGGATTTCCAAGAATTTAATTCTTGTTCGAAATGATTCATAACAGTATCATAAATTTCTTCCTCTGATCTATTAACATTTAACGTTTGATCTTTGATGTTAATCATAAATAATTAAGAATCTAGAATGTGTGCATTATGATTATTGACTTATTCGATTAACTCCTCTGGAGCATGAGAGTTTACCATTCTATTGTCTTCATAATTTTGTTGGGTCTTGCTGACATGGAATTTAATTAATTCTTTGTAGTCAATATTAGAATTTGAATCATTTGCGGTATCCTCGGTTTCTTTGATATCATTTCCTAAATCCATTTCGTCATCTTCTTTCATGTCTTCATCTTCTTTTCCAACTTCTTTCATGGTTTCATCTTCATTGATGTTTTCTTCATTATTGATTGCTGCATCTGACACGTTTGGAACAGCAATGTCAATTCCTTCAATAGTGATCCAATCTGGAGTCAAACCTTGACCAGTATCATGATTTTCATTGCTTAATGCTGCTTCAGGTGGTACTTTTTGATATATATGGTCATCCAGTTAAGTCAACTTTTTTTTTTTTTCGTATTTTTTTTTCCGATGTAATCAAAACCGCTTTCCGATCTTAGCTTTCTTTGTTTGAATTTGGCAACTTGTCCGAGTGGTTAAGGAGAAAGATTAGAAATCTTTTGGGCTTTGCCCGCGCAGGTTCGAGTCCTGCAGTTGTCGTTAAATTTGTTATTTTAATAACATCAAACTAAAGTTTTTTGATTTTTGATTGAAACCACGGAGTAAGACTTATAGGTGAATATTGTAAGAAAGTGAGAGACTTTTTTTTTTGATTAGTCCTATTTGAAAGTAGAAAATATTTTAAACAAGTTGTGCAAAAAAGCATTTACAAAATATAAGAAATCTATAATTAAGAGTAGATGCAGGAAAATAGTTTTAAATACAATTATTTTAAATCTTCTTTATAACCCAATCTTTAATAATGCCATGTTTATAAAACAATTTAGAACCACTAAAGTCTTACTGATAAACTAATTGTCACTCAAATCTAATTCTTCCCCTTCAGACGAGTCTTCTTCGTCAAAATCGTCAGCATCATCATTTGATAAAGCTAAAACGTAATATTTTAAGGCATTTAGATATAAATCATCAACGATTAAATTAGTTAAGTCTTCACCATTTCTGTATTCTTTTCCTGGTTTTTCACCTGTCCATTGAAACCATGCAAAAAAAGACTTCATTCCTTGTCTATATTTTTTCTTATCTTCTTTCGTCATTTCTTTCCCTGCCTTAGCTTTAACAGTTATGGGATTCATTGCTTCCAACTCTTCCGGCCATTTAATATCAATCGGTTTCGATATTATGTGCTCTTCACCATCTTCATTAATTTTGTATTTGAATTCTTTTACAATTACTTGATCAGCAATTGAATTTCCTCCAGTAAAACTAATGACTATTTCAAAATCTCTGAAATTGTCAATTTTGTCGAGATTCGGATAGTTTATATGAACATCATTTATGAATTCTAGATATTTTAAATCTTCTGGAGATACGTAATCAGAAAACTCGTCATTCTCAGCAAATATTATGTACCAAAATTTCGGTATTGACTTTATTATTTCTCTTCTTTTCACGTACATCGGTTGAGCTTTTTTGATTCGATATATTTCAGCATCTTTTTCAATACTCAACATATCTTTTTCCCATTTTGACAAGTCATCTAAAGATTTTTGCAATTGTTTAGAATTTTCATCTACCTCTTGTGACATCAGAAATTTCGGTTTCTATTTTTATTTTGGATAGAATTAGATCATAAAGTGACAGGAAAAAATCTAATCTGTACGTGCAAACGGTTAGAATCTAGAGTTTACAACAAGAACATCCAATTCAAAATACCAATAATGTTAAAAGAAAATGAGACCATTTCCAAAACGTTACTTACCATAGACAAGTATAAAGGCAACATATCAAATTTTAAACATGCAATCTCTGAAGGAGAGTATACCCCATTAACCAACCCACAAATATTCCTCAGATCTTTGGTATGGAAAGTCTGCTTGATCACTGAAAGTCTAAAAATATCAGTTTGGACTTCCAAATTAAATGACTCAAGAGTAGTATTCAGTCAATTGCGAACTAGAGACGATTTGAAAATGCCTTGGTGTAAACTAGAGAATGATAATATATATTATCAAGATGAAACATTAAGTCGAAAATCTAGTATTTCCAGAAGCCTGGCTCTACGACCAATCAAAAAGAAAAATTTAGTACGAATAAGTAACGTCACCGATGATCCACTAAAACATGTCAGTTCTTATACCAATACTACTGATGATTTAGAATTATTAGAAGCAATTATTTTGGATGTTGAAAGATTATTTCCCGGAGAAGAATTTTACCACAGTAACAGTTCACAGTCTTTAAATCGTAAAAAGCAATTAATTGAAATATTATACATTTGGTGTAAATGTAATTCACAGGTAGGTTATAAACAAGGAATCCATGAAATTTTGGGTCTCATATATATGAATTTATACAAAGAATCATTGTTAGTTTCTCAAACAAATACATTTTCATCAGATGATTTGAAAATTTTAAGCATGTTTAATTTGGAGTATCTTTGTCACGATATATTTACAATATTTAATAAATTTATGCTAACGAGTGGTATTTTGACAAATTTTTATGGGACTGAGGATAATTTAATGAAAAGCATTGAAAAGTTCAATGTATACTTAATGAAGATAGATCAATTCATTTATTACAACTTGCATACAAAACTAAAATTAGAAAGTCAGTTATGGTTAATAAGATTTTTGAGATTATTACTTTTAAGAGAATTAGGTAGTGATCTTGAAACAATAAATTTGCTTTGGGATAAATTGATCTCATCTACATTTCTACAAATGCATACTTCCTTGTCTGCAATACCGGACTTGATGAACTTTATAATCATACATTTGTTGATCCAGATTAAGACAGATTTGATATCAAGCGACTTCAGCGAAAGCCTATCTTTGTTGTTACATTACCCCATAAATTTTAGTACTTGTAATGAACGAAACAATTTCATCACAAGATTATATAAAGAATCTATAAAGTTGTACATAAAAAAAGACGAGGATTTAAAGTTATATGAATACGGGCTTAAATTAAATCATAAATATAATTCAAATTTGCGAATTTCGTTAAATCATACACCAAGAAATAGTCAAGACTCAATAAAAAGTGGTACACCTCCCCCAGCACAAATTCCAACAAATTCAAATGTAGATAACATGAAATTTGAGAAAACTAGATTAGAAATGAGATTGAAAAAGAAAGCCCAACTGATGATAAAACCGTAATTTTATGTAGCTCAATATATGATCGTAGCTAAGTTGATTGCGAGAAAAAAATTAAAATTCTAAATAAAATATCAACATGGGTAAAAGAAAGTCTTCATCAAGAAAACCAGCAAAGAAAATCAAACAAACTTTAGATATTACATTCACTTGTTTGTTTTGTAATCACGAGAAGTCAGTGATATGTACTTTGGATAAGAAAAATTCATTAGGGGAATTACATTGTAAAATATGTGGTCAAAGCTTTCAAACATCAATAAATTCCTTGTCACAACCTGTTGATATATACAGTGATTGGATCGATGCTTGTGAGGATTTAGCAGAAGAAGACGGCGACGGCTTTGAAGATAGAAATGAAGAAGAATATTCAGATGATGATGAAGCTACAACCACACGAAAAGATTCAATACTAGATTCTGATGATGAAGATTGAAAGACGTTTGATGCTTCCTGTATTATTATATGTATATCTATAAATTTAAATGCTATTTTTTGATTAGAGTACTCAAATTTTGCAAAACTTCGTCATAGGTGTCATTTAGTCCTAATGATTTATCTATTGTTACATCTTTTGAAGGTTGGTCATTTTCACTTGATAATTTTCTTATCTTCGATTTAAGTTCTTCGATATTTAAAATATCATGATCTTGATAGTTTTGATCGCTTGAGGTATTTTTAAACACCAGCTCTAATGTTATTCCTTGATTTTTTAATTTACCCAAATAATCAATAATTTTGTCCAAGTCTGATAATTCAATACTCATCAATTTTTGTCTCAATTCTTCACCTGAATCATTGTCATGTTTATTAATTTTATGAAAATCATTCAATTTTGATAATTTCAACACTGAACCTTCTTGTTTATCTAGATTATTTAAACTAACACGTGAACTAGATTTTGATAAAGCTAAAGGTGAATGACTAATAACTTGTTGATCAGTTGGATGATGAGTAATTTGAAGGTTTTCATCCGCCGATGATGGCTGACTTATAAAATCATTTGGTTGTCTATTTTCATCCTCTCCAACTTTGAACAAATACATATTTGCCATTGATGAATTGTTTTTTACTAAATTTGGATCAATCAATTGCAACCCTTTTTCAATGCTGGAATCAATGAATATAAACCTAATCAAAGTTTCTTTTCCGTCTAAATCCAACTCGTTTTTTAATTGTAATTTCAACAATTCATCAATGAGCTGTTTCAAATCAGATCTAATGGATTGGGCTTTTGCAATGAATTTAGTCACCTTTTGAGATAATATATCCAATTTGTTTTGTGATTTTAAGAATAATATTTCATTTAATTGTTCTGTCAAAGATTCTGAGGATTCATTGATAGATGGAATTGATACGTCACCTTTTTTAGATGCATATAATAATCTTTCCATATTTCTCATAGTGTATAATCCAACTCTTTCTCTGAAAACACTTGGGAAATCCTCATCATCACAATCAAGATTGATCAAAGTCTTTGAATTTTTAACTGCATTGACTAATGCACTCGCACCAGTCAAATCAATCTTACTACCAACAATTGAAAAATAACCCAAATTTTTACATACTGGTAATATTTTTGCAAGCTCTAAAATTGATGATGAGCTAAAATTTTCATTTTCGAAATGGAGTCGTATTAATTTAGGAAATAATGGCAATTTTGAGGTGAAGTACTGGATTATGGATGATTCATTGACAATTAAATCATTTTGTATTAGATTAGATTCTCGAGAATTTTGAGAAGTACCAAACAACTTTTGATTATTTGAAAAATCAAGATATTTAAGATTAGGTAATCTTAACAACACCGTTTCAAACACTTCTTTAAATAAATCCGTAAATGTTGAATTTGTCGAGTTTAAGCTCACAAACGCAATTGAAGATTGTTTAATAATATTATCGAAATCAGGTTTTTTTGCAAAATCTAATATAATTTTTAACATTTGAGCACTTGAAAAATCATTGTAGCCTAGATCTAAACCTCTAGCAAAATCCAAAAACAACCAATTATCTACAACAATTTTAAACTGTTTTGGTGTCAATTGATTGAACGCTAAACCTAACCTTGCAGTTCTTTTCAGCACTGCTAGTTTCATTAATTTTTCAAAAATCTCAATATCACTTATGCAACATCCAGTTAGAATCAATTCTTCTATCCCACCTCTTGCAACAAGGGTAGCCACAAATAAAGACCAATCCATGTCTGATCGATTTTCTTTATTACCGGTCATTCTTGAAAGATTTTCTTCATATTTCTTCACTTCATCATTAGATTTCTTTTTCTTTTTCTTAAGTACGTTCACCGATAAAGAAGGACATTGCGTTATGTCTAACCTGTTCAAAACTGTATTTCTTGATAAAAACCAACATAATAGTGACCAACCCTCTTGATTTAGAGGAAAATTTCTTAAACTTAATTTTTCCAATTGCTTTTTGGCACTCATTGCAGATAGTAAAATTTTAAATTGTTCAACTGATAAACTGACACCATCTAGAGATACACATATGACGGGAGCAATCCTTAAAAAATCAGCGAATGTTTGGATTTCAATCATAGTTGGCGTTGGATTTCTTAATTGCAAAACAGGTAGAGTGGCCAATGAACCTTTAGGTATTTGCTTCAAAATTGCTGGAATTGGTAAAATCTCTCTCAAATGGCAACAACGAGAATACATTGTATCTAGTGCCATTTTTTGAATCGGACTAGTGTAAGTAATATGCTTCTGATTTACAATTGGCTTATCTATCGATATGTTTTTGGCGTGTTCACTAATTGCAGGCTCATCCTCACTCATTTCTTTTGATGTTTTTGTATCAGGTATAGAATCATCAGAAATGTCTTCATTACTATCGCCTTCGACTTTGTCATCTTTTTTTATGAACCCTAAAGCTCCAGTACCACCAACTACTATACCGCCTCCCATTCCCATTTGCGATTTTTCAATTGCTAATTTATCACTTTCACTTAAAGGATTAATTTTGACGGAGCCATTTGGTAATATCTCGACATTACCTTTCCTAGGATTTCTAGATGGAATTTGTTGAGGAGGATCAATCAAAAAAGTAGATGAATGAAACGCAACTCTTTTTAAAGGTTTCAATCCGTTAAACCCTGAATCAATATCCAATCCTGATACTGAAAGTGGTATCTTTGTAGCAGATGTTATAGATGATGTTGATGAATTAATTTTGCTTAATGGAGCTCCCAATGCTGCATCGGTTGATTTCGAGAGACTTGTTCTTCTTTTCAAAAAATTAGATATTTTTGAAGTCGGTAGATCTGATGTATTTGATATTTGATTTTGATTGTAATTAACATTATCATAACCATTCACCAAGGCACTTGGTAATTCGCATTCATTACCATTTGAATTCACAGAAGCTACTGAAGATTTCCTTGAACTGACAGAAGAACGACGAACATCCTTTTGCTGGTAAAACTTGATGTATTCTTCTAAACGAGGATCTGCAGATTCTTTTGAATATGTTGGGGTCGACATTGTTCTATGCAAATGTTTTTTGTCAGGTTCTGGCTTTGATTCCTGCTTCGAAGGTGGAGAATTGTTTCTCGGATTCAAATCATAATTGTTTTTGAATAGTCCAGGCTGTGACTTTGAATCTAAATTCAAAATGGGTGAAATATCTTTATGGAATTTATTCTTTAATTTCGAAAATAAACCTCCTGCAGAGCTGATTGATGATGATGAATAGCTGCTTTTTCGTCTATGTTGATAATCTGTATTATCAAAACCTATGTTTTCTTCTTGAATAGGTGCAATTGATGGTTTTGTTTTGGATGTATAATTCTCATTAGTATTTGATATGGTTGCTCCCAAATTTGAAGAAACTGATCGATGTGAAGGCGAGCTTGGTGATGCAGGAGTTGGTCGCTGCTCTTTTTCAATATCTGTTGCTGGTGTTGGATTATCACTGTGTTGCAGTACGGGAACATTTGGGTCTATATTTGAATCCCTTATAAACCAATCAACATCGTCATCTTTGACACCTTTTGTATACAAATTTGTCTCCTCTTCTAAGATATCTCTAAACTTATCCATATTCATGGAAGATTTGTCTTCAAGGTCATCTGTTTTAGTATTTGATGACTGAGAAATGTTCATATTTGATGACTTTGAAGCATTAGTTATCTGATTGTCATTCATTGGTAGCTTGGTCTAATTAGAACAATTTAAAAGCAAATTTGCTAAATAGGGTGATATTTTTATCAAGCAAATGAAGTGAAATGTTATTATATATTATTGAATCAAGACGTCGAACTAAGGGAAATTTGATTGATTATCAAATTATAATAGAAAAATAACCAAACTAGAAAGTTTTGTTTAGCGAGAAGACATACTAAATGGGTATGATGTTAGTGTTGTGATTGAATTGGTGAAAAAGTTCAAAAACAATAGTTAATAGTTTGAGAAAGAGTTTTCATCAATGCAATTACGTAGTTCTAGTCCGGACTAGTCCTCAAAGAAGTAAAGCTGCTCATGATCCTATCACGAACCCCGTCATGAAAAAGGAAAAAGTGGAGTTACTTCATGCCAAAAAAAAAACAAATAATTGTACAAAAAAAACGACAACTGCAGGACTCGAACCTGCGCGGGCAAAGCCCAAAAGATTTCTAATCTTTCTCCTTAACCACTCGGACAAGTTGCCAATTTTTCAAAATTTTTGCGTTGAAGCTTACGTGTACTTTAAAGATTACGTGATTTTTTTAATTTTTTTTTAAAAATTCCATATATATTTACTCTATAAACATGTTTATAACTGAAAAATATATATAGGCTATCTAGGCGTATGATAGCTGATAATTTTGTTAGTTTTCTTGAGATTTTATATATACTTACTATATAAACATCTATAACTGATAAATTTATATAGGCTATTTAATCACAATAATGAAGAATAAATCAAAAAATTGTAGATCGTGTAAAAAATTATTGCAAGATACTTTACAACATCATGAAATCTACTGCTCAAAAACTCTACCAATATGGAAAACCATATAAATGATGAACGATCCATACAATTCTTTATTGCCGATAAACATTTCAGCAAAAATCAAATTTGTTAGCTTATTTCATTTCTTGAAGTGGTTATCAAAATGATATGTTCCCGACGACGAGGTCAAGAATGAGCTTTTCAGTTATCTCAGATCAAATGAAAGAAAGTGTGGAGGGTAGAAGGAATCAAGTATGAAACAACAGTCGTCACATCATTTCTTTAATCTCAAATCAATCACCATTATTATTTTCACTTCCATTCCAGAAGCTAAAAAAAATCTTAGGCGCTACGTAAAATGGTTTTTTGGTGAGTATGGTTGTCTGGTACAATCGAGTCTCACATTTGGAATGCTTATACGTTTCAATACCTGTGAAAGATATTTTATCATTAAGTGATGTAGAAGGTTTAGTCACCAAGCGCCGAGGTGACCTGTGTGTATTATGAGTAAATCGTAATACACATTGAGTTTGTAAAAAAAAGATATATTATACGTTTTTTTATTCAATTGGTTTTACATCTACTCAAAAATGATATATTAGTCACTTGTGAATGTAAACTGAACTGAAGTTTTATTTAGGTACTCTGTTTGCAAGAAGGAAAATTGCCTGATAATCATGATGATAAACTTGAGATCAAAATTTAGGGTGTGTGGTAATAACATGTGAGTACATTGCGTTTGACAAAAAGTCTAACCAACTACAGCTTATTAACTTTTAATGTTGAATAACGAGTGAGCTTAATTTCTAAAATTTATCTAAAGTTTTTGCTATCTTTTTTCATTCCTTTAGCATCACTTTTTGTCATTTTGCAACCAGTGAAGTTAAAAGGATATGTGGAGATACTTATTTCATTTTACTTACTATTTCATTTTAAGTGATTGGTCAGAAAAAACAGGCACCTGAACCGGAATAAAACTTCCTGTTTCGCACAGTTTCTTTTTTTCTATGATCAAATAATTTTGGAAATTTTTCATTGACACAATAATATATAAATCAAAGTATTTCTAAGTTTTACAGCAAATACAAAGTATTAATTATCGAAAATGGCCCCTAGAACTTTATACGATAAAGTCTTTGAAGATCACATAGTTCACAAAGATGAATCAGGATCTTATTTATTATACATTGATAGACATTTAGTTCATGAAGTTACTTCACCACAAGCTTTTGAAGGTTTAAAAAACGCAGGTAGAAAAGTGAGAAGAACCGACTGTACTTTAGCTACTGTAGATCATAACATTCCAACGATATCTAGAATCAATTTCAAAGATGTTGATACTTTTATTGATCAAGATGATTCCAGACTACAAGTTAAAACATTAGAACAAAATGTTAGAGACTTTGATGTTACTTATTTTGGTATGACTGATAATAGACAAGGTATTGTTCATGTTGTTGGACCAGAACAAGGGTTTACATTACCAGGTACAACGGTTGTGTGTGGTGATTCACATACTTCCACACACGGAGCTTTTGGTTCATTAGCATTTGGTATTGGTACTTCTGAAGTTGAACACGTTCTAGCTACTCAAACAATTATTCAAACCAAGTCTAAAAATATGAGAATTTTGATTGAAGGAAGTTTAAATCCTGGTATCACTTCGAAAGATTTAGTTTTACATGTAATAGGTGTTATTGGTACTGCTGGTGGTACTGGTTCTGTTATTGAATTTGCTGGTGAGGCTATTGAGAATCTTACAATGGAAGCTAGAATGTCAATTTGTAATATGGCAATTGAAGCCGGTGCAAGAGCCGGTATGATTAAACCTGATGAAACAACCTTTAATTACATTAAAAATAGACCATTAGCACCAAAAGGCGAAGAGTGGGAAAAAGCTTTGAAATATTGGAAAAGTTTAAAGTCAGACGAGGGTGCAAAATTTGATTATGATATAAAGATTTCAGCAAAAGATATTGTACCAACTATAACTTGGGGTAATTCACCCCAAGACGCATTACCAATAACTGCATCAGTTCCAGATCCATCTAAAATAAAGGATGATCCAATTAAAAAAGAAGGTATGGAAAGAGCATTAAAATATCAAGGTTTAAAACCAAATACTTTATTGAAAGATATTAAAATAGATAAAGCATTTATTGGATCTTGTACCAATTCAAGAATAGAAGATTTAAGAGAAGCGGCAAAAGTAGCTAAAGGTCATAAGAAAGCATCAAATGTCAAACAAGTTTTGATAGTCCCAGGTTCAGGTTTAATTAAAACTCAAGCTGAAAAAGAAGGGTTAGATAAAATATTTGAAGCCGCAGGATTTGAATGGAGAGAAGCTGGTTGTTCCATGTGTCTTGGAATGAATCCAGATATTTTAGATCCAGAGGAAAGATGTGCATCAACTTCAAATAGAAATTTTGAAGGTCGTCAAGGTGCTAAATCAAGAACACATTTAATGTCACCTGCAATGGCAGCTGCCGCCGCTATCAAAGGTCACTTTACAGATATAAGAGAATTCGATTATGTTACAAATGATGAAGCACATTTAAGTGTCGAGCATGACAAAATTGAGGATGAAGAATTACAAGAGGCAGTTTATGAACACGAAAAAGAAATTGTTGAAGACACACCGCCAACAGAAGAAGAAAGAATTAATGACATACCAAAAGATACTCTGGAACCAGAGACTAAAAAAACTAAAATTGAAGGTGGTACATCAGCTACTAGTGTCGATTCCTTCACAGTTTTAACTGGTATAACTGCTCCATTGTACAAAGCCAATGTTGACACAGATGCTATAATACCAAAACAATTTCTTAAAACCATTAAAAGAACCGGATTAAAAAACGGTTTGTTTTATGAGTCGAGGTTCACAAAAGATTCAAATGGAAAAGATGTTGAGACTGACTTCATTTTAAATCAAGAACCTTATAGAAAATCCGAGATTTTATTAGTCACTGGTGACAATTTTGGTTGTGGTTCGAGTAGAGAACATGCCCCATGGGCATTGAAAGATTTTGGTATCAAATCAATTATAGCCCCATCATTTGGTGATATCTTTTATAATAATTCTTTCAAAAACTTTTTATTA
Source organism: Insectozyma parachauliodis (assembly GCA_030565145.1). NCBI lineage: Eukaryota > Fungi > Ascomycota > Pichiomycetes > Serinales > Debaryomycetaceae > Insectozyma > Insectozyma parachauliodis. Next base: position 80,333 of record JAJMBB010000006.1, on the reverse strand, counting down.
CCAATTAGATTACCGCAAGAAGTCATTGAATCTAAATTAGTACCTGTTGTTAAAGATGGACATAAATTGATAATAGATTTACCAAATCAACAAATTAAAGACGGTGTGACAAATGAAGTCTTGATTGAAAATTTTGAGGTTGAGCCATTTAGAAAGCATTGTTTAGTAAATGGATTAGATGATATTGGATTAACATTGCAAAAAGAATCTTTTATAAAAGAATATGAAACTAAAAGAAGAGATAAATTTTCGTTTTTGGAAGGTGGTTCAAAATTGATAAAACCAATAAGAGGTACTAAAAAAAGTATTTATGGAAATAAAGCTCAAGAATGGTAAATGAATAATTAATTAATCTATACATAACTTAAAAGAATTGAAAAAGTAAAATTTTAATAAAATCTAATCTGCTCGTTCTGACATGACTTGTTTAACAGGTTCTGAGTCCCCGTATAAATTATGTTGTTGCACATACCTAATGACCGAATTTGGCAACAAATACTGTACCGACATTCCCCTTCTGAGAAACAAACGTATCTTCGTTGAGGAAATATCATTGTAAATTAATTGTTTGATTACCAAAATATTCTTTCTATGTTCATACATTATATCATGACTTAACAAAAAGCTTCTAACATCAGCACCAGTTCTTTCAACTATCAAACAACCATATTTACCCAAAATATGATGCAAATCTTGGTCAGCCCAAACATCAGGCTCACCCATGGATTCAATCAAATCACCACCTGCAAGTAACATAATTTTTACGCCCCTTTTCTCGCCCGATTTTGTCATTATGCCTCCACGTTTGATATTAATTTCTTCATTAAAATGATCTAAAACCAATGCTGTTCTTGTATATTTTGGTTGTAAAGATTCCCAAGCATCCACCATAAGCCAACTCGAGGTTCTTTCACAAGCTAGTTCACACATTCGAACTCTATGATGTGCCGAAGCTAATCCTTGTTTTTTGTAGTTGGATGAAACTGGAGAATAATAACCACCAATAACCTCAAATCTTGTTTGTTCCATTACTGCATCTAATGCCATTTCAAACATTCTCAAATGTAAATAAGTAACAGGAGAGAAGGAGCCACATGCTACTATAACTAACGGATATTTAGAGTCATCTAGCAAAGTAGTAGCTAACCTATGATTGGGAAATTCATACTTATCTAAAGTCTTTGCTTGTCTTTGTATCCCATGCGGGACCTCTTCCAAGTCTGCAATCTGCGAGCTTCTAACTTGAATTGAAGGTGGTAAAATTTCTTTTTGTATCGTTGCATTTGTGTTGTCTATATTATTTGATTTAGATTCATCTTCTTCTATTATAACATCCTCTTCGTCACTTGAGGACGAATTGATTAATTCTGTATGTTTTCTAGGGATTTTTGAATGGTATTTAGTGTCCAAAGAATTGTCATCATAAGATCTGGTTGTTAAAATGCTTGGTCTGGTACTCGAGGAAGAAGATGGATGGGGAGCAGGTCCATCCAATGCTTCTCCCAAATCTTCCAAAACCCACGGCTGAATTGGAATATTATTAGGAATTTTATCAGATGGCGCCGTTGGTTCTATTGATTTGTTCAATGATGGTGGAGTGAAGTTCGGGTCGTTGGTGGGGTCCATTCTGAAACAATTCTGAAACTAAATAACGGCTGTGAAGGTACACACGATTGTGATTAAGTTTTTTTTTTTTAATTGTTGATTATATTTTGATTATCTATCGAAAGCCCTATGATAATCAAATAAGAATGATCGTGAATAGCCTTGAATCAGGACGATGTATAGAACACTAATTCACACTCTATAAATTAACAAAAAAATAAGGTCAATTAAAACTTATGAGTAGTAAGACTATCTTGTGGCAGGGTAACTAAGCTAGTTTTTTTACTGTGGCCCTGTCTAATCCGGCTGAAATAATTTATTTGAACTAGAGTTGAAATTGAAACATCGTGTGATACACAATATAGATAATCAAATTCCTTAAAGAGTAAGCTTTATGACAACTCTGACTTTCAAAAGATCAACTCATATAGCTATTAACTTGAACTTTGTACAGATTAATTTAACAATTACGTGGTTGATTGTAGATTTTCTATCTTGTATCAAATTAATCGCTTACAAATCGTTGTATAATTTAAGCAGCGCATGTTTTAACAAACATCAAACAAATTAAATTTGGATTAGAAGTAGAGTTGGAGCCAACAACTATAGCTAATTAGCTGGAAGTAGTTAACTGGAAGTTTTGAGTATTAACAGACAAGATTCAAATTGAATCACGATTTATAATAGCTAGTAAGATCATAAAAATTCATATATATCGCTTGCAAAAAGTTCAATGTCGTTATATGTAAGTATTTTTTGAATACGATGTTAGTATGATCGCAAATTATTTACTACCTGAAGTACGTAACTAAAATTATGCTTTTTATCGAGTGAAATATAATAGATTAGAAAATCAACTTAGACACTGGTATCCAATAAATAGTTATATAGGTAGTGCAATCTGAACAATTATCATTACGATTAATTGGCAAATGTATTGCAATACAATTTTGAGAATATAAATATCACAAATTATAAAAATACAGTGTTAATTAGGATCTATCTTTCTGCTAATATACACCCGTCTAAATATAGGATTATCGATACAAAAGTACCAGATATCTAAGATTCTACTAGTTTAGAGCAATATCAACACACTATGTTAGTTTTCAAATTTCGCATTTGTTAAGATTGCACGAAACATTAAGAAATTCAATCAAAAAAACATACTTTACAGTAAGTTACTGGATATGTCTGTACAGAAAATAAGACCAGGCAAAAAGTTCATTGAAGCAAGTGGCAAATGTTCAAGCGACGGATTAGCTTATGGCCAATGTATTTTGCAAAATTATAATACCATAAAGAAAGATGGTTGTGGTCAGGAATTCAATAGATTCAAACAATGTGTATCAAAACAAATTGGTAGAAAGTGGTAAATTAATTTCTATTCAGCAATTCAATTGAATTGTTTGGAATATATAGGATCATTCATTTGAAAGAGCTTTGAAAGCTATTTTTGATTTGGTTGTAAGCTCAAAACAGGGTCGTGCAAAGTCTGTTGTTTTGACTCATATGCATCAACAATATCTCATATTTTTTGTAGTTAGGTTATAAATTACTATGTAATTCAGTATTAGTATTTAATTTCCAAGAGATTTAATAAAAATGATGTGTACTGATAATCTGTTTTTTCTTATCCTTGTTCAGCACCCCACAGATAGTATGTTTTCTCACTCTCAAAAAAATTATCACCAGAAAGAACAAACAAACAAACCTATTAACAAGTTGAGATAAATTCATTCCTCAATCCTGTGTTACCAATCATGATCAATATATCAAGATTAGCTGGGTATAACAAACAGGATATAAAGAATATTCTATTTTTGTTGAGAGAGGTTGTGATAACGTATAAAGATAACAAGGTCAAATTAAACTATCAGTCAAGACCTGTGGTTTTATTTTTAAGTACACTTATAACAACGGCAGGTGTTGGGTTTTATCTTGCTATCAGGAGTGTCATCACTAAGTATAACGAGTATGCATTTAACAAACGTTTGAGAAGACCTAGTTTGATCAGACAATCATCTAATATTTTAAAGAATGGTTCAAGGGAAATATATATACCAAAAGGTAAAGGTACGGTGACAAGAATCATTATTCCTAAACCAAATGTTGATCAATATGCCGCAGATAAATATTTGTACAAAGATTTTGCAAGGAATCAACAAATCTTGTCACAGCAAAAAGGTTTGATCTTTAATTCAAAATTCTTGAATCAATTAGCTATAATATGGAGAATTTTAATTCCAAGGTTTTATTGTAAAAACACTTCATTATTATTATCCCAATGTTTTTTTTTAATATTTAGAACTTGGTTATCTTTATTAGTTGCAAAGTTGGATGGTCAGATTGTCAAAAATTTGATTGCTGCCAATGGTAGAAAGTTCTCCAGAGATTTGATTTATTGGCTATTGATTGCATTTCCAGCTTCATACACCAATGCGGCTATCAAATATTTAGATTTAAGATTAGCATTAGGCTTTAGAACAAATTTGACAAGATATATCCATGATATGTACTTGGATAAGACTATGGCGTATTATAAAATTGATTTAAACTCATTTGAAATTCAAAACATTGATCAATATATTACTAATGATGTCACAAATTTTTGTCAATCACTATGTTCGTTATTTTCATCAATGGGTAAGCCTTTTATTGACTTAATTTTTTTTTCAGTTTATTTGAGGGATAATCTTGGAACTGGTGCAATAGTTGGGATATTTGCAAATTATTTATTAACTGCATTTCTATTGAAACGTGCCACACCAAGTTTTGGTAAATTATCATCAGAGAAAACACATTTAGAAGGTGTTTATTTCAATAGACACTTGAATTTGATGACAAATTCAGAGGAAATTGGATTCTATAAAGGTTCATTGATCGAGAAATCTAAATTATCTGAGAATTTCAAGACTTTGATGAATCATGCCAGAAAAGAAATGAATATTACTGCTGCTTATGGTATTTTGGAAGATTATGTATTAAAATATACATGGTCTGCATGGGGTTATATATTTGCTGGATTACCAGTATTTTTAGATGAATTATGGCCAGCCGAAGATAAGCAAGCAAAAGAAGATCCAAGTAAGGAATCAATTGATCAACGTCAAAACATGAGACAGTTTATCACCAATAAAAGGTTATTATTATCTTTAGCTGATGCAGGGTCAAGATTGATGTATTCAATCAAAGACGTGAATACATTGACGGGTTATACCGATAGGGTTTTTAATTTATTAACTCAATTACATAAAGTTCACTCACCAAGATTTGATTACGGCGATAAAAGAGGGATTAGCGATATTCATGGCACGATACAAAACAATTACAGTGACGGATTAAGATTTGAAAACATTCCAATAATAATTCCAAGCCCTGAAGGTAGTGAAAACCTTCCATTAATTAATAATTTGAATTTTACATTAAAACATAAGAATATGTTAATCTTGGGCTCGAATGGATGTGGTAAGACATCTATAGCAAGAATAATAGCTGGGTTATGGCCTTTGTATAAAGGTTTATTATCCAAACCAAACGATGATGATATCTTTTATTTGCCACAAAAAACTTACTTCACTACGGGTAATTTAAGAGATCAAATCATTTATCCACATACATATGCTCAGATGTTAGAACTAGGATATAATGATGATTATTTATACCATATTTTAAGAGAAGTCAAATTGGATTATTTGTTAAAGAGAGAAGGTAATTTCAACGTCATCAAAGATTGGAAAGATGTATTCAGCGGTGGTGAAAAGCAAAGAATTAGTATCGCTAGAGTATTGTTCAAACATCCAAAATTGGTCGTGTTAGATGAAAGTACTAATGCTGTTTCCACTGATGTTGAAGATTATTTATTTGAATTATTGAAACAGAAAAAAATACCGTTTATTACGTTGAGTCATAGACCATTGCTAATGAAATATCATGATTATATTTTAGAAATTTCAGATGAGAAGCGAGGTGAATGGAAATTACATGATTTGACCAGTGAAGAAAATTTAAAAAGTATAGATCATGAAATTGAAGAGATCGAAGAAAAATTGTCGCAAATTACTAAATGGGAAAAAAGAAAGCAGGACATTGATCGATACTTGGATGGTAAATATGATGATATATCAATTGAAAGTTCAATTGTTTTTCCACAGCGAAAACTTTCGACAAGTGTATAGTTGTGTTCTCTAATGAAATAATGTACGTATAATAAAGTTTGAATATCACTGATAAGAAACACGTGAGCTCATGACAGTATTTTTTCTCAAAAGAGATGTTTAAAAAAAAAAACAAAAATTATCATTTGGTTCATCACAACGCAATCATTGTTCGGACGTGAGTAAAGATTGAAAATATAAGGAATTTGATGTCGGAACCAATTAAGAAAAAGAATGGTGATATTTCCAAAGCTCCAACACCACAAAATACACCATCATCTGTTACTACATCCTATTTAAGGTCACAGCCACCAACGGTTTCAACAATCACTGAAGAAGATTCTGATGCAGCTCAAACCATAGCTAACAATCCATTGTTATTAAGTATGATCCAAGGAAAATTGGGTGACTTGGTTGGTAAACAAAGTGGCTACATCGATACTTTGTCTAAGCCAACCAAAAACAGAATCTACGGCTTAAAATCTTTGCAGTTACAACAAATGAAATTAGAAGCTGAGTTTCAAAAGGAATTGTTGAATTTAGAAAAAAAGTTTTTTAAAAAATACGAGCCTTTATATGAAAAAAGGAAAAAGATAATCAATGGTGATTTAGAGCCAAGTTCCAAAGAAATTGAAGAAGGTGAACAATTGGACAAAGAGGAAGAAGAGGAAGAGGAGGAAGAAGAAGAAGAAGAGAAAGAAGAGGAAGAAGATGAAGAAGAAAAAGGTATCCCTAACTTTTGGTTAACTGCTTTAGAAAATTTGAGTACCGTTTCTGAAACAATCACTGATAGGGATTCTGAAGTTTTACAAAACTTAGCTGACATAAGAATGGAATACTTAGATAGTCCGGGTTTTGAATTGATTTTCGAGTTCAAAGAAAATCCATATTTCGCAAATTCAGTGTTAACAAAAACATATCATTACCAAGCCGAATTAGGTTATAGTGGAGATTTTGTTTATGATCATGCAGATGGATGTGAAATAAATTGGAAATCAAAAGAAAACAATGTTACTATCAATATTGAGAAAAGAAAGCAAAGAAATAAAAACACTAATCAAACTAGAACCATAGAGAAACTTTCCCCAACTGAAAGTTTTTTTAATTTCTTTGACCCTCCATCAGCTAAAGCCAATGAAGATGAGGATGAAGAAGAAGTTGACGAAGAATTAACCGGCCGTTTAGAATTGGATTATCAATTGGGTGAAGAAATCAAAGACAGGTTAATTCCAAGAGCTATTGATTGGTTTACAGGTGATGCTGTCGACTTTGATTTTCCTGAAGGGTTTGAAGAAGAAGAAGAAGGAGACTTTAGTGATGAAGAAGGAGAAGAAGACAATGATGAAGAAGATGAAGACGATGAAAAGAAACAACCACCAGAATGTAAGCAACAGTGAATATAGGAGTGAATGATTAAATATACATTCAATTTATTTTAGAAACTTTTGATGTAGGACAGTATTTGAATATCATAAAACACAAGAGTAAGTCTATCTAGTAATTTTTTTGAAAGAGTGAGACACAGTTATTATTATTTTTTCATTTAAATTAATTTGCATGCTGATACTGTAACTTGAGAGTCGGAGTTGCATATCTGCGAACTTCAAATAATTCTGTCATAATTAAAAACACTGCAAACATTATTAAGTTGTTGTTAAAATATTTATCTCTCATGCTGATATTAACATTGTAAGTTAAATCGATATGAATTTTGAGATAAAGTCTAAAAAAGAAATCAAATTTGACCAGTTTCCATCTTGAGCTCAACTCAACAAGTACTGGATTACTATAGAAAATCGAACTAAAATGTTTAAACAAAATTTGTTCTGATTTTCTATTCATTACTTCTGGAAAACTGGGGATTTCATTTAACAAACATGATATCGCGAATGCAAATCTATCATCAACTAGATCAAATGCATTTTCACTTGTCGGGTATCTGTTAAAAAAAGCATAAATGCTTCTAAGTTCCGTTATAAATTTATAAACCTTGTTTTGTACAACTTCATTCAAACAATTAATGTTAATCATTAGAACATGAGAATCCACGTTTGACTCGAAAGCTAAAAGTCTGTTAATTTCGAAAGGTTTCCTTTTTGGATTAAACCAAAATTCGTCATTTGAATATATTTCTGGGTAAGATAAATGACCTTTATAAATGATACAAGGTTGTTTCTTCAGAAAAAACATTTAAAATCATACAGCGCTTAATGTTTGAGTTTTTGTAATAAATTAATTAATATTTTTTGAGATTCAGCATAATATATTTTTCATACCAAAGATTTGTTAGATGGACGATAAAATTTAAAGGTAGTTGAATTATAAAGAGATGTAATGTCAATGTTAATGCTAAAATAATTGCATCTGAACTGAGAATACGAGACAATCTTGATTCTAGCACAAACTATAAATTATTGAGATTGCCATAGGAGCTAAAAAAGGTGAATTTAGGCATAAATCTTCATCTATAGCTTAGAGAGATTTGAGTCTTCCAAGATCATATTAAACAAAGTAGTGTATATTAAGATCTCGTAAATTTAGTGTAAGATTCTTTCGGCATCGAGGGCAAGACAATACGCACAAAACTGAAGTTTAAAACCTTAAAGAGCGGATTAGTCAAATTACAAATATAAAATAGGATGATAATTTTCTTCGATATATAGAAAATAATAAATTCGAATTTTTGACATCTTCTTTGCTATAATCGAGATGTAGTTTGGTATTGTTCCATCTTTGCACAACAAATTAAGACGTGAAACCTAAAACAAAGTATTCTCCCCCACCCAAAAAAGTTTGAACAAAAATTGAAATTGTGACTTAGCGTCGCAATGTTTTTCAAAACTAACAGAGCTGACAGGTTGCAATGGTTTTCTAAATTTTGCAACGTTACTCAAAATAATCAAAGGCTGAAATTAATATTGTTTTTGGGTGGTCAAAGTAAATCTAAAAAGCATAGACTATAAATATTGCACAAAACCGCATATAAGATTCCGTTCCGTCACCCAACATCGACATACAATGTTCATTTTTTGTAGAACTGACCAAGCTTGAGCTTCCTTAATCATTATATAGTTGAAAGCATTGAGATATTGATCTACTATTTTAAGTAGTGAATAATCGCAAATAGCCTTCAATACATAATATTATAATGATTTAATCTTCTCCACTCAATTTTCAAGTACGATTTTTTTTTTGGTTTTTTTCTTCCCTCGTTCGCCCCTGTTCGGACAGATTTGTAAATTTCAAACCAGCATTAATCTTTTTATAAATATCGTATTATTTACGTCCCACTTAAAACCAAGTTCATTTTTGTTCTTTCTATTGAAAGCTATTTAATCAAACAAAATGACAAGAGATATCACCAATCATTTGTTATTTGAAGTGGCTACTGAGGTAGCTCACAAAGTTGGGGGTATTTATTCAGTTTTGAAATCAAAGGCCCCAATCACAGTTGCTGAATATAGAGAAAGGTACACTTTGATTGGACCTTTGAATTATCATTCAGCTCAGATAGAAGTTGAAGAATTACCCGTGAAAGATCCTTTAGTCAAACAAACATTGGACTCTATGTCTTCAAAAGGTATAAGGTGGTTATATGGTAGATGGCTTATTGAAGGTGCTCCAAGAGTTTTATTATTTGACATTTGGTCAGCAGGTCATTATTTAAATGAATGGAAAACTGATTTATGGAATGTTGCCAGTATACCTACCCCTGACCATGATCTGGAAACTAATGAAGCTATTTTATTAGGTTATTTAGTTGCATGGTTTCTTGGAGAATTGGTTTATAACGATCGAGAAAGAGCAGTGATTTGTCATTGTCATGAATGGTTAGCAGGGGTTGCATTACCTTTGTGTAGAAAAAGAAGAATTGATGTAACAACTATCTTCACCACCCATGCAACTTTATTAGGTAGATATTTATGTGCTGGATCAATTGATTTTTATAATAATTTAGCTAATTTTGATGTTGATGCCGAAGCTGGTAAAAGAGGTATATATCATCGTTATTGTATAGAGAGATCAGCAACACATTCAGCTGATGTGTTTACAACTGTTTCTCATATAACAGCCTATGAATCAGAGCACTTATTAAAAAGAAAACCAGATGGTGTTTTACCAAATGGGTTAAACGTTGTTAAATTTCAAGCTGTTCATGAGTTTCAAAATCTACATGCTGTCAAGAAGGACAAAATTAATGAGTTTATAAAAGGTCATTTCTATGGTAATTATGATTTTGATTTAGAAAATACTTTATATTTTTTCATTGCTGGTAGATACGAATTTAGGAACAAAGGTTGTGATTTTTTCATTGAATCTTTAGCAAGATTGAATCATAAGTTGAAAGAAGCAGGATCAAAAATGACAGTTGTTGCATTTATAATCATGCCAGGGAAAACTCAAAGTTATACTGTTGAAACTTTAAAAGGTCAAGCTGTTGTTAAACAATTGGAAACAACAATTGAAGAAGTTCAAAAAAAAGTTGGTGAAAGATTGTTTGAACATTGTGCAAGATTTCCAAACGATCAATCGAATATTCATAATGAGGTGCCTACTATTGATGAATTAATTAAACCCGCTGATAGAGTTCTATTAAAAAGAAGGATTTATGCTTTGAAAAGAGATGGTTTACCACCAATTGTGACTCACAATATGATTGATGATAATACAGATCCAATTTTAAATCAAATTAGAAGAGTTCAATTATTTAACAAGCCAGAAGATAGAGTCAAAATTATCTTTCATCCTGAATTTTTGAATGCCAATAATCCAATTTTATCATTAGATTATGATGAATTTGTTAGAGGGTGTCATTTAGGGGTATTCCCATCTTATTATGAACCTTGGGGTTATACACCCGCTGAATGTACAGTAATGGGAATTCCATCGATTACAACTAATTTATCAGGATTTGGATGTTATATGGAAGATTTAATCGAGAACACAAGTGACTATGGTATTTACATTGTTGATAGAAGAATGAAATCCGTAGACGAAAGTATCGATCAATTAACTGATTACATGTTTGACTTTACTGAAAAAACAAGAAGACAAAGAATTAACCAAAGAAATAGAACAGAAAGATTAAGCGATCTTTTAGATTGGAAAAGGATGGGATTGGAATATATTAAAGCTCGTCAATTATCTTTAAAGAGGGCTTATCCTGATAAATTCAAAAACGGCGCTAATCCTTTTGAAAATGCATCCAATTTAAAACTAACAAGACCATTATCAGTACCGGGGTCTCCAAGATCTAAAATTGGTATAATGACTCCTGGTGATTTGGGATCATTACAAGAAGCACAAGAGAGTTTAAATACTGAAGATTACATTGGATTCAAGTTGGGAAACGGGGCTGATGATGAAGATGAAGAAGAAGAAGTCAATGAAAGTTATCCATTAACATTAAGAGGGAATAGTGTACCACCACAAGAATAGAACAAGATGTTATTTCTATTTTTTTTGCATTATTAAATTATATAATTTTGTATTTAATACCATCAAATTTCAACTCCATTGAAATAATTTTGATTCCCCGATTTATTTGTAAGTGGTCGAAGTCTATTGTTCCAAAACAGAGCACATGGCCCGTTTTGATTTGATTTTTGTCTCTGATTGTTACAATGTTTTTAAAGTTTATACAGTAGTTTTTCTTCTCATTTATTCTCAATTCATTTTTATACTCATGAGGATGGCCACTTGATTTCTCATGAGTTTTTATCTCTGCATTTGAAGTCTCTAGTTCATTCATTTTCATACCAACTGATTTTAAATAATCGCCGAAAGATTTTAAATTTATAGGTTTGATTTTCCAGGAAAATTTTATATACTCTTTAGTATTTTTTATGAAATCAATTTGTAAGCCAGAAACGCTGGGTGAATTTATTTGCACCCAAATTTCAAAAGAAGCATCATTTTCAATCTCACTAGTTAATGGTAACTTGAAAATCTCTTTAATTTTTTTGTTCATGGACAATTGTTCCAAAACTGAGTAAGTTATATTTTCATTTTGCAATAATTTCAAGTAATTTGTAAGATTGTCATCGGTTTGACTTTGATTTGAGAGATGCATTTCAGTAAATAAGTATTCTTTGTATTCTGAATCTAGGTATTTTAAACCGTCTGGGTATCGTAAGTTGTTGGATATCAAATTCAGATTAAACCATAAAGGTAGAAACAAAGTCCGATGAATAATTCTAGAGCCGTCTTTAGAATTGAATTCTTGTTTAAATTTGTAATATTCAATCAAAGCGTACATTGCCATTGAAGCAGAAGTTGCAATCACGGCTAGGAAAACTTTTGTTTTTAGTGTCAATTTTGATCTATATTGTATGTTGGGATTGTCCAGCTTGAGTGCGTTACCAATAATCTGATCATATTCCATTTTCTTGAAATCCTTCTGAAATTGATGACAATAAAACGAAGAATGATAATATTTAAAACATTGAACAAATTTGCTTCGAGATGATATTAACCTATTTTTCAATCTGATGTTAAGCATCAAAAGTGTATTCAGAAAAAAGTATGGGGAAAATAAGAAAAAATAAATAGTGGATGCAAAATAATCAATCGTCTAATAACTACAAATACATCGATCTACTCAAAACTAGCCCAATCTAGTTTTTTACCATCCATTTCTTCCCACATTTTCAATAGATCATTCTGAGCTTGTTCCTCCCTGGCTTTTTCTTCTTGCATTCGTTGTTTTTTCAACTTATCTTCCTCTTCTCTTTGCACTCTTTCTTTACGATGTTTTGGTGTCTCATAATTTCCTTGTTTCTTTGTATGTTGAATGTCATGGTCTTTTTTCGAATACAGTTTTTCTGAATGTACATTTCTAGAATCAATTGTTTTAGCCCACTTATTATTGTTTGAGTTATCAATTTTTTTGGTGTCAGGTGACTCTCTGTCAGTTGATAAAGTTATTCTATCAGCTAATGCTTTTGCAGCTGGTGTCAAAGGAATTCTATCATCTTCCTCCACTCTGACTTCTTCCACATTGGACGATTTTTTATCGTCTCTATGTTCGTTTCTGCGCCTATTACCATGTCTCTCTTTAAATGGTTTAACCTTATGATTGAAACTATTCACACCTCTAGTTGATGGGGGAGTAGGGTAAGAATGGGATGAATTGGTTGTATTATCTTCCAGCTCTTCGGAGTTTGCCCATTTGCTTTCCAATTGCTGAGACTTTTTTATAGTTATAGGCTTACCCCATTTGCTTTCAATATCTATAGTTGCATCAGATTTGGTAGACTTTTTCTGAGGAGAGATATGTTTATCTTGATTTAATGCTTCGTTAATTAAAGTTTCATCAGTTGCCCATCTTGAAGCTAATCCAGTCATGTGTGGTTGAAATAAATTCTATGATGACTTCATAAACTCTGAAATTCTCGTTTTCATTTTTGTAGTTTCTATGCATAATAAAAAATGAAAATATCAACGTTGAACTTGATTGCAAATTATGCCTACAGGAGACACAAGAATTAGTGAAACATAGGTGATAATGATGCTTCTAAAGAGAATTGTCAAGCAAAATCTTTAAATTTACATCATCATTGAACAAATAAATGACCAGTACAAAGAGATTGTTTATATAAACATAGACTGGAGCAAATGCTTTAAAGCGCAGATTGACAGTTAAGCTAACTAATCTGAGTCATGTGGTCTGTAGTTGACTTCCGGTTGATAACATTCCGTAACATATTTTTTCCACTTGATACAAAACCAATACATCATTAGTGGTTAAAATAACAGCTAGATGTGATAATATGGCAATAGTGGAAAGTACATGAGTGTGTGAGGCTGGCGTGAACGAATGCAAATATTATTTAACAGGGTTGGAATAATTGGAATAAAGCCGAATAATCCTGGATCGTGTCAACGTAAAATATAAAATTATTAATTACATAATTTTTCACAATATAAAATAGTTTGCTTGCCTCGATTTTAACTTTCTCCCTTTTTCATAGTTTCTCATTTTTACAACCAATTGATTACTATTACTCAATTATGTCCCAACCATCCTTCAAATTAGCTTCTGATTTATCAGCTTGGAAAAAATTACAAGACTTATACAAATCACAAGGTGAAAAATTCAGTGTTAAACAAGAATTTTCAAAAGATCCAAACAGATTCGAAGAATTCTCAAGAACCTTCACCAATTATGATGGTTCTAAGATTTTGTTTGATTACTCTAAGAATTTGATCAATGAAGAGATTTTAAACGAGTTAATTGAATTAGCCAAAGAAGCCGGAGTTGAAAAATTAAGAGATGAAATGTTTAAAGGTGACCATATTAACACTACTGAAGACAGAGCTGTTTTTCATGTTGCTTTGAGAAACAGAGCCAACAAAAAGATGGAAGTTGACGGTAAAGATGTCTCTAAAGAAGTCGATGATGTTTTAAAACACATGAAAGAATTCTCAACTGCCGTCAGGGATGGTTCATGGAAAGGTTATACTGGTAAAGCCATCACCGATGTTGTTAACATTGGTATCGGTGGTTCCGATTTAGGACCAGTCATGGTTACCGAAGCTTTAGCTCATTACAAAAAACCAGGTTTGAACACTTATTTTGTATCAAACATTGATGGTACTCACATTGCTGAAACTTTGAAAAAATTAGACCCTGAAACAACTTTATTTTTAATTGCTTCAAAAACTTTCACTACTGCTGAAACTATTACCAATGCTAAATCAGCTAAAAGTTGGTTCTTAAAGAAAGGTTCAGAAAAAGATATTGCAAAACATTTTGCTGCTTTATCAACTAATGAAAAAGAAGTTGTTGCATTTGGTATTGATGCTAAAAACATGTTTGGATTTGAAAGTTGGGTTGGTGGTAGATACTCAGTCTGGTCAGCTATTGGTTTATCTGTTGCAATCGATATTGGATACGATAACTTTGATAACTTTTTAAAAGGTGCCGAAGCTGTTGATCAACATTTCTTAAACACTCCATTAAAGGAAAATATTCCAGTATTAGGTGGTTTAATTTCTGTTTGGTATAACAATTTCTTTGGAGCTCAAACTCATTTGGTTGCACCATTTGATCAATATTTACATAGATTCCCAGCTTACTTACAACAATTATCAATGGAATCAAATGGTAAATCAGTTACCAGAGCTAATGTTTTCACCAACTATCAAACTGGTTCTATTTTGTTTGGTGAACCAGCTACAAACGCTCAACACTCTTTCTTCCAATTAGTACATCAAGGTACTAAATTAATCCCAACAGATTTCATTTTGGCTGCACAATCACACAACCCAATTGAAAACAACTTACATCAAAGAATGTTGGCATCCAATTTCTTTGCACAAGCTGAAGCTTTGATGGTTGGTAAAGATGAAGAACAAGTTAAATCTGAAGGTGCTACCGGTGGATTGATTCCTCATAAAGAATTTAGCGGTAACAGACCAACCACTTCAATCTTGGCTCAAAAAATCACCCCAGCCGCTTTAGGTTCTTTGATTGCATATTACGAACACGTAACTTTCACTGAAGGTGCTATTTGGAACATTAACTCATTTGATCAATGGGGGGTTGAATTAGGTAAAGTTTTGGCTAAAGTCATCGGTAAAGAATTAGATGATAAAACTCCAGTCAAGACTCATGACCCATCAACCAGAGGATTAATCAATCAATTTAAAGCCTGGGAAGACTGACTCTTATATAAGTTGTAGAGAATATTAATATACAGCGTGAAGTAAAACTGAGATGAGAAAAATTAAAACTGAAAACTAAAATCAATACCTATACATATAAACAATTTACATTTAAATTATGTCTGAACATCATGTAGACCCTGCTTCTGATGAAGAATTAGATAATCCTATAAGAATAGTGTTAGTAATCGACAACAACCTAGAGAAGGAGACATCGGAGGCGAAAGAAAACGAAATGGAAGAGATAATGTTGGATAACATCCAAAGTTTCAAAGCTATGAATGAATTTTTTGACGACTTTGATGAAAAAATAGCTATACCTAACGAAGGGAAGATAAAGTACGAAGTGGGATCAGATGGGTTGGTTATTATTATTGTCAATACCAAAGAACTCTTTGACAAAGTACAAAAGTTTGTTGAAGATTATGATTCGGAACTAAGCAAGAAACTAAATCGAGAGTCAACAGTCAAAAAAGTAAAAGTTTAAGTAGATAGATTAATGTATAAAGATTTGACCCCTTGGTGTATCGATATCAAGTTCTCTCAATCAACAAAAAAATTCAAAACCCAGTCTCATTTTCAAACTATGGATTCAGATTGGAGAAAAATAGATATAGATGCTTTAGAACCAGAAACTCATTTGACTAAAGAGGAATTGATTCCATCTAATCTTCCTGAAGTTACCAGAGATCAAGTGGTACAAGTATCACAAACAATTCGATCATGTTTGTCGTCCGGAAAATTTCAACAAGCGTTGGAAATTGGGTTGGATAACGTGCCTTATATATCCGACGACGAAACTAAAAGTATACATTCAAAGACTATATTTGAAGTTTTATGTTCTATTAAAAATAATAATAATGCATCAGATTTAACAAGGTTTGTAACTGATTTGAATGATGAACAACAAGATGTGTTGATAAAATACTTATATAAAAATATGTCAACAGAATATGGACAGAAACAGGGCGGATTGTTATTGCAATGGTTTGAAAAGACCGTCGAAGTTACCGGGTTAGGTCCAATTGCAAGATATTTAACAGATAGAAGAACTGTATAAAGAAATGAATAAATCGACTCAAAACTAAGATTTGTAATCGAATATTATGGATTTAATTACATGTTTGTAGAATTCCTTGAATTGCTCTATACAGTGTATTTGTTTTCAACAAATATAAGATACCGAGAGGGACTACAATTTGCAATTTCTGCAAATGTAGATTCTGCTGAATAAAATTTGGACCATATCAATAGCAACGCACATATTTCTAATACGTTTACATGAAAACTTATTTTAAAACTAATTCTTTAGGTAAGTTATTGTACATTAATAGTCTATTCACTGTTTGTTTATGATTTTGTTTTCATTTGATATTTATTTTTAATAAATTGTTTTGGGCTACTTTTTGGAGTTTTGACATTATTTTTGGATTTAAACTTTTTAATTGGAGACTTGTAATCTTTATTATTAGACAGTTTATCAATCTTATTACTTGGCTTTAAGATATTGTTTGGAGTTGATCTGTTTGACAAAGATTTTTGAGAAGCTACGTTCACTGGACTCGAAACGTTTGAATTAGGATTTGAGTTTGAATTAAAATTGTTATCGAGAAAGATATTTTCATCTTGGTAGATTTGATCAGGCGTAAAAGTATCATTGAATTTGCTGAAATTAGTCATTAAGTCAGGCATATTTGATGAATTCAATTTAGACTTTAATTGTTCAATTTCTAATCCAAGTTTATTTTGAGTATCCGAATGCAATTGCTTTTCAATTGCCAAATCGGATTCCAATTCAAATTTAATTGACTTGAATTTGTCTTGTAAGTTTTGTAAGTTATTAGTTAATTGATTAATTTTTTCAACATTTGTTCGATTTGTACTAGTTAATTGATCAATTTGATTGTTTTTAGACTTGGATAAGTTGGCGAAATCTTGATTTAATATAGTGATTTCTTCATTTTTAATTATGATTATTGATCTTAATTCTTCAATCGAGCTTTCAAGTATTTTACATTTGGATGAATCGGATTCAAGTGATGAATTCTTTGCTTGTTGTAATTCAGCTTCAAAATTTTTTTTAGCTTCAAGCAATTCTTGCTGTTTTTTAGATAATTTTTGGCTATAGTCTCTTTGCTTTTGCATCAACTCCTGTGAGAATTGATTTTCTTTTTCGGTTAAGTTTTGATTGTATTTTTCCTCCTTTTCATTCATAAGTTGATTATATTTTTGTTCTCTTTCTGTCAATTCTTGGTTAAACTGATTTCTATTTTCATCTAATTGTTGTTCATACTGTTGCTCCTGCTCAATCAATTTTTGACTAAGTTTTTCATCTTTGCCAATTAATTCTCGTTGAAATTGTTCTTCTTTTTCGGCAAGCTCCCGTTCAAATTCATTTTGTTTTGTTACGATATCCTCATTAATAGTAATTAATCTTTGATTATATTCAGCTTCTTTAGATCTAACACTTTGTATTTCTTTTTCAAATGAATATTCCTGATCCTTTAATTGTTGAATAAAATCATCTCTCTTTTTATGAAGATCATTAATTAATTCGTCCTTAAGCGTTACCAACTGTAACAAATTCTTAATCTCTTGATGACTTGAGTTCAACTTCAGGTTTGAATCATTTACAATTTGATTCATTTTCGAGTTGATTTCTTGGTTCTTTGACCTATATTCTTCGATTTCACTTAACAACGAATCTTTATACTGCAAAATTTGATTGAACTCAGATTTAACTGAGGTCAATTCTTGTAAATGTTTATTACTTTTCAATTCATGTTCATTGGAGATTGATAAAAGGCTTTCATTTTTTTCTTTTAATATATGATAGTCGGTCGTTAAATCAGTCAAATAATTATTCATTTTTGAGTATTCAATTCTGATTTCTTCTATGTCATGTTTCATAGCTCTGATACTATCAATATAAATCAATTTTTCCATTTGTTTTTGTTTCAAATTGTCTTTTCTTGCATGTTTAATTACTGGTTTTGTAATTCTGAACTCTTTTTGCGATCTTTCATTAAAGAAACTCAGATTTTGAGCATGTTTTTTCGGAGAATGACAAGTCCAAGATACGGTTGGTTTTGAATAACTAGGATAATTATCTTTAATTTCATTAGGCAATTTGTCAATTTTGAAATCTTTGATTGCATCGACTACATTTGATAAATTCGATTTTATCAACGACAAATCCCCAAATGGATCTAAATTCAATACAATTTTCAAATCTTTGTTTTTAAAAATAAAGTTTGTTATGAAATTATTTGACCTAGTTGACGGTTGATTTTTGTTGTTGACTAGTAACTGAGTGATTGAGCTAATGTTCAAGTTGGCAAATTTGTTGCAACTCCCAATTGAGCTTTTCTCATTACCCATGAGATCGATGAAAGTAGTTCTGATATTTTGATAGTAAAAGGTAACAATTAAACAAGATCTTGAAGAGCTTGAATTAAATTCAGTTGGTTTTGTAAACCGTTTCTTGAAAACTTGTTTGATAAGATCAGGATGAAACTTGGTTCTTGATAATTTATTCTCGAAGTTTAATATTGACAACTGTTTATTCGATAATAAATCAAAAACGTACTTATTGTTGGTAATTTCAAAGCTGGATACAAAACATGGTGACGTCTCTTCAAAAGATTGTAGTTTGGCGTGAACCAATTGTTTCAATAACGTCGTTTTCCCACTTGAAGTCGGACCCATTAAAATTATACACGAATTGGTGCTTGAAGATACCAAGTCTAAATAGTCATCGTGATTTGAGATTATCTGTTTGAAATCGTAATTGGTGTTGTTGAATTCAATTGATGTGGATGAGACTTGATTGAAATGAGGAATCTCATCAGAAGAATTCCCTTTGATCTTGAGATACAAAGGTATAGACATTCTTGGAGTGGTAAAGAAATTTAATTTGTTTTGATTGTAATTGAAATGTATTTTGTGCTTTGTTTGTTTACATTTTGAAGCAACACGAAAAAAACAAGACTGCAGAGAGAAATGTACATGGTTGATATTAAAAACAGCGAAGTGATTTAAAATATATTAATAAGTAAAACTCTGTTTAATAAGAAATTAAGGATGTGAAAGAATCAATTATAATTTGTTTTTTTTACTTTTGAATCCACCGGTTCAAACTACATACACTAGAAAATTCAAATCACTACATGGTATAACATCCAAATCTACAAATTGTACAAAAAAATCAGCATATCCTTTTAATTTGTATCCATATTATAAATGCTTGAATATATTGGCATTTGCTTTGTTAGTCCACAGTTGACAACCTCACTGTTCTGTAAGGCTACAATAAATTCAATTAGGCCAACTTATTAAAAGTTGGATTGAACAATAGCCCAAGGAACGATCAAATATTGATAGAATCCTTTTATTACCTTTTACAATGTAAACTAATCAATACATATCCTAGTTGATAATTTGGAGTGATGCTCTTCATTACAACTCTATTTCTAACTACGTAACAATTCTTTCTTCTGAGAAAGGCGGCTAAGTGGTATTGACTCTACAACTCGATAAGAAACCTAAAATTTAGATTGTCATATTTACAGTTTTTAACTTGTAATCTAGTTTTTGAATCTTGCATGACGATTATGCGATCCTGAAAGTGCATCTTGTTGTTGATTTAATTATAAACTTTTATAAGGGACATGGTTGATGCATAAATCACCACTGTGGTGCTATATCATACTACATTGTTGATCATGACAATAAATTCTGCTTTAGCCGTGAACTACATTGTTTAGTCGTTGCTTCCAATTTAAACTCACTACTTGAAGTTACTTTAGATGATTTTCTTCGTGACGCCGCCACTGTAGCTGTCTTGCCCCAAACATAACACCACATCAGCGATACGTTCATAAAGTACTCCTCACCTATAGAAGTAAATAGTTGATTCAACAGATTCTACCATTGAGCTAAGGCTTTTACGAGGTTTATTGCTGATTCAGAAGATCGCTGTGCAGATACCAAAGTTTCTTTTCCTTAGAGTGTCATGTCAAACCAATCGTCTCCTCAGCCTTATTTTTGAGTGACGTAACACTTAACGGAAAGAAAGTTTTGACATTTTCTCAGAGACTGTCTTCTAAAGTAGCATTCAACCTTAGAAGAAGCCTTACCAGCTCAATGGTGGAGCTTTTAATTTGCTAGATCAACTATATAATTCTAAGCCTCAAGGTATACTTCATCGATATATCATTATTGTGGTAAAACATTGCGTTACAATGTTGATTATAACAATAAATTAATATACATTTCCTCTCAGATCCATTTTTTTATAAAAAGTTTCTATATACTTTCGATACATGCCGGGTAAACTACATTCCAACTCTCGTTGAATTTTGATCAAGCTCAAAATATTCTTATCTAGATGAATTGATGAAATCAGCTTCTTTTTCTTTGCACGCTTGAACATAGTTGTCATTTTTAACAACACTTTTATCAAATGGATTTATACCACTTACTTTGAAACTTTCTAGAATATTTTCTTTTTTTAAAGCATGTTCTCGAGCAAATTCATATTCCCAAATAAACTGACGCCGCTCACGCTTATGGAGAAAGATATTACTTTGGAGTTGATCCAAATGTGATGGATATTCTCGATTGGGTATAACAAAACACATAAGATCGAGTGGCTGTAAGACATGCGATGAATTGGGTGGTAACACAATAGGCTGAATTTTGTTTTTGATACACTGGACGAAGAAATCTGTGGTGCAATAACTACCATGCCAGTCCATAATCAACAATCTCCATTCATTTGGATCCACAGGTTTGGTAGCAGGAATGAAAATTTCTTTCAACCACTCAACAGCCAAATCGTTGGTAACGCATCCCTCTGAATTGGACGAAAATCTCCAATGTGGAATATGGTTGATATTGAACAAATTTAACATGATTTGTTCTCCTTTAAAAATGATGAGCGGAGTAATAGCAATTCCCGAAGTACAAATACACTCTAAAACTCTAACCGACTCGCAATTTTCAGCCAAGTTTGGACTCGACTTTCTATCACCTCTAAATATAACATTTTTATTCTCGTGGTCTAAAATCACATTTGTTTCACCAAAATTATAAATATTGTTAGTTTTGATTCCTCTACTTTTAATCGCACTTTCTAAAACATTGAACCAACTTTCAACAACCTCTTCTGTTGTAGTAAAAGCTCTTTTTGGTACAACTGTTTTGGCTTGTCCCAATTCGATTTGATCTCTATGTCTATTCAAAAATTTATCAACCCAATGAGTTCCCAAATTGGGACTTCTTTCCAATAAAAGACAAAGTTTATTTGCCTCTAATGTTATTTGTGACCTTGTTGGTGATTGTTTTAATTCATTGAGTAAAATGATCCAATCTAACAATATTTGTTCGTAAATTGGTTCTAAAACCTGTCTTTCTCGTGCTACCGATATTCTATCTTTTGCCCCTGCAATTCTTCCGTGCAAAGTGCGTCTGTTAACATCAAATTTTCGTGCTACTTGCAGAATATGATTATTTGGATGATTTCTGAAATAATTCAATGCTTCTTGCATTCTAGCTTCAGTTTCTTGATACTTTGCCCATGCTGTATCACTCATACCTTTTTTCTTGGTACTGGGAGCTTTTGTACTAGACATTGTAGAATTGAGGAAGTTCAACTAGGTCTTGATTGTTTACACTTTGATATTTGTTGTTTGTTTAAAGTGCGAACCTCTCAACAGCCGAACCCCTCAGCAGCTAAAAAAGGCAGAAAAAAAGTTTATTGGAAAGTTTGCCAACATTGCAACTGCCTAATTGTTCGGTTTGGCTGTTGGGGACTTTCACTTTAGCATTAATGATTAACATCAACAGAATTCAAAACAAAGTGAATTGGATTACTAACAATAAATGCTCGAAAACTCTCACTGCAGCAGACACGATAATTGAAAACCAATCAAATAAAAATGAATTCAAATCTAAAAAAAACCTTAGGAATTATATTAAATATCGCAATAGGACTAAGAGGTAAAAAAATAATGTAACAAACGACAAAACTTTTTATTCTGATAATTAAAGTACAGAAATTAAAGTGCAGAAATGTTGTTAACATAATCAATTAACAACATGTTTACGTAAATACATATAATTGTTGCTGATTAATTAGCGGTAGTTACGAAGTAATGAGATAGGTATACAGGATGAATATGACGATGATAATTTAAGTTGAAATCAACCGTGAGCGTGCGAGGCTGCAATTTTAGTACAAAGGACCAAAGGTTGTGTATACGAAACAAGAAATAATACTAATTTAAATAAGCTTAATATATTATGATTTGTGCAATACCATGCACATTGCTGCGGTGTCACACAAGATTGTTAATTTAGCTTTTGATGATGTCTTTTTTAAGTCAGTTTGAATGCGATTGTTGTCACTGAAGTGTTAATTATCGTATAGAAAGTAGCAATAGTTGTCCTAGCATCAAACCACGTTTCCCTAAGGAAGTCAGTGTGTCAAATGTGAAAGAAAATGAGAAATTATTATTGTGTACTTAAAACCGAATTCCAAAATACCCTAAATGCGAAATGCATATACAAATATCAAGTACATTATAGGTTAACAAACTAAGAAAATCAAAAATGATCCTCTGACGCTGTAGGCAAGTTTCGTATCAATAATTGTGAATCAACTAATCAAAACTAAAAAGAAAGAAAAAAAAGACTATTCCTACTCAAAAGTTGATTTAAAATAAACTTTGACTTATTGTGTTGATGGTTGTGAATAGTGAGTAGTAGCAATATAGGAGACAAATGCCAAAGCTGTGATTGTGCCCTTTAAATTTCCTGCAAGTAATATAAAAGCGTGTACTAACCATACGGGAAGAGAAGAAAAAGAAAAAAAAAATTATAAGTCTCTTGTATTAAACAACAGTTATATAATATATTACATAATACACAAAATTTTAAAATGTACACAATACTTTAATACTTTTTAACAGTTTCAACTACAATCGATGATTTTTCATTTTAATTTTATTTAGTATAAGTAAAAATTTTCTTCTTGTCCTAATTTTTTTTTTTTTTCAACTTCAACATTTAGTTCTTTCTTTCAAGTGAATAATAACTTTGATTATATATCTTAAATATTTATATATATCATTCAATATTATTCCACCTATTAGAAGTTCATATTCTGATAGATTTTTATTGATACTATTTTTATATTTCATTCAAGTTTGAGCTTTTAAATAAGACTCGAACAACTTTCACATTATGTATCAATACCATTCTCAGTTTATGAGTACCATCCCTCAAACTTATTACCAACCACCACCACCACCGCCATTACCGTTACCTGTTCATTACAATCATCATAGTCATGGTCAGAGCCATTCTCAACACTATGCAAGATACACTCCAGTCACAAAAAATCAAGAAGTTAATGGAGGTATTTCAACTACTTTGGATTATGACTTACTCACAATGAGTAAATTTATCGTATGGTGTACCTCGAATATTTTAAAGGTCCGTTTAGATCATAATTCAACTTTGGCTGAATCAATCAAATCAGTTCTTTACGCTACTAGATTACCTAAATCTACTATTGTTATTGGCTTAGAATACATCAATCAAAGATATGCAAGTAAATTTGATTATAAATTCAAGGAGCAAGATATCTATCAAATCCTGATAATTTCACTTATACTTGCTAATAAGTTCAATGATGATAATACTTTCACAAACAAAAGTTGGTCTGGTGCATGTCAATTAGAATTGTCATCTATAAACAATTTTGAAAAGGAGTGGTTACAAGAAATAAAATTCAGTCTTTCCACAACAAATTTTGAATATAATTTAATTAATTTGGAAAAGTGTTGGTCATTATGGGCAGAAAAGAATTCACCAGTAACAACATCTTCAAGTGCAACATCTATCAACAATATGATAAATACAACAGCCACCCTTCAATACGCTGACTATGAAGGTACATCTCCAATAAATCATGGTTATCAATCTAACAATTATATGTATCATTCTTCCCCAATAAATTACAATTATCAATTTTCATCACCGATAAACTACAGCTACCAACATATACAACAACAACAACAACAACAACAACAACAACAACAGCAACAGCAGCAACAACAGCAGCAGCAACAACAGCAACAACAGCAACAACAGCAACAACCTATATGGTTTGATCCTGCAATACAGCTGATTCACTATAACCCTTACTATAACAATTACAATAGTATCGCTTGTTAAAATATCAAAAAATAGAAAATAAGATCCAAAAAAAGTATGTTTCAATTTGTTTTTAAAAAAATTCCCTTCAATTGATAGACCTCGTTATAATAATTTAGTTTTAATTTTTTTTTTTAATTTTTGACTTTTTCTAATATTGATCGAACAAATTCATGTTGTACCAGCTTCACAAATGTCTCGATGTTGAGTAAGATTGGTAAAAGCCATTTTTCTTACATCTTTCTTGCTGATTAGGTGAATAAAACATGTGAAATGAAAGAGATAGGCATGCTACAAAAGCAAGACTTTAGTAACTGTATTACTTAGTATTATTTCGAAACAAATAAGATGATAATAGACTGAAACAAACAGCCCCTTATGCATTATGTTAACGACTTTAATTAAAAGACATCTTCAAGTGTCAAACTCTCGGTTTGTCTTTTGCAACCAGCTCAAGAGAAAAAACAAGTTTAAAGGCCCTCAGGTCAATAATAAATTTGTATATTTATTCATTCTATTCATCGTCGTCTTCTTCTTTATCAATTGGGGCATAAGTTTGTGGTATGTCCACACTAGCTTTGAACTCATTCAACCCAACTCTTTGAACTTCAACTTCCTGCCCTTTGAATTGTTGAACATGATGTAATTTGTCACTAGCATCGTGACTAAACATTGGCCATGCAAATAAGATTGCGAAAAACGATATTGACCAACCTAATATTGGTCTACTTTCAGATTTGATTACTCTCACCAATGATTGAAAGTTAGGAAATGTTTTCGATCCATATGTACCTGAATTTATACTTGCATTACGCAACAAAATTTTGGAGACTTTAGTAGTTGTTGGTTTAATTGATCTTGAAATTGCAAACATTTTTAAAAGAAAAAGTTGATGTAGGTGTAGTGAATTTTAATGGCTACTATTTTATATGATTGCGAAATTTTATGATTGCGGTTCCAACAATATCGGAAATATTTATTTACTCGGAGATCACAATATGAAAAATATAAATGATGTGAGAACAAAGTTTAAACGATATCATTACTTAACAAGAAATTCAAAGTCACATTATGGTATTCCGATCTGTTCATGTATATTGATTACTATACTTTTATAATTTTTCTCAGCTCTGTAACATATTTGAACGCTGACAGATTTGACCATATCAAGTCTTGCAGCTTTCGGAAATCACGATGATCAATCTAATCTTGCTCAGCTTTTCTGTATAAACAATGTATTAAATTTAACGGAAATTAGTCGTACCAAAAGTAAGAAAGTCAAGAAGTTATTAAGATTGAAAGATTTTAGGATTCGGTCGTACATAGGTCCAGGTACGAGAGAAGAAACTGATAGAAGTAAAGCTTTCAATTTTCGTTTGTAGATACAGAAAATATAAAAGAAATTTATTAAGCCAATCGTATCATTGAAAGTAAGATGATTTTATTTAAGACATTTCTTTATAACATAGAAAAACGAATTTGAATTATTTTAGTAAAATAGTAATAAACAATTGTTTATCAAGAGCTTATTACATTTTGACTTTTATTTCGTTGTTTCTATAGATTATTTTTGAAACCATTAAAATCAAATTGCTCTTCAACACTTGAATTATTGACACTGTATTTAATTTTTATTCTTAATTTTATCTTTGATCCCTCTTTACCTGTTATTTTCAAAATTTGTTTGATTTGATTTCCATTACTTAAAGTGTCGCCTCCTGAAGTTGATGATATGATTAATTTTTGTGATTTAGGCACCGCAATTAATAATTGGACTTGATTAATGTTAGACGATGAAATCGGCGCAATTACAGCTTCTATAATACCTTGTCCTTGACTGAATTGCTTAGGTTTGAAAATAACCTTTAAATTTTCATTTTGAAATCCGAGAATTTCCTGCGCATCACCTAATGGTAAAGATGATGATGCTGCTGGGGTATCAAATAAATCTAATATATCTGTATTCGATACTGTTTGTTTTGAGTCTTTGAAGATATCAGATAATAATTCTTTTTGCGGTTGATCATCAATCAAATCTAATAACAAATCTTCATTAGTTGGTTGTTTTCCCTTTGATAATAATTTATTTGACTGCGATTGTTGTTGGTCCTTAGATTTATGCAATGTTAGAGTTTCTCTTTGTTTGATTGGAGGTGGAGGCATTCTTGCCAATAAACCTTTCTTCAATGAAGTATTTTGATTGAAAATTTCCTGATACTCAACTGCTCTGATTTGAATTTCTAAATTTGAGTCATTTGTTTTTGAGTTTAGTATTAATCTTAATTTTTCAATAACTTCTTTTGATTTGAATTTTATTGATAGTTTGATTATACTCGTCAAGATGTATGATATTAATTGAGTAATTTCTACTTTCGAAAAAATTGTTAAATTGATCAATTTATCAATTATCTGGTAAATCAGTTCTTCAGTCACAATTTGTTGTGATTCTGTTTCTGACCCCAAAATTAAATCGGCATATTCTCCAATTGTCCATACAAATATTAAATTTAAACTGTATTGAGTTGAATTTTCAACACAGCTTTGATATAATTTCATAGTAATGTGTTTTTTCAATTCAAAATCGTTACACTGTAGAATTGATGCCAAGATATTCGATATTATATCCGAAGTAATTGAATTACCAGATACTTTCAACATTCTGATTAAAGTGTCAAAATGCCATTTTTCATTTGGTGAATATTTATTTATAGCAATGGTTAATTGTGAAGTTGTGAATAGTTTAAGTTCTTGATCATTACAATTTTCTAAAAATGTTAAGACTTCTCTTGCGAGGACTCTAATATTTTGATCATTTAAAATTCCAAAAGTCAATTCTAGAGCTCTTCTTCTGATTGAGACATCACCGTCGTTCAAACAATTGACAATAATTGCTCTATGTCTTTGTACGGCCAAAGGTTCAATATTAACCACTGTCAATAACGTATCTAAAGCAACGTATCTTGTATTATTGTCTTTTGTTGATAAAAATTTTCCTAAAATATTGACCCCCAATATTTTTAATGATTGATCTGAATCAATTGAAAATATGGTCTTGACACATTCGTAAAGTATAGCATATGCTGAGTTTTTACCGTTTTCCAAAGATGCAACTTGAGTTAAAATGTCGTTAATTTCTTCTAGATAGACGTTGTTCCCAATAGATAAAGTTCTCAACGTTTCTAGTAAACTGACTTGTAGAAAAGGATCTGTTATACCCATAACATCATAATCCGGTTGATACCCACTCGAAGTAATTCTTTTTAAATGTGAAACCACTTTGGGTATGAGTTTAATTAATAATTGTTTTTCATCTTCGGTCTGAGCATGTTTGTAGCATGAATTTATTAATCGAAGAGTACCGAGCAACACAGCTGGGTTTTTTTCACTTATCAAAGTCGGTATTTTATTTATGAAAAATTCATTCAAATCAGCATCTTTCTCAATTAATTTGGCTGCAACAATACAAGCTTTCTTTCTTAGATAAGTATTTTTAGAATCCAAGATTGTCTCAACGTTTTGATATAAATCTCTTGACAATTCCGGGCTTGCAATGTTTCCAAGACAACACAAGGCCAAACCAACAATGAAAGAATTTGGATGCTGCATGTCATTGTCTAGCGAGTTTGTCAACAAGGTCAAAACCTCTTGATTTTCGTCCAAAATCAACATACAAGCAAGGTATCCCAATCTTTTATCGGCAAACCTTGGACTGGCCAACAATTTCAAACATTCAACTTGTCCAAAATGGGTCTTTTCTCCCATGATATAAAGATAGAGTAGCTTGGAAATTGAGATTCTTCTTGATGTTTGATCTAATCCAACATCTCGAAACGATGATCTGATTGCAGCAGACTCTTTTTGAACAATCTTTCTCTCCTCAGCTATGGTCTTTGACTTTCTAACTGCCTTGATAAATGATCTTAGAGAGCCCATAGTTGGATGAATTTTCAACAACGAAAAGAAAAAAATAAAAACAATACAAAATAATACACCAGTTAATCAAATTATACTGTAGGCGATTAGTTATTACATTATTTATATTGAAAACAAGTTATTAAATATTATAGTTTCTTATAAAACAACACATTTCTTCTTTTTCTCTTTCTTATCTTTTGCTTTTAATGAAGCTCTAGTAGCAGCTTCAAAAACTTCTCTAACACCTCTACCAGTTTTAGCGGAACATTCTAAATAGTCAGCGGCACCAATTCTTTGAGCAACTTGTTGACCTTCTGAAGTAGAAACTGGTTGTTGTTGTTGTTGTCTCAAAAGTTCAATAGTATGACCATCATCTCTTAAATCAGATTTACAACCGACTAAAATAATTGGTACTCCTTGACAAAAGTGTAAAACTTCACTGATCCATTTTTCTAAAACGTTATCGAGGGAATCTGGTGAATCAACTGAGAAACAGATTAAGATAACATTTGAATCTGGATAACTTAAAGGTCTTAATCTATCATAATCTTCTTGACCGGCAGTATCCCATAATGCCAATTCAACTTTTCTACCGTCAACCTCGACGTCAGCAACGTAATTCTCAAAGACAGTTGGGACATAAACTTCTGGAAATGTACCTTTTGAAAATACAATCAATAAACATGTCTTACCACACGCACCGTCACCGACAATGACTAGTTTTCTACGAAGTTCAGCTGGACCGTTAACCATTATAATATGCTATAGATTATGTATGAATCTGAATGTGAATGATGATATTTGTTATTTGTTATTAAGATGATGATAATAGCAAATATATATATAAACTAAAAGAAGGATTTAGGTGGTTTTAGTTAATAGTTGTTATTCTGTGTAGGTGTGAATGATTGATTAATTGATTGATAACACTAACCAGTTAGTATTCTTATTCAAAATATAATATATGTTTGATATCAACAATTAAATTCTGGGATTCAAGTTATAGAACAAAAGAAAAAGAAAAAAAAATAACAAGTATTAAAAAAAATAGGACGTGCAAAGGAAAAATAAAAATCACAGAAAAAAATTTCATGTTGTTTGTTTATATTTTACGTATAGCTTTTGTATTAGTTTTGAACCTGACGAGTGATTTCAATTTCACTGATTACCCGGTTGGCATTAGAAACGAACTTTAGCATTCAAACGTAGTGCCACGCGATAGTATCTTACAATGTAATAAACAGTTGTAATCAACTTTTGTTAAGTCTTCAATATCTCACTATAAATAATTTAAGGTTGATTTTTCAATTAACAACGCTAGACGATGCTTGTAATTATCTATTTTTAGAATCAAAATTAATATGTTCAATCATGTGTACAGCCTAGTTACATATCAATAATTCATTTGAGAATTGTATGGATTAATAGAGTAGAGGATCAGACTGTTGATCGCATTAGATCAAGAAGCATGTATTGTATAGTTAAAGAATTAAATCTAATTCCAATGCTTTTTAGTTTTTGTGTTGAATTTTCATCATCCATCTTTTTCTTCTCTTTGACTATTTGAAAGGGGGCGTAGTTGAATCCACAACAGTGATCTGATTATTATACGGGAGTTTTTTGGCTCGCTCTCGATTAATATAATATTGATGATCTCTCAACTAGTGAATGGATATACTTTGAAGACTTCACCATAATATCAAGGAGGAATATTTACAAATAGGGTTCCTTTTATCTATCAATTTCAAAGTTAAGTTGAAGCGCGTGAAAAAAATAAAGTCGTGTTGATCTGTCAATTCTGAATCATGATCTAGATTTATGAAACACAATTTGCAACCACCAATAGTTGTCAACAATAACCAGCTTTATACATTATGTTAGAAACAGATTTACAATTATGATTCCAAAAATCTTGGTTTTTGAATTATCCGAGTGTGAATAACTCATTTCTTTCTCGTGGCTTGAAACAAACTTTGTTAAATCTTTGTAGCAAATTATCAAACTTTAGTTCATTTCATATTGTAAATGAGCTTTTTAAACATTCATAATTAAGTACGAATGAAATAGTAACTCACCTAAGCTTTAGGACAGCAACTTTTGAACTTGATTTCTTTGATTCAAGCGTGTCTTTAAAGAGCTTACCAGGTATCATTACAAGAATAGATTTAGAATTTTTTAAATGAAAGATGGTTTATTTTTCATACTGGTGCAATTAATTTACAATTTTTCAGCTATTTGTATTTGAAGCAAATAAATTCATGCATTTGAACACACTAAAGCTTCATTTTCAACTATTACTCTAGGCAGTTGTCATTTGTTCTCATAACTTAGAATTTCAATATCGATGAGATATTTGAAACTTATGAAAATTTTAAGGGGTAGTGATGTATTACACGCAAAGTAGTATACCGTCTAACTGCTACCATCTTTAATTTGTCAACTTTATCAACTACTGTCTCAGATTCAATAAGAATCTAGTATTGCAAATAAACAAAATTGAAAGTGTTATGCTAGAAACAAGATAAATTTTAAAATTGAATTAATAATTTATTATACGGGTAAGGTGTCACTGTTATTGGATATTCAAACTTGAATCACAGCCATTACATTTAGAGCAGTGTCTACCACAGTCAGAAAGAACCTACTTTGATATGTTACATCAAGACCCTTTAAACCAATCATAACAATTAAAAACAGACTGATTGCTGATACTGATAACATAATCAACAATGGTTATATTTTAATATGCTTAAACTAAGAAACGTCAAAAGCTGCGTTATGGCAGCAAAAAGTAATTATTCTTTAATATAGAAGAATTCTCTACGCTCAAGATTATAAAGTATTAACCTTTCATTCCAAAATATAACAGTTTTATTATCTGACTGGGCAGGATTGTGTTTAATGACTATCGGCTTTGTTGATCAATACATAGGAAGCAGAATCTATTTAACGACATATATGTTTCAAATCATAAGAGTAGTAAAATTATGTAAGCGTTTGTTTGTAGTTTTCTTTGACAGTTACCATATTTTCAATCGATTACTCATACGATTGAACCACATGTTCTCGAAATAATAAAATTCAAACAAAGTATTATCTAGTAACTAGTTGGTATTTGTGACACTAAGAATGTTCTCTATCTATTTAAACTCATATGTAGAAACCACAGTTGTCAGTATATAAATGACAGCTATTTGCTTTTCGATTTTCTTGCTCGATATTATTCAATTGATGTATAATCCAACACTTGAATCCTTCATTTGTTATCCCATAAAAAATAATCTACACACCAGTTTTTACATTTATTCCAATATTGAATTTCGATATCCAATTACATTCACAGCACCTTATAATTATTGTTATTATAAAGATAATCAAATTGAGTTATACTATCTAATGTTGAGAGCAAATTCAATAGTGTATCGAAATAAAATAAGAAATGTTACTAAGAATCAATGATAAGCAAAGCATATTGATAGAAAAGAATTAAGTTGATTTTAGCTAAGTTGAAGTGTGGTTGCAAAATACGAATAGAGTGTCAAATTAAAGTGTACATAGTCATATCTGCAAAACTGCAAAATTTTGCAAAAAAATCTGAGCAAACTTAGCGAGAAAAAAGATTAAAGAGTCAATTGCCTTACGATTTTTTTTGGAAATGGCCGTTTTATCAGATGAGGTTGGAAAGACGGAAAATACGAAAACGGAACAAAGGAAAAGAATCAATCTTCATTAAGGATATGTATAGGGGGAATTTTAACGAAAAAGAAATAGTGATATCAAAATCCTTTGATTATTGTACGATTATAGAGTCAATTTAGTCTACCGCTTAGTGGACTTGTTGAACTACAGTAGCATGATGTAGAGACCTGTGCGTGTACATGGGGTTAAAATTATATTGTCTCCAATTCCAATTAATCAAGTACTAAATCTGCAAATATACACTAGGTGATATCAATTGTAACTACACGACTTTTGAAATCTTGTTATCTTATTTGTGATTACGTAAGAACGTTTTGTATGCACTTTAAACCTATTAAATCTTTTCATTCTTTCTTCTAATATTTTCTTATATTTTTTTTATATTTTTTTTTTTTTTCTGATTGAAAAATTTTTAAAAAATTTTTTTTTCTCAAAGATAAAGATTAGATAACCTTTTTCCCTATCATCAAGTTGATATTACTACAACAAAAATAGCTACCACAAGCTCTATTCCAATTTCTTTTCTGATACTAAAGAACATTCGACTTCAACATTTTCTAGCATTAATATTCGATTTATACAAATTCTTGTTAATTTTTTCATTGAATATCTTTGTTATTTTTTTTTTTCAACTTACGATTTATATATCACTTGCAATCTTGAAAAACTAGATTTTATCAACATCCTTATATTACATGATGGTCGCCACTGAAACTGCTAACAATAACCCTATTGTTTTTTCCAAACATGAATTGGCTTCTTCACATTCAAAGTCAATCGATATAAAGCCAGTATACAAGCCAAGTTTGAATTTAACACCTAATTCAACCTCAGCTTGTAGCACCAAGAGTACAAACTCACCAGACGAATATCAATCAGATAATAATGCTAAAAATGACTCTTTTCAAGCCCATCATCATCAATTACCTACCCCACCAATCAAGGTTGAAGAATCATCTTCTCTTGCATCCACTAGTATTCCAAATCATCCCAATCTTAAACCAACAACTCATGTAAGTACCAATGGCTCTACAACTACAAAATCCAATATTTCAAGTCCTGTATGCAAAAATTGTCAAACTCAAACCACTCCCTTATGGAGAAGAGACGAAACTGGTCAAGTATTATGCAATGCGTGTGGATTATTCCTCAAATTACATGGACGTCCAAGACCAATCAGTTTGAAAACAGATACGATCAAATCTAGAAATAGAGTGAAACAAAATGGTGGCAGTACAAGCTCAGCCAATGGATCTTCATCAACGAAATCTTCAAGTCCAAACACTCCTGAGTTGAAATCAAAAGATGGCAAGAGTGGCAAGAAATCACCAAAGTCAAAAAAGAGTAAATCACAAAATAATTCAGACTTGACTCCATTATTACCGGCTACGAGTTCAAATACACCATCGAGTTTCAAAAATCCCCAATCTATTCCACAAAATCATTCTCATTCTCATTCTTATCATTCTCATAATCATCATCATTTGCCAAATCATGTATTACAAACCCATCAAGTTCCCTTACATTATCCGTCATCTACACCCACACAATTTGCTCCCGGTTTGCAAAGGATAACATCCCCATTGTTATTATCTACAACTTCATCATCAGTGAGACATGAACCACAACCTTCATCAGTCCAAGCAGCCGCCGGAGTGTTGGAGAATATGTCTAACGAATTAGGACCAAGCGCAACATTCAAAAAAAACAATAATCCCAACTTTGGTATATCATTGATTAATAAGAATAATAAAAATGATTCAAATACATTGAATTCTTCATCAATATTTTCGAGTGTTACCCCAAATCAACCACCTAAATTACCTGCAATCAGTAATAAAATTTCCTCGCCTATTTTCAATTCAAATTCAAGATCATCGACTCCTTCGTTACCTCCATTACATAAAATGGCATCTGGCAGCGATTCATCTTTTAATTTCAATCAACACCAGCAACAGCAATCGTCAAATCAATCATCACCAAACGCAAATCCAAATGGAAACAAAGGCAACGACGAAGCTATAAACAACAACAATAGTGATCATAATAATAATAATAATAATAACAATTCCAACAATTCTCAGGTTGATCCTTTTCATGAGAATACTTTATTGAAAACAAGGATTTCAGAGTTGGAATTGGTTAATGATTTATATAGAACTAGAATAATGGAACTTGAAGCAATGGAGCAAGCAGCAAGATTGAGAGAAAATTCAATAAAGAAAAGATTAGATGAAGTTATGAATTTACAAGTCAGCAGCTACAAAAAGCAGCAAGATAAATTCAATGAAGAATTAACTAATAAGTCCACACCAACTTTGTCAACTACTTCTTCCACTACCCCTGGCGCTACCGCACAACCAATTGTATTACCACCAATAAAAAGAGAAAATGAAATCAACGATCAAGATAACGAAACCAATAAAAAGCAAAAAGTAAATTAAGATTATTTATTTGTATGATTAATAAAAAGCACGTCTCATAATATTCATTTTTCTTTATTTTCAAGTCTAAGTACGAACGTCTGGCTCTTCTTTGCCTAAAAATTGTTTAAATTTCAACAATGTTAACACAAATTGAATCTCTTTTGATAAATATTTATCAACATTCTCTTGATAAGTTTCAGGATCATTTGAATGTTTTTCCAAATATAATCTAACGGTTGCACCCGAAGATCCTGTACCGGACAATCTAACAATGAATCTCAATCCATTTTCAAATTTAATGAATAAACCTTGTTTTGAAGATACACTGCCGTCTAAATCAGTATAAGAAAAGTTATCAGCTTCTTTTATTATATATCCAGGACTTAATTGATCACCCGGTTTGTTATTGTCAACAATCGATTGCAACAAACTGATCAATTCATTTGCCCCGTCACTGGAAACTTCTTCATAATCATATCTGGTAAAAAAAGTTCTACCATACTTGTTCCAAAATTTATCTTGAACTGTTTTAATCGATGGTGGGATTTCAGGGTTTGATTTACTAAAACTTGCCAAGACATTCAACCAAGCTACAATTGCCCATAATCCATCTTTCTCTCTAATATGATTTGAACCTGTACCAAAACTTTCTTCTCCACATATACTCAATTTCTTTGCATCGAAAAGTGAACAAAAAAATTTCCAACCAGTTGGTACTTCATAACATTGAAGGTTTTTCTCCTTTGCAACTAAATCAATGGCACCTGATGTTGGCATAGATCTAGCTAAACCATATGTGCCCTGTTTTGAAAAATATGGTATAGATTCGGCATATTCAGATATAATAGCAACCGAATCACCAGGAGAAACAAAAGTTCCTGCTCCATAAATCATATTTCTGTCACCATCACCATCCGATGCGGCTCCAAAAGCAATGTTTTCATTATCGACACGATCAACTAAAGTTTTTGCATAAGTTAAGTTTGGATCAGGGTGTAATCCACCAAAATCAGGCAAGGGTTTATAATTTTGAATTGATGTAATAGGTAAATCAAATTCATTGATAAATAATTCATAGCCGTAAGGCCCAGTGACACCGTTCAACCCATCAAATAAAACTTTGAAATCATGTTTTTCAACACTAGTTTTCAAAAAAGATTTAATCAACGGAAAGTCAAAAATATCTTTCAACATATTTGTGTAATCTTTAGTACTATCAATTACTTCGATTTCAATTGGACCTAATTTAAATGTACCAAGTTTAAATAAATCCAATTTTGGCAAGTCAATAAGATGATATTGCTTTAAAGTTTTTGATTTTTCATAGATATTATTTGTAACTGATTCAGGTGCTGGACCCCCGTTTTGTAAATTGTATTTGATACCTAAATCATTCTTAGGTCCCCCTGGATTATGACTAGCAGTGAGAATGATCCCACCTGTAGCTTGTCTAACTCTAATTACATGAGAAGTAGCAGGAGTTGATAATATACCCCCTTGTCCAAGAATCAATTTCTTGACCCCATTTCCAGCAGAAATCTTGATAATCAATTGGATGACTTCGTCGTTGTAGTATCTACCATCACCACCAACAACTAAAGTGGAGTCTTTTGAACCTTGAGGAATTGCATCTAAGATAGCTTGAATAAAATTTTCAGTGTAATGTTGTTGTTTGAACACTGTTACTTTCTTTCTCAATCCTGAAGTACCAGGCTTTTGGTCTTGAAACGGAGTAGTGTCAATGGTTTGAATTGAATGTTCCGACATAGCTGAAAAGTTGAATCAAATACAAACTCGAAAAAAAACTCGTGCTTTAAAAAATACGTTCAACAACTAATAAACAAATGAAAATATAAATCGAGTGAAATGGAAAGTAAAGATACAATTCTAATTTCAACTAGAGTAGAAGATATAACGATAGTTAAATGAAGGTGATCTGAGCAAAAATTTGGAATAAAATTTGTATGGTAAATTACTTTAATTCTGGAATATGTGAGCTAGTTGACCCCCTTCTCTTCCCGCCCCACAATTTATATTTTATTTAATTGAAATGTCATCAATTGCAATTATCAATTCTACACAACTTATTATTGAAGTATTTATTCATTGAAGTTATAATACATGAGTTCGACACAATTAGTTCAAAAGTCACGTTGCTTCTCTTTTAGCAAATCTCAATTTTAAAACTTTGTCTGAATTTTGAATTTCAAGGCACATTGTACAGAAATCTAAAAACAAAATCAACGCTTGTTCCAAGAATTTATTTGATTCTTGTGATTAAAAATGAGAACGTTTTCAAATTTGATTAAAAAGTTATGATTTTGGTTGCAAACACATGATCCTATCAAGATATTCTTGAATTAGCCACAAAAAAAAGTTGCTACAGAACTTGGTTGAATAAAAATTATTCAAAATTTTTTATCATATGACTAACGTTATTGAAACTGTTTGGAATGTTTTATCAGAATAATACTAAACTCGTACAAATTTCTTGTCACATGAACTAGACACGAGGTTCTGCTAATTCACGAGTGTTTTGAATTTAAGAAATATTTTTCAATCTAGTTTATAAAGACCATGATGACAATGAAACTGAAATTATTCATTTACGAATAAATAGTATGAATAGGTTGCACTGAATTGTTCAATCTATACCATTGGAATCAAGAATAAACGAGTAAAAGATAATTATAGCGCATAACTTAAAAGGTTGTGAAATTTAGCTGAACGGCTGAAAAATATAAATTCCGTTTATCAAATTCATGAATTAGGACTGAATCGACTGAAGCTATCTTATAGATAACTTTTCCACTCAATTATCCTTCTTATTGCAGTACATTTTTATCATAATCTTGTCGCCGAAACATTCTATGCTAAAAATAGATTGCTCGCAATACATATAAAGAGATTACATTTCCAAGTGGGGAATCAATAATCAACTACTAGTACAACAATTCGATAATTTATAGCGATAGATATTTTCATTCCATATTAAATCAATCTGAAAAACTTTTATATGGGAGAGCTTATAACAGCAACAGAAAAATTCGTAAAAAAAATCTTCATACAACTTTCTAGACAAGGGAAAGGCTTAGCTCAGTTAACGACCGTATATACCCACCCCACAAAATTCAAAGTAATTCTTTCGTTACATAAATTTAAATTCTACTTTCTTGAGTATGAATCTAAGTGTTATATAATTGCAAATACACGGTCGTGTATCAAAACCAAATGTAATTGTGACACGCAATTCTACTTTATTATTTTTTTCCTTTAAAATTTTTGTTGGTGTTGTTGTAGGAGAATAAAAAAATTAAACCTTAATACAAACAACAGTTTAAAACCTCATTTCAATATAATTATCATAGACACTCATACTTTAACATCATTATATAATTCTTGTATCAAAATTTATCATTAACAATTTCATACATACACAGTTTCTTTCAATTTTTTCAATTTTCCTTTTTGCATATAAATAAATAATAATGACAGATAACACTGATGATTATTCTTACGATTATGAATATTTATATAAAATTGTATTAATAGGAGATTCCGGAGTCGGAAAATCAAATTTATTGAGTAGATTTACTAGAAATGAATTTAATTTAGAACTGAGATCAACTATTGGAGTTGAGTTTGCTACTCGTACGTTGGAAATTGATGGTAAAAGAGTTAAAGCACAAATTTGGGATACAGCGGGACAAGAAAGATATAGAGCAATCACGTCGGCTTACTACAGAGGAGCAGTAGGAGCATTAATTGTTTATGATATTGCAAAAACTGAAAGTTATGAAAATGTTAGTAGATGGTTAAAAGAATTAAAAGAACATGCTGATGCAAATATCATAATTGAATTAGTTGGTAATAAATCTGATTTGGATCATTTAAGAGCAGTACCAACCGAAGAGGCTAAGAATTTTGCTCTGGAGAATAACCTATTATTTACTGAAGCTTCAGCTTTGAGCTCAGATAACGTGGACTTATCATTTCATCAATTATTGAAAAATATTTATGAAATGATCAGCAAACATCAATTAGATTCTGATAATAGCACCAACAAACCATCAAATAATGGACCAACTATTTCTTTAACCCCAGCACCACAAGAAAAGAAAAATAAAAATAATAGTTCATGCTGTTAATTATATATATATCTATATTCAATACTAAGATAATTTTTTCAATTTTCCAACTGGTTTAGCTAAAGGTCGAGTTTTCCCTGATCCTTGTAATCTATCTTTCACTGATGATAATGGTTGACTTTCTATTGTCAAATTAACAATTTGATCTCCTTTTAATATGATTAGCCCTAGGTTTCTCTTTTCATAAGTCGGTTTAATAACTGTTGATGATTTTTTCATTTCGGAGAATGTCTTTTTAGGAATTCTTGTTTCTTCAGTATCGGATAATACTAAATTTAAAGTACCATCGAATGATAGTAAAGTTCCTATGTAATATTTGTTATCTATGGTTGATACTTTGATCCTGTAGTTTATAAAATCAGATAATTTAGTTGAGCTATTCACACTCACTCTTGTCGACTAAAGCATTGTTAGTATAAAGTTTTGATTCATAAATATGAAATCTACATACCATGATGATATTGTTTCAGATTACTTCTTTTTTCTGTTTTACTTTTTGAGTCGTGGAAAAAAATATCAGCATTTGACCAACGCCATAGATTATGTCCGACGAAGTTAAAGAAACAAAAGTAGTTGATGAAGCTCCAATTGAAAAGAAGGGAGATGAGGTGATTGAAAAGAAAAGATCTACCGATGAAGTCGAAAAGAAATCAAAGAAAAAGAGAAGAAGAAATTATGATGATGAATTATCTAAAGACACTGAAGGTAAAGAGGCATCTAAGAATGAGAGTGAGGAAGAAAACGAAGATGACGACGAAGATTACGAAACCGGAAAATTAGAAGACGAAGAGGAAGAAGAAGAAGATGATTTATTAGAAATCGATGAAACAAATATCATTCCATCGGGCAGACGTACGAGAGGGAAAGTTATTGATTACAAAGAAGCCGCAAAGAAATTGGACGAAGAGAACGGAGTTTTTCAAGAAGAAGAAGAAGAGGAAGAGGAGGAAGAGGAACAGGATTTCAAATAAATCATATATTGAATATATCATATAATGATTTAATTCTATTAAATTTGACCACATTTTTAATCTCCCTATTCTGCAACACATGCAATAATTTCAATTCACTCTCTAATAATAATTCATTTTCATTACCTTTGACGTCGATCCTATTACATTTTTCCAACAAAATTTTATTTTCAAACTTGAATTCTTGAATTTTTGATATAACTTCTCCCATATCGTGAATTAAACAATTTAATAAGTACTCATAATTGAACTTTTCTTTATTACGAAATGAATAAAAAGTTTTGCTAGCAGCTCTATCAGCACTTCTTGGAATTTCTTGAATTTCAACTAATCCAGCTTTTATTAATTGGTAAACTTCATTTCTGACTGTTTTTTCTCTTAATAAAACGGTGTTACTAATTGCTTTTTCATCAGTAAGTCTATGTTGCTTTATACATCTTAAAATTCTAAATGCATTGTCTTTAAAAGTTGATTTGATTAGATATTCGAAATTGAAGCTTTTTAATTTTTTTGTCAACGTATAAAATGGTATTGTATATCGTCCCGGAGACACTTGAGTTATGAAACTTGTATTCGTACCTGAAGATAACAAGTTTAAATGATGTTGTATAATGTCTAATGAATGATCATTGCTTGAATTATCATATAGATGTGCACTTTCACCATTTTCTAGTTTTACTTTTTTATTTGGTTGTACTTCTTCCTCTTCCGCTTGCTGTCTTTTTTGAGTATTTGTTTTTATCGAATTTGTCAAGTCTATATGTTTTGTTAAAAAATTGTTTATATCTTTTGCGTTGAAAACAATTTTATTATCTCTTAATAAATTAGCTTCTAAGCTCAATAAATAATCTTGTAAATCGTTTGGGTCAGTCATCAAACCATCAATTTCCATTTCTGGTTCGGAAAAATTTGGTGCTTTGTTTTCAATTAATCGTAACGCAATTTCATAAATCTTGGAACTAATTAAACCAATTCTCGATTTTGATAAATTCACAAAAGATTTCGTTCTCAAATGTTTTTTAAACCTATTCAAATTGAATGTTAAAATTACATCTGGATCTAATTTTTTGATTCCATTTTCAGTGGTGAATATGTTTTGTTGAGCTTTTTCCAACAATCTTCGGAGTAACTCTTTTGATTTCTCTTTTGCCTCAGCAACTCTCTTAACTTCAGATACAGTGGTAGATCTTGGTAAATTCTTCAAAGTATTTTTAAAAATCTTATTCCAAATATCATTAATTGGGTTGAAATCAAACTGATTCAATTTGATTAGCCAGTTATCATTGAATAATTTAAAAAACATTTCTTGTTGATGAATTTTCAAGCTGGCATCATGATCGAATTGTATCAAATAGTCTTTTAACTTGATATGACCAAATTGTAATACGTTCTGTATGATTTCAGCTTCGTCTTGACCGTATAATCTTGTGATGTGATTTAAGATATCTCCGCAGTGCAAAAACTTTAATATTCCAACTTCGTTAAAAGAATAATAAACTTGATTTGTCGAATCGTCCTGCCAGTATTGGATACAATTTAATTGAATCATTGAAACTAACGTAGATTTTATGATTTTGATATTTAGTCTGGTGTGAGCATTCAAGTCTTTTATTGTTAGTCTCCCTTTTGATATAAGAGTTGAAATAATGATTGCAGAAATCTCACCAAGATGGGTCTGGGCTAGACTACAATACAAGTAAGACTTTGGAGATTGAGTCCTCATATTTTCGAATTGAACTTCATCCATAGTAAAGTCCACAACCCACAGATCAATACGAAAAAAATTAAAAAATTATTGATGCTCTGCATTTAAAATGAAAAATTAAGTATTAAAACTAACCAGGTCACGTGTAAGATTATTTGTAACTACGCAAGCTTTAGATTCGTTTGAGATGTTTGTTAACTTTGATTGTGAAAGTTGAGATGAAGGATTTACATGAATCAATACTTAAAGATGATTAGTTACTCAAATCAAATAATAATGTAGTTTTGAAGTTTTTTAGTAGATTTTGAATATTTGATGGGCTTATAGCTTTGATGTCAATAAATATCGTCGGTTGAATATGTAACAGTTCACTCGACAACTGCATTGATTTGCTTGAAATAAATTTATAGTGATTCTGATTACTCTTTGATTGAAAATTGATGATGAGGTTGTAAATGTGTGAACACTTTTAATCACAATTAAAACTTCAATATCGTATAAATTCAAATCATGTTTAGCTTCATTTTTCAGATACAAAATAATTTAGCATTTGCAGTTTGTTTTCACCTTTAGTTTTAAGCACTGATTTTGAGTTGACATATATCGAGGTTGACAACCACGTATTTCTGTTGATTAAAATTAGCTTTCAATTTTGGCATATAATTTGAAAAATTAATGACTATACGAACTATAAACTCTGGATAACTATTGAAAAGTTGTAAAAATTTCAATGTATAAAGGCTAGCAATTTGTACTAGTATTATCTTTGTATCGTTCACACCTCTGGCTATTCGTTAGAAACGAAGTTTGATATCATTTCAACACATCACAATGGTCTCAGCTTATACTAATTCTCGGTAATCGAATAATTACCGTTTTCACAATTACATAATGAGAGTTCAATAAATCAGACTGTTTAACCTCTAAACTGTTAATGAATGACTATAATTCTATTCACCAGTGAATTTCTTGTCTAGTTCTTCGTGTAAATTTTGTGAAAAGAGGAGAAGCTCATAATCGATGATAAAGCTAAAGCTAAATTTTACATAAAATACCCCAAGCTTATATAATCGAAATCATAACTCAATTAACTCGGATATACTGAAGTAGGGTATTAGCAATCGTATACTGAAACTAGATTCTATGATAATTATCACTTTTAAGTGTGAATTGCGAGGTACTTTTTTTTCGGTACAAATCTCCATTTCCTTATCTTATCAAGAAACATATTTTTTCTTTAGTCAAATATAAAATAATCTATTACTTTTATTATTACTTCACAACCAGAAGGTTGTCAATACAATTGTCGGAGTAGATTCAGTAACAATTAATGCTGAACGTGGTACAATTATCTTTTTACAGACTATTGAAAAGTCTTAAAATTATACAAGATAGTCTAAACGATGGATAAATGTATAATTCAAACGGGTGGCAAGTATCAAGTTATATTATTTTTTTGTATTTCTCCAAGCACATCTTGTCTTGATGATTATAATAAACTTGTACATGTACGTACACGCTCACACTGAACATGAGCTGTATTGAATATTGAAGGAAAGAGCTTACTCTCAACGTTACATTTCTACTATCATAATTATGATTCATGATTCATCATCAGGGACAGCAACTAATGATGTTATAGTTATTACTCAGTTAAATCATCGGCAAGTTATATTTGACTGACTCATTTTTCTTTTTTAGCTTTTCTTTGAGTGTGTGTCTCTTAGCTTGTTTCTTTGGTTATCTTTTTTCTTTTCCTGCAACCACAACTTTTGGTTTTTATCACCTATATACATTTTATTCACTTGATTAATTAATTCTAATCAACCATCGAAGTTATCACATATCTCCTATAAACTGATACGTTACATTACAGTCGGCACCTGTCACGTAATAATTATCCACTTTTATAATTTAACACGTCCCTTTTAATTAACCACACTATTATCAATTTAATCACTGCGACAACTAGTCAACTGCCTTTATAATCAAAAAATCGAACAATCAGTCATTAGTGCATATATTCAACTTATTATGACCATTATTTATCAACATTTGATACCCATATTAATTTAGCATTTTCTCAAGTTAAATTTTATAAACTTTTAAATTCTAAAGTTCATTTTCACTAATCATTATTAGTTTTGAATGATGTCAGATCAATCTATGAATAAAAAGCAAATCACGAAGCTAACTCAGGTTATTCAAAATTTCTACACAAAAGCAGCTCAAATAATTCTAGAATCAAGGACTCAATCAGAATCTTCGCCGTTATACTCACTAAATATCTTCCACTATACACAAGAACAACAACAGCAGCAACATCAACATCAACAACAACAGTCATTGGAGCAAAATGTTTATGAGGTCAATAAAGTTAACAAATGGTTCAACTTGCATATGCATTTATTTCCAGAATTATACAAAGATGATTTGAAAACTTGGAAATCGATCGACTTATCCTTGATGCCTCCTATGATCATTGAAACGTATCTTGATTTGAGACAGTTGCCTGTGAATCAAACTTTGGTTTTGTTCGATGATAGTAAACACTCCTGGACGGTTGCCAAATCTGGTGGTAAAAAGCAAGAAGTTGTGTTGGAAAGATGGTTGATTGAATTTGATCAGTCGACGTCGTCAAATAAAATCATCGATGAATTACCCTTGATCTACAAACAAGCAATCATATTGTTCCGCAGCATTTATGGATTTTCAAAAATAATGCCAACTTTTAAGTTGAAGAAGA
The DNA here is from genome assembly GCA_030565145.1 of Insectozyma parachauliodis. Lineage (NCBI taxonomy): Eukaryota > Fungi > Ascomycota > Pichiomycetes > Serinales > Debaryomycetaceae > Insectozyma > Insectozyma parachauliodis. Next base: position 36,070 of record JAJMBB010000006.1, on the reverse strand, counting down.
ATCTATTGAATAATAGTAGCAACCATTTCAATAAATTAACCATTGGTACTAAAATTTTAGATGGAAATTTACCAATTAGTTCTAAAGGTAGAATTGGGTTGTCCAAATCAATTATTCCAAATAATTTATTATCTGAACCACATTTGATACAAAAATCTTTTCAACCAATTCAAACAAGCTTTGGATCATTGAAAATCTCAATTGCGTATAGAAATAATTGTGATTTCAGTTTGCATGAAAACGAAGAAGTTTTTACAACACAATTTATTAAACATGATAAGAAAGAAAAAGAAGAGAAGGAGTTTAAACAAAAAATTGATTCCGGTATAAACAAATCGTTGTCACCATTTTCATCAGATTCAATTTTAAAGGAAGATGAAGATCAAGAACAAGAACATAAGGATACATCATCTACCTCCCCTTCAAGAAAATCTTTAACAACAAAAGTTACAAAATCAGGTTCAATAAGTAATAGTCCACCGCCGCTAGTTACACCACCAGTGGCACCTACATTGAAAAACACAGGTTCTCAACAAATGGTCTTACCAAATTCTTTAGAACGAAGAATATCGATAACCAGTAACAAATCAACTTCCAACGCATCATTAGCTGCATTTTTAAGAAATCCGAAAAGTGGCACTCCTTCAACAAATAACATTCCAATAGTAAATAACGCCAATAACATATATGGATCCTCGTTTCCAAGATCAATCAGTTCTTCAACCGGTCATGAAGATTCCATATTCAATCCAAACCAAGATAATAGTAGTAACAATACCCCGCATTTTTCTTCATCTTTTGGCTCAAGAGCAAGTCGAAGATTTAGTAGTACTAGTATTAGACAACAAACACCTCAATCACAATATGAAAAATATTTAGGTCAGAGCAACAGCGTCGATGCACAATTGAGTGGTTTATATGTCGATGATGATATCAACGACTTTGTAAGAATGATTGATAGTAAATCAGATTTGAGATTATCGGGTAATAGTAACAAACAAAGCTCAACAATGAATGAATCTCCTTCAATTGGTACTTCAGATTCATTGAATAAATTCCAATCAATGAAGAGTCAACATCAACAATTAACCGATAGCGTTAATGCAAGTATTATACTACAATCACGTCATTCAAGTAGAAAATCTTCATTGAACTCACCACAGAATTCTTTCGATCAACATATTCAACAACCCAATTTTTTTGCTTCAAATCAATATTCAAAGTTTAAAAATTCATCCAGCTCATCATCCCCGAAAACAAAAGATGAACATGTAAATAGATATTTTGTTAAATCCAGATCAACATCAACAAATTTATCACAAAATCCAATACATAATACTAATAATAACTCCAACACAATCATGAAACAAAATAAACCAACCACGCTGACAAAGAGTGCAGCAACAACGGTAGTATCTGGATTGGCTACTACTCCATCAATTTATGATTATAAAGCTTCATTAAGATATGAGAGTGTATTCGATGATGATGATGATGAAGATGATGGAGTAGAAAGGATTGCAAACAAAACAAAGTCTTCATCTTCGAGATTGGTCAAAGATGATGATGATGAGGATGATTTATTATTCACTATGAGTGATATGAATTTGAAATAACTTTATATACATATATATGTGCGACTAGAGAAAATTTAGCTGCAAAAAAAAATTAAACTGAAAAAGTATGAAAGAGTAATTTGTCACAAACTCTATGTCATTTGTCAATTAATTATTAAATTTATTAAACTAGCTATTTTCTTTATCATTATTATCTATTATTATCGCATTATTATTTTAATTCTTATTAGTATTTACAAAATTATTCATCAGAATCTTGACCTGGGTTACAAGTTTTATAACCTAACAATTTCAAGGATTTCCAGACTCCGAAAGCAATGAGGGAACCAATGATTGGACCAACCCAATAAATCCAATGATAAACAGGGAATGATCTAGCAGCAATACAAGGACCAAAAGATCTAGCAGGGTTCAAACCAGCACCAGTGTAGTAAACACAGATCAAATGACCCAAAAATAAGGCAATACCAATGACAAATGGAGCCATAAATGTAGCTTTTGATTTTTCAACAGCCATCATTAAAACAGTCAAACATAAAATAGCAGTACCAAAAGCTTCCAAAAATAAACCTCTTGTTTTTGAAGCACCGCCCCCTAAACCATTAGTGAAAGCAATTGGACCTGGGGTCATAGCTGAAGCAGCACCTGCAGCAGCCATACCTCCAATGATTTGTGCAACCATCATGATGACACCTCTGATTGGTTCGACAGCTTGAGCTAAAACTAAAGTCAATGTAACAGCAGGATTCAAATTACCACCACTAACTCTGAAAAACATGAAAACAGCCATCATAACACTGAAACCAAAACCGAATGAAATCATCAATAATTGTTGAGGATCTGAGCCTGTACTTGGGCTTTTTGGAATATTAGGATCTTGATTTGCAATTTGAGCAATTACAAATGCTGTCCAAAGAAAGATAAAAGTACCAAAAAGTTCACCAAGAAAAGCAATAGCGTGGTTTCTTAATGGAGAAGGAGTATCATGCTCATCATATTTTGGTTCATATAATGGTCTTTCTGGATTTTCGATTTGATTTTCAATATCTGAATTAGAAGTTTCAACAGTCATTGTATTCTATAAATGTGATTCAATTGAATTGATACTATAAGAAAAGAGAAATAATTTAGGTTTAATCATGGAAGGTAAATGGCTATTTATATTACGTGGAAAATGGAACCTAACCAGAGGGGGTAAAACTAATTAAAAAAAAAAATGGCTGTAAAAAGAAACATTTTTTTTACAGTAATTCAATTCAATTTCTTTGGTGCATAATTTTAACTAACACCCGATACATATTCTCTAAATTTCAAATTGATACGGTCAGGCTCTAATATTCATACTGTTTATTATCATCATTGTGGTTCATGGTTCTTGTGCGGTGCATTCAATGAACATCCGGATGTAATATTTTTGATTCCTAGCAATGGATAAGTGATGAAATGGGTTGACAAATTGCTTTATTTTTTGATCTTCAATTGATTGGAAGAAGCTCAAGTTAGAATTGATATTTTTAAAACTATTGTTGTCAAAAACATGGATGCTATTTTTGACTCAACGTTAATGTCTATGCTATAATTTCTTTTTCCAAGTCAAATTGAAATTAAGTTTTAGTTTAAGTAATGATCTTCAAATGCAATATTTCATATTGCTAGTAGAATAGAATTTGTCTGAAAGTGGACTACATCTCCTTCATTCACATATTACTATTTCAAAGTCACTAAAATAAGAGTACGAAGAATGAGAAAAAACAATTGCGTTCTATTATAACATCTAATGCGTAAATTTTAAAGCTATTTATTTTAAGTCGTTTGGCATCCATCATCAGATTACAATTCCATTCCATTTCATCCCACACCGCAATGCTCATTCCACTACATTTATTGTTTGACACACACTGACTTAGTCATCTATATTTGTTTGTCCAAAACATAGCAATTGTATCAAAATCATCACGGAGCAAATTTCAAAGTCATTTATAGTTGCATCTTTGTCAATTATAAAAGTTTTGACTTTATAATTTAGTAATAAGCAAGTAAAAATAATAGAATGCTGTACTTAAGTTTTATGCAAGTGAAAATTTTTTATCTCATTTTGTAATTCCAATCTGAATGATAAAACTTGGGAATTAACTTTTGAAATTTAGTTTAGCCGGTTGAAGTAATTTTCTTCCAAGGCTGGTACAATAAAAGTCGTGTCTATGTACGTGTTTTACTCTATTATAAAATTTACGATTATTTCAATCGACTTTGCATACTATTGTATTGTGTTGGCTTAGAGATGATGGTAGAAAGTTGTGAGCTTTTGTGTTAAAAATTCATATTTCCTTGGTATCCATCATTACCATAGTTACCATCATTCTCTCTGTTCAGCAAATGCCATTCACAGTACACATTTTAGTCACAAACAAGCGTTGTCGTCTTTGTTGTCGCTGGTAGCAGATACTGAAAATACAGTTCTCAGGTTCTCTCGGTGTTGTACCATGCGTAATATGGTAGTTAATATTGTGAATGCACTGAATTTGATATAATTCCACTATTTGTTTTTCATCATTACGCTTCTTGTGCAGTGAATGACTTGTATACTCGAATTTTTAAAATTGATCTGCTGTGCATCGTGAAACTTATACCACCTCGATTTCACTTTTATGAGACCATCCGCACTTCGTACGCATTTAAAACTGAGCCTTCCGTTTATAAACATTTTCTTTCGATTTCACCCACATTTTTATCGAGACCTATAATTTGACTAAAAGCTTACAGGACAATTGTCTGTCTTTCAAGCTTCTTGGTTTTAGATATAAGTTAATAGCTCGCTCCGTCATAATTTCTTCATAGATAGGTCAAGTTGGGCCTCTTACTGAATTAGTCAAATTAATCAAATCTATTTCTCATTCGCTTACAAAATAAATCAAATAAGCTTTTAATGAATAGCCAAGGTTGTACTACCACATTTCAATTCAGGTGAAAGACAATAACATGTTTCTTCTAAACACCTGCGTTGGTAAATGTGATTTGGTTGTAATATTCTCACACAAAAAAAAGATTCAAACAAATACCAAAATATTATCTCGCACACCTTGATTTTCTTGGAATGGGCTCGAATCATTTTCCATCACCATTGAAATATAATCAAGCAAAGGCAAAACGAAATGAGAAATTGATACTCAATGACACTATTGATTCCAACCTTGATTCAAAGATTGTTCATGATGTAGACGAAGTCATAGATTGGATCGATGGATTGAAATCAAGATACAAGAATCTAAAATTGAACAATAAAAGCGAACTCGATAGGTTGAATCATAAGGACTTAGATCAATTGAGAGAAAAATATCGACAGACACATTTTGACGATGATTTTAATAAATTGGGTGACCTAATAAATAGCAGAACAATTGAAAAACCACAATATGAATCAAATGAAGAAAATGAAACTTATGAAGAAGAATACGAGGACGAAAATAAAAACAATTATAATGAAGATGATGTAATTGAAATTTTGTCAGAATCTGAGAATGAAACTGAGCAAGCACGAACAATTACAAATCAAAACTATTACGAACATTCTTATAAGCATTATCAAGATGATGAAGAAGATATAGGTCAACTAGATGAACATCAAGAAGAGGATCTTAAGGATACTAGATTTTATGATGAACAGGAATTGGAAGATTATTCAGATAAATATGACATAGACGAAGAAGGAGAAGAAGATGAAGTTGAAGATGAGAATGAGGAACAAGAACAAAAATATCATATTTCTGCTCTGTCTAATAAAGGTTTTGGAATCAATAATGTGCCATTTGAAATTATCGATGGTAGACCTAGATTATCTGATAATTTCTACAACCAAAGATCTAATCAAGCTGATGATTATCATGAAAATAATACTTTAGATATGAAAAAAAATAATGAGAAAAAAGGATATGTCGAGCTTGATGATGACGAAGAAAATGATCATGAAATTGAGCAAGATTACTTTGAAGTGGTGGAAGAAGATGAAGAAGAAATTGAACAAGCTAGCACAGACGGAGTAGAGGAAGAATTAGAGGAGGAAGAAGAAGAGGAGGAGGAAGAAGAAGAAGATGATGAAGAAGAAGATGATGAAGATGATGATGAAGAAGATGATGATCAAAATAGTGAACAAGAAAGTCAGGCTGAAAACGAAGCGGTAGTCGATACTTCCAATGCAAGACAAATCCTAGAATATTATGCTCTGGTAGTAACTCGATCACAAAACCAAGATTTTCCTATACTGCAAGATGATGAAAATAAACGGTTACAAGAAAAAGATGGCGATGTTGATGATGATGATGATGAAGAAGAAGAACAAGAAGAACAAGAAGAACAAGAAGAACAAGAAGAACAAGATGATGATGATGATGATGATGATGGTGAAGAAAATTATAAAGATGAAGGACAAGATGATGATGAGCAAGTGATGGAAGAAGAACTTGAAAAAGAAAAAAACGAACAAATTGCCAATGTCACAGCCAAAGCGTTCTTAGATCATGATGATACAAATTTTGATGGTGGATTTTATAAAAATTTTGAAGATAACATGAATCTAGAAATAATAACTTCAACTCATACTGATAAACCAGAACAATCTTCAACTCATTTTGATAACTCAAGTACTTCGTCTGGAAGATCTTCAGATGTTGAAGAAAAATCTGAAATTAAAGAGCAAAATGACCATGAACTACCGATAGAAAATAACAAGATATCCCAAGCTGTTTTTGACACAGAAGCTGACTTTTCAATTGAGGGTTATGAGGGAGAACCAGATGAAGATGAAATTGAAGACGGTGAGGATAGTGCACAACCTCAATCAAACATTTATAATAATTTGCTACAATTGGCTAGCTCCGTATTGTATCTGCGTCAACAACATAAACATAAATTAGAACGTAATCAATCTGGTTATATGGCAGATTCCGAATTCACAGATAACCCAAATTTGACTTATAAAAAAGATATAAAAGAGCAAGAAAGTATTCAAAATCTTGAAGAACAAGATAAATATCATTTCAAAAATTTTGCTCCTGTACCTGATGCATTCTATGCACATGAATTAAATTTTCAAAGAATGGAAGTGAATGACATTGACGATAATAGATCGGAAGGCTCATTGGCAGACGAAAGTCAATTTGAATCGATGAAACCTAAAAAGAAGACATCATTTTCTAAAAATAAGTTTAACTTAAATCTGAATAATCAGTCGTCTGATCATGAGCATCCAGTACCTATTTTTAAAACTATAAAAGAAGAGGATCCAGAAATCATATTGCAAGAGTTGAAACAAACAGAGCGAAAATTTAATATAGAATTAGACGTTGTTAAAGATTTAGAACTTCAGATTAAATTTTCTTCTGAGCAACAAAATGACCTTATGGAAGTAGATTCGACATATCATGAAAATGATGATTTGACAATCATCGAAACTCCACATGTCGAACAAATTAAATTTACAAAAGTAAATCAAATTGATCTTCCAGTATTGGAAACAATTGATGAAACCTCAAGTTTTGAAAATGAATTTATTGATGATGATTCAAGAGATGGAGATCTATATGAAAATCATGATGATGAACCTAATTTTTTGGCATCAGACTTAAAAAATGATGATTTTGAGCACGGAGAAGGAGTAATTAATGAAGAAGAAATTGAATTTGAACCGGAATTGATATCTAATATCCTTGAAAAAGAGACAGCTGACGAGGACATGATTCAGCACGTCGAGTCCGACGGTATCGAAGTTGTTGAGCCAAATACTGAGATCGATAGTTCTGAGCGACAAGCAGTGGCATCCAAGCTCGAAAGTGAAGACGATGAGATGGAAATAGACTCAGAAGAAAGCAAACTTAATTTAACAGTTATAAATGTTCCTGATGTTCAGTCTATACCCATCATAGAGCAAAACGGTGATCAAGCGTATATAGAAGAAACAACCACAGACATACCTTCTCTGAAAGAAAGAGCTAGTTATTCAATAGAGGTTCCTGAAATTCAGTCTATACATGAATCATCAAGTGCCAGTGACATAATGATTGATCATGTGTTGGTCCAAGCTCAAGAAGCATATGATAGATTATATAACGAGCAACCAATTCAAGGTATGGATGACACTACAATCCTGCAAATTGAAACCGAAAATGTTGAACAAGACAAAGAAAGGAGTGATATTGAAGAGTTTGAAGAAAAACTCGAGCTGGTGTATCATAATAATAATAAACAAGTAAAACCACAGGGTGGAGAAACTGGTGTAATTTTTAACCAGATAGAAAATGACCAAGAATTTGCCAACAGAGTTGAGCATAATGATGAGAATCCATCAAAATCTAATGAAGTACTGGGAAATTTAAAACTGGAAGATGGAATTTCTGAAAATATTGAGATGGAGAATATCCAAAATGAAGAGATCAAAAATGATATCACTGATAGCGAGTTAATCCATGATGACCATCTGATTGAAGAAAATAATAAAATTACTGAAAATAATGAGGATGAAATTGAAATTGCAAACAATGACCTGTATATGTATGACGGAAGTGAAGAAATCAATAAACCGCAAACAGAAGGTCAAACTAAGATTGATATTACAAATGTGTCTGTGCCTCATATTGATACTATTGTTGAATCACCAAAAGATGAAACTGACACAGAAACTGCAACGGAAATATTAGCTACAATTGATGCAATTCAATCTGATGTAGAGACTTGTGATCAACAAATCGGCAACTCAAGCAACGAATCTTCTACTATGAATATGTATGATGGTGGTGAAGAATCCAATAAACTGCAAATAGAAGGTCAAACTGAGATTGATATTACGAATGTGTCTGTGCCACATATTGATACTATTGTTGAATCACCAAAAGATGAAATTAGTACAGGAACTACTACGACAATTGATGCAAGTCAATTTCATGAAGGGACTTCTGATCAACAAAAAACCAAAGTTGAGTTGGATCTTCCAGAAATCGAGGTACCAAAAATTGATCAAATTACTGATGACATAGATGAGTCGGATAAAAGCGAAGCTGATATGAATAACGATGATGATTCGAATGATATTGACGTGTGTGAAAAAGAACCCACTTTTACGGAAATTGGAAAATTAACTCAAATCCCTAAAAACAGATATCAGCAAGATTTGTTTCAAAATGAAAGTATGAAAGAAGATTTAGATCCAAATGTTTCCTTAGAAAAGAATGAAGCTGTTCTGGATATTGTATTTGTAAAGCAGGAAAATTCTAATTCAGATCTTTTCGAAAACTCGGATAATGCAAATAAAGTAAACCAAGAAGAAGCTTTCAAAAATCACTTTGAAAACTTTCCACTTAAAACTGAACATAATGATACTGTTGAAAAATTAAGTATAGTTGATTCTAGTTATACATTGCAGGACAATGTAAAAATTCAACAATTATCTGATTTTACAGATTCAAATTCCGATAAAGTACCAAGTTTTGTTAGCGATCAACAGAGTACACAAAATGAAAATGAACAACCACCACGGCCATTAGAGAATAACAAACATAAATTAGAAGACCTTGTTGACTCAGTTTCAAAAAGATTGAAAAATTCATTATCAAATTTTATCTTCAGCTTTGTTCCAGAAACTAAAGAATCAAGGATAGGTGGAGCAGTGATTGGTAAACAGTTTCCAAATTCAAAACGTCCCATCAAGAGATTTAGACGAAAGAAGAGGATAAGGTTGAATATATCTGGTTATGATCAGTATTTTAATAGTGGAGAGGATGATGGGATTGAAATTGAAACGGATATCCCCAACTTGGATATTATTGAAGAGAGAGGTTCTTCAGATGTTAATCAGGATGAGTCTGATAATTCAAATGCCGATGATATTGCTATTCAAAATAAATCTAAGTCAAAACCAGCATTTGACGTTGGAGAAATTAAAAAACTCAGACCTCACAATTTATTAGGCTTAAGATATGATGAGATCGAAGATTTAGAGCCTAACCATAGTTTAAGAGATGGTAATAAATATGGTGAAGAAGTGAACCATGAAGCTAATTCAGAGGAGAACGAAAACAGCGGACTGCCAAAGCTTCAAAATGCAAAAATCAGAAATTCACAAGGTTCTCTCACACTTTCAAATTTGGAAACGCCTAACTTATCTAGAAACTCATCTTTAGAAGATAACTTACCGCAATCAAAATCAAAGCAAAATTCAAGACAATCATCTAAATATGAAAACATGAGGGGACGTCCAGCTTCAAGAACAAGATCCAAATCGCCAATCAAAAACTCAATGAAAGACATTTTAGAACCAGAAAATTCCTCAAACAAAAAAAGAGTCAGTGTGAGGGTTCCATCTGCACCCACTAAACCCTACCAACATGATAATGATAGAGGGCGAAAAAAATCTAGATAAAAAAAGCAAATTTTAAATTCTTACGCTAAATGTACCATGCCTAATTCAAACGCACTGAAAAACACCATATTTACAATGAACGATCTTGTTACGGAAATACCTAATCCTCTATACGCTCTTTTGTCAAATTTCTGTAATTTTCTAACTTTTAAAGGTAAAGCATTTAAGCCTTGAGATCTTCTTAAAATATTGGTGACCGAGTCTTTTTGGACTAACGATTTGGTTGTATCAATAGGAAATATCAACATCCAACTGAAGACCCCTGAAAGACCACCAGCTAAAAGTATTGAAATTGGTGACAGCTTTGACGGATTGGAATTTATAAGATCGTTCATTGCCCATTTCATTGATTCGTACATTGAATAATAGAAACCCGTCGCTATTGAATCTCTCAAAAAATGAAGTTTATAACCTGAGTATAAACCTTGGAAGCCATCGTATTTTAAAATTTGCTTTACTATTCTATAAGTTGAATTTGAATTATACTCTAATTGATTAATTGTTTGCATATTCGAGGGGAGATCTTTTATGGCTTTGTTTCTTAAGAGCTTTTCTAACTGAGCATAGATTTTGGTATACTCAAACGGACCGGCAAATAATGAAACAGTACCTCCTGCAATTGAACCAGATATAAAACAAACTGGCACATTTTTAAGAAATGGATGACCATCGTCTATTTTATTCATCACTGGCATATCATATAAGAATTTATAACTATATGGTTTTACTGAAGTGAATATGGAAACACTAATTGATTTTGAAAATGAAGTTGATATTAATGGAGCCCATATACCTCGGAAAAATCCTTTAGCTCCTTCCTTTATATATGTCTTTTTAATGCAGTCAAAGTAGCTGACAAAATTTTTATGAGTTTGCATCCTTGTTTTGACTGTGTCTAGTGGGAACCCAGCAAAGGTTGATGCTAATGATGATCCATATGCAATAATACTAGTTCTATAAGGTTGTAATTGAGGAGGAAATACATGAAGTGCATTTTTATGATCTACCTGACCAGTGATAGCTGGTATAACTTCAAAACCCGTATTATCTTTTGGTTTCATTAATATCTTATCGCACGTTTCTTTATTTATCACAACAAAATTGATGCTAAACAAGCTTATATTATTAAAGTTTTAATTGAATTAGAATACATGGAATTGAATGATAGCAACAGTTGAAAACCAAGAATTATATAATTTATAAATAACAAAAAATGAACTTAAACTAAAGATTGTGTTTTTGAAATATGTCAATTTTTTATCTTGAGATTTGGATGCGAAGTGAATGATAACGATTCAATATTTTTCGAAGATTTGACCGATTATTTTACAACAAAAACTAAAGTTTGATCATGTGATTGTGCATTAAACTATTTACAAAATTTTCGTTAATAACCTCTTCTTTTTGCATCTTTAATAAGACCTAATGTTTCTTTGAAATGTTTTTTGAAATGCACTCTCCAATGTTCACTTTGTTGTTGTTTTCTTAGCTTGGCTGGTTTTATATACCTAGATTGTATTCTTTGCAAATATCTTATTTTATTGTCAGTCACAACCCTTTTGATTTGATTGAAGCCCTTAGAAACGTTGTTGTAGTCAATATCAACAGTTCTACCAGCATTTGTGCCAATGACCCTATGATTTTTAGCTACTTCTCTTGGTGTAGGTTGTCTAATTTTATCAAGGCCATACTTGTCGTTATATGAGGAGTTCAAAAAAGAATTTGCCTCATTCGTAGGTATTGAGTTTTTAAGTAGCGACTCAATGTGTGATCCGGGGGTTTCCTCAAATTCTTTTTGGTGATTTTGTTTGGGTTTGCTGAATAATTGATCAAAAGTTGAATTATAACGTATAGCATTCAAAAATTGTGTATTATTTATAGTAATCGATGATGAGCATTTGAGTAGACTGCCTGATACAGTTGACTTGAACATCTTTACTCAATGTTAGTTCACAACGTTTAAAAAATTTTATTACACTTTTCAATTGTGTGCACTACCAAACAAAAGTTGCAAAATATTGTGACTACAGTAATTATCATGCATCAATTCTATAAACTAATTACTATTTACTTCTTCTTTTCCTTATTTCTTTGTTTATAATACATTTTCTGTATCAATGGATGATGTGAATCCCTTAATTCTTTATTTTTATTCTTGCTGTATTCAATATAAGCCATATCTTCACCACCTGCTAATCCAGCTAATGATCCAGAAGTTCTTGAAGCAGTCGATTCTTCCAACTTGGCTCGTTTTTCTTTAGATATAAAATTAGTATCAATATCGTCACCAACCTCCAAACCTGCTGCATCTTCATTCTTCAATAATACTTGCTGTAGTAATTCTCTACGCTCTCTTGGTGAAGAATAGGCTAAATCTTGTAATTGCTCCATCCCACTTAAATGAGTGATAACTTTGAATGCATAACCTTGGTCAACCAAAAATGCTTGTCTTTTTGTAGAATAATACATTTCTTGAGTATCTTTAGAAACCAAAGAATAGAAAAATGCGTTGAAACCTTCATCATTACGTCTTTTTGCTCTCAAGATTCTACCTAATCTTTGAGCTTCTTGCCTTCTTGAACCATAATGTGATGATATTTGGATTAAACATGTGGCTTCTGGTAAATCGATTGATGTATCACCAACTTTTGACAAAAAAATCGTATTAATTTGATCGTTATGTTGAAAATTTTGTAAAATTTTCATTCTTTCTTGTTGTGGAGTTGAACCATAGATAAATGGTTTTCCCAATTTTAAAGCATATTCTTGTAACGCATAAACATTATCACTGAAGACAATAATTTTATCACCTCTTTTTTCATGATAATGGATTAAAAATTGACAAGCTTGAAATTTAGTTGGGTTCATGATGTATAACAACATTCGTTTTCTTGCAGTTTCTCTCAAATACTCTTGATAAAATTCCGAAGTCATTGGACACCATACCTCTGCACATTGAACGTTTGCAATATGGCCCTTTTGTGCTAAGTCCATCCAATTTGCTTCATATAATTTAGGTCCAATTAAGAAATTTAAATCATCGATTTTATCATCTTCACGAACTAATGTTGCGGTTAGACCTAACTTTGCATGTGCTGCAATGGTTGTAACTACTCTTCTAAACATATTTGCAGGAACAACATGGACTTCATCTAGTATAATAAATCCCCATTCTCTCGACCTTAAAAAATCCATAACTTTTTGAGAATCGTGAGATCTATTTCTGGTGTTAGCAACCATTGAATATGTGGACACAACCAATCCAGATTCACTAGCAAACATTTCTTTATTTTCAGATGTAAATACTGCAACACTTTCCGGTTGAATAGTGCACCATTGTAGGAATTGTTGTCTCCACTGCATAACAGACACCGAAGATGTACATAAAACAATAACGGATTTTCTAATTGTACAAGCTGCTGTAATCCCAACTAAAGTTTTTCCAGCTCCACAAGGTAGAACAATGATACCCGATCTTGCTCTACCATTCCCAAACATTTTAGATAAAGACTTCTCTTGGTATGGTCTGATTTGAGTCGAAGGTTTTAAATCTATTTCCAAATCGACATTTCTAGCATCATTACGAAAATCATATTCTTCCAAAACAGGGTAATCTATTTCTTGACATCTTCTCTTCACAATTTCAACAGAATCATGTGATATTTCGAACGAATGAACTGTGTCTAAATCATCGTCATCATCTTTGATTCCGACCACTGATGCGAATATGTCTTCAGTTTCATTCTTTTTAGCGTTTTCACTATTTGTGTCTACTTTTTTAGTTCCTGGTATATTTATATCATTTAGTGGCGCGGCTGACTTAGTCAAACCATTGTTTGAAACTTCTTCTCCGTTCTCCAGCGTCTCTTGAATTCTCAAAGGTCCTATTACTTCATCTTTTAATAACATTTGTAAAATATCTGCTTGAGTACTTTCAACAAAATACCTGTTATGCTTTAAAACTAGCTTGACTTTACCATAAGATACAGTAGCAGCTTTGATGAAATTCACAATTGATTCAGCAACTGGAACTTTAGATAGTCTATTTAAAACAGAAATTATATCATCAGTTTCTAGCCCAACAGATACAGCTGCGTATAATGAATACGCTGTTATCCTATATTCGTGTATATGTGAAGGCCGTGATATTGGCTCAGCTATAGTTATCAAAAAATCTTGAGCTTGCTCAGCTAATGGGGAGAAAGACTCTAGAATTATCCTTAAGTCGTTGGGTGATATCCAAATCGGTCTAGAAAAATGATCTGGTTTTAATTTCAAAAATGAGAAGTCACTCTTGCCAAAATTTTTTGAAACCGCATCAGGTATATAATCTTTTGGTATATCTGGAGTTAGTTCGATCAAATCTTCATCTGACAAATTTTCATCTTCCAAATCATGCTTCAATTTATCTACTGCTTCTAGAGCTTTACGTTTCTTCGATTGAATATCATTGCCATTTGCTCGTTTTCGTTTCTTACCCGTATCGTAGTCTTCATCAATCCTCTCATCTTCGTCTGAAAAATTCTCATCTCCCGTCTCTTTATAATCAACCGGTGCAGCTCTTTTACTGGACATTATTTTGAATAGGTTTAAATCGAAACCTATTGGAATAAATGATTAGAAATCGAGATTGTAAAAAATATGAATTGTAGAAAAATAATATTTCAATAAGCAACTTGCGTATGTAATTCATTATGTAATAATATTAATTTTATATTTAAACACCATAAACCAATCTATATATATATATGCTGAACATTTCAACTTAATTTTCTAATCTGTGAATTTATAAGATCCTGAAGCAAAAGTAATTGATCCTCCCTTATAGCTACCTCTTTTCATTTTATTCTTATTTTTAGTAAAGTCTTTTCCTCTCACTTGTAATAGTTTTTCACTAGCTTTTTCACCCCAAGTTCCAGCTGCTCCTTTGTAGGTGTTATCTTGTAAAGCTTGGTTTTCAAAACTAATTTTTGATCTATCTATTCTTGAGAAATGCTTCCTTTGACCTTCTGACAATTCTGGTTCCGGTGTGGCTGCAGTTGAATTTGAAGGAGGAGTCACTGATTCGTTGGTTGATGATGATGAAATAGAACTGTCCTCTATCTTTGTTTTCTTATGATTGTTTTTGGTAAAACTCTCGTCGTGTTTTCTTTTCTTTGATTCTGACTCTGATTCTGATTCTGATTCTGAATCACTTGAGTCCGAGTTTGAACTGGAACTTGAGTCTAAGTCTGAACTGGAACTTGAGTTAGAGTCTGAACTAGAGCTTGAATCTGAGTCTGAACTCGAACTTGAGTCTGAGTCTGAACTAGAACTGGAGTCTGAGTCTGAACTAGAACTTGAATCTGAGTCTGAACTGGAGTTTGAATCTGAATTTGAGCTTAAGTTTGAGTCTGAGTCCGAGTCTGAGTTTGAGTCTGAGTTCGAGCCTGATTTGCTTGAGCTGGAATCTGATACAGAAATCAGGCTTTTCGAATCGTGCTTATCATTTTTTTGCTTATTTTCTTCAGCTTCTTCTTCTTCTTCTTCACTTTCACTGTCTGATGCAGATGAATCTTCGGAGCTACTAGAAGATGTATCGCTATCAGATCCAGAGCTGCTATTATCTGAAGATGATGAAGAAGAGCTTTCATTAATGCTTTCTTCAAATTGTGTGGTTTTGGCAACCAAATCTTCTAATTTACCGTCAATTGCAGGTAAATTCTTTTCGTCTATTATTTTATTCAAAGCCTTCTCAACCTTGTTCAATGAATCATGTCTTGATAAGTAATCTTTGATGTATGCTAACACTAAGTTTTCTGACATAACTAGATGTGATTAAAAATAAAAAAGATTTAAAACAAAAAAAAAATTAGAGATGAGATTTTTTGCACCACATACATTTTTATCTTTGGTTGCAAAATCTGAATTTCATCATCATGATAGTGAATTCTTCTTTAAGGTCGCTAGAAGTTTTAGTCCTTGATTTAGTTAAGTAACTGGTGGCATTTTCAGTAAATTGGGATTCTATAATGAGTGAGATTTATTCTTACAACATGCTACGGATCTGAGGTTCTAGTAGCAAGAAATGACTTGAATAAGATAACTTTTACTGGTAAAAGCGAAGGTGATGCAAAAACTTTTGCAAACCAAAATACTAAATTTTATGTATTCAACAGACTAAAATCGCTTTGTCTTATCACTTTTAAGAAATTTGAAGTGAAACTGTGTGTAATTTTGTTTCGACATCAACACCAAATAGTAATGAGTACTTAATGTGGAGCCTTTAATTAAGTATTCATAAAAATTATATTAGCAATGTTGAATGGTAGTGTACCTCTCTAATCGATTTTGAGAGTTATTTAAAAAAGGGTCGCGGTTTCGGCCTAAAACGTAACAATTGGTACCATATCTCTCCACTTTTATTACCCTAAACTTAGATTAGAATTTGACTTCCCACAAGACAAAAAATATTAATTTGTAATTGAATTTTCATTTCCAGTCAATTTGTCACTTCATCTTGTAACTTCTAATTTATCTTTAAAATCATCAATTCGTTTTCCAAATCAACAGCATAACTTATTAATCAACCACATAGTTTTACGTCATGTCCGAGCAACCTAAACCATTACCATTTATCTATCAGTTTATATCTGGTGCAGTCGCCGGTGTATCTGAAATTCTTGTTATGTACCCTTTAGACGTGGTTAAAACAAGACAACAATTGGATTCAACAAATGCTAGTAAAGGAACTTTCAATTGTTTGAAAAACATTGTCAAAGATGAAGGATTTTCAAGGTTATATAAGGGTATCTCAGCTCCGATCTTAATGGAAGCTCCAAAAAGAGCTACAAAGTTTGCTGCCAACGATGAATGGGGTAAATTTTATAGAAATGCTTTTGGTATTCCAACAATGACTCAATCTTTAGCTGTTTTAACCGGTGCCACAGCTGGTGCTACAGAATCATTTGTGGTTGTACCTTTTGAATTGGTTAAAATCAGATTACAAGATAGAACAACCAAATTTAATGGTATGGGAGAAGTTATAAAAGATATCATATCCAAGAACGGTGTGTTGGGCTTGTACAAAGGTTTGGAGAGTACCTTATGGAGACATATTTGGTGGAATGCAGGTTATTTTGGGTTGATTCATCAAGTTAGATCATTAATGCCAAAACCAAAAGATTCAACTGAGAAAACTTTGATTGATTTGACTTGTGGTACCATTGGTGGTACTTTTGGTACTATATTGAATACTCCATTTGATGTTGTTAAATCAAGAATTCAAGCTGGGTCAACAAAGTACAGATGGACATATCCTTCTTTAGTCATGGTAGCTAAAGAAGAAGGCTTTGCTTCATTGTACAGAGGTTTTGTTCCAAAAGTTTTGAGATTAGGTCCAGGTGGTGGTATTTTATTGGTTGTTTTCACCGCATGCATGGATTTCTTCAGAAAAATGCAAGATGATAAAGAAGCCAAAGCAACACCATTGAAGTAGTTTTATACTGTACTGTAATATATATATAGTTGCATGATCTCAGAGAGTCTTGTATTAAACGTGTCCCTACAGCGAAGATAAAACAGTGTACTAAAAATTTTGTCGATTTTGTGTTATTAAAACTTGTTACTTAACGCGATAGATTGGGAAGTTTTTCATTTGGACCTGATCCTATTTTTAATACTCGATTCCACTTCCGGTGACAAATTATACTTCCGCATGTTCTCTCGAAATGTACCCAAGGACGAAGAATATGAATTGATGGAGCAAAATGCTGTACCCGGGTCATCGAATGAATCAGTCACAACTCCGACATCGTCAAAAGTGTCTACAGATTCACTGGTCTCAAATATGCTAGATGACATTGAAAATTATACTACAACAAATGACAATCAAATTGAAAATTTCAAAGACGATCCCATTTACCAAACAATTTTATCAAGATATGAAAAAAAACCATTTAATGCAAGAGTTTGTGGGGCATTTGTAACATTGACACTAGGGCTTTGGTTAGCTGCTTTTATATTTTACTCAAGTATATCACCTTCACAAATGGTATCTAATTTAAAATGGAAAACTAGTTTTAAATTAGACGGTCAGAATATAACATTGAATAATTACGATCCAAAGTTTCAAAACATTACCTTATCTCAGATGTTACAAGGTAAGTATCAAATAAATATGAAATATGTGAAATGGTTGAGCCAAGAGCAGTATCCAAGGAATGCTAAAAAGGGAGGTTTCTATTTAACCTACGAAAACAAAAAGTACAAAATAAGGCAAACCGACACTGACTTCGAGGAAATCTTCATAGATAGTAAAAGGTTTAGCTATGAGAATGAATTTTTCGAAATCGAGGAGATACAGCTAAACCCAGCCAATTCAATTGAAGAATTAAATAATTATCATATAATAATAACGGATAGTATATCACAATGGAGGCATCTGAAATTTTCATTGTACTGGTTATACAATCCAGTAACATCAACATATACACCTATTCAACCACCTAATAAGTCATCAAAAAAAACAAAGAAATTGAATCATTCTGAAAAAGAGGTTTTAGATAAATTACATTATGCAGAATTCTCCCCAAGTGGAAATTACATTACATTCAATTTTGAACATAATTTATTTTTACAAAATGTAAAATCTGGCAAAATACGACAAATCACAAATGATGGATCTTCCAATATTTTTAATGGAAAACCAGACTGGGTCTATGAAGAAGAAGTGACTCCTACCGATAGACTAATTTGGTGGTCACCTGATGAGAAATATTTTATATTCACTAAGATTAATGACACGCTAGTTGAGGAGATAGAATTGGATTACTTTGTAAAAACAAATACGGAGATAGGCATCCAGTATCAACAATCTAATGAAGCAAAATTTGAGTCAGTTAACCAGTATCCAATACGAACAACAATTAAATATCCAAAACCTGGAACCAACAACCCAAAAGTAGCATTATTTATTTATAACGTGATAGATTATCAAATTGAACAACTCGAAGATGAAAATGCAAATTCGAAAAAAGACCTTATTTTGTATCAAGGTACATGGATAGATAACAATAATTTTATAATCAAACAAACTGATAGAACCAGCACTTTACTTTACAAAAAGCTATTTCAACCTGGTAAACAACTACGCACAATACAAACAATCAACGGAAGTCAAGAATATAATGGTTGGGTCGAAAAAATGAAACCAATTTGTGTACTACAAGATGGAAAATACCTTGATATTATAGTCAAAGACTTTAAAAATCAGTTGGCTTTGTATGATAGTCCCTCTGCATTGGAACCCTCAATATTTTTAGCTGAAAATATCATCGATGGAGTCACTTATAACAAATTCCATAATTTTGTTTATTTTTTGAGCAATTCAAGAAGTTCAATGGACTCGCACCTTGTTGGAATTGATTTATCAAATTATACAAAATTTGACTTCACAGATTTAAACCAAGATGGTTATTACTCGACAAGTTTTTCGAAAGATGGTCATTATCTCAATTTGAAATACCAAGGACCGAATCAACCATGGCAGAAGCTAGTTGATATGACTGATTTACATGAACATTTGAAGCGTGGTGATAAGAATGAAGTCAAAAATCTAATCTCAAATATTTCAAAACTTGATGATAATGACAAATTGAAAGCTCAATTTGAGACCACTAATTTGCCTACCGACTATTACACAGAGATCAAAATAGAAAAAGATTTGGTGACAAATAGTATAAAGCAAATCTTTCCACCAAATTTCAATCCAAATGTCAAATATCCTTTACTAGTTTTCGCATATGGAGGACCTGGATCACAAACAATTCATAAAACTTTTGAAATTGACTTTTTGCACTGTGTAAGTGCTGGTTTAAATTCAATTATATTGGTAATTGAACCGAGAGGTACAGGTGGTAAGGATTGGAAGTATAAATCTTTTGCAAACAACAAAATTGGGTATTGGGAACCAAGAGACATCAAGTTAATCACGTCAGAATATATCGCTAAGAATAAAAAATTTTTAAAAAAAGATAAAGTTGCATTGTGGGGTTGGTCATATGGGGGTTTCACAACTTTAAAAACTTTGGAATATGACAAAGGAGAAACTTTCCAATTTGGAATGGCCGTAGCCCCTGTGACTAACTGGTTGTTTTACGATTCTATTTACGCGGAAAGATACATGAACCAACCAAAAGATAATCCCAATTATGAAAACTTTGCTAGAATAAATGATTTTAAAAATTTCAACCAGTTGAAAAGATTTCTAATTATAACGGGAACAGCAGATGACAATGTAAATTTACAAAATACAATGTGGCTTCTAGATAAATTGAATCTCAATAATGTTGAAAACTACGATATGATGAGTTTTCCCGATAGTAACCATGGCATATATTACCATAATGCGGATGTTCTTGTTTATAATAAATTATATCATTGGTTACAAAATGCTTTTGCTGGTAAATTTG
The DNA here is from genome assembly GCA_030565145.1 of Insectozyma parachauliodis. Taxonomy (NCBI): domain Eukaryota; kingdom Fungi; phylum Ascomycota; class Pichiomycetes; order Serinales; family Debaryomycetaceae; genus Insectozyma; species Insectozyma parachauliodis. Next base: position 15,635 of record JAJMBB010000006.1, on the reverse strand, counting down.
AAGAAGGATTTGTATGAACTTCAATTAAAGAACCTTAAATATTTATAATGTGAACTTAATGACTACTTATACGAGATTTGATAATTTAGTAAGAACCGCGTTCTTCTTCCTAGTTTTTTCGAAATTCCCTGTAGGCTTACTAGCTACCATGCGAGTGCTATTAAATGCGATGCATATTATAACCATACATAGACTATTTAAAGCATGATAGAGGAATTGATAAAGACGGACGAGATTGACCAAAATTGAGTAACGTGACTATCTGCGCATAGCTGGGTCGCTGCCACAGCAAATCAGGTTGAAAATTTGCTCTTATAGCTCAGTGGTAGAGCACCAGATTGCAACTGTCACATACAAAAGTACAAATATCTGTTGGTCCCTGGTTCGATCCCGGGTAAGAGCTTTTTTTTGCATCAAATAATTATGATATTCTACCTCTTTAGAATCAATGGTTTTGATATTTATCTTAAAATTATATTTACATAGACCCTCCAAACAATTGCAGAATGTTGAAACTATACAAATGATATTCAGTCATATTTAATTCAAAATAAATTTTTTACAACCAAATTTTTGCTTGATCGCTCATTATGAAGATTTCAAAAATTGCAAAACGTAAGTATTGCCTACTTTTGTGAGATGCAATTTCAGTATTAATCTCTAGAATACAAACGGACCACAGAATTTGAAAGAATCAATGCAGAAGAAGTCCAGATGAATCAACAGCTTAAATATTGGCGAATCAAAAAAGACACTTTGATTAAAGCAATCAAATACACAAAAGAAGAGAAGAAACTAGTACAACTTATTGATAAATGGAGGAATATTGCACAAATGGCTTCTACATATGTATTTAATGAGTACAGATTTAAATTTGATAAATTTGGAGGATTTAGTAAATGGCAGCAGCAACAATGGGAGTTGAGACAACAAAATATCAATGACGACATCATCTTTCAAACTGAAAAATATATGGCGTCAGAGAGTTTTAAGCAACTAGATAAAACTGAGCAGGATCAAATTATTAAAGATTACGAAAATTGGTCTGACCAAATCGATAATCAGATTGCGCCTGAATTCGATGATAAATTCACAATGAACGATTTGTACAAGATCTTAAAGAAAGATTTTAGTTTAGTGTATAATTAAATATCTTCTTTCGTCTAATTACTTGCATATTTTATATACAGGATGTCATTGCCTTTACTAAACAAATATATCTGAAACCACGAAAATCCACTAACATTTAGAGATAAACCTATCATTGTTATTACTCGTGATGAGAATATTATTATCCCCGAACAATGAGATAGTCTACGACGAAACAAAGCTATATACTTTGTTGAACAAACTTTGTCATCATTTGGATATACTTAATTTGAAGCTTGATGATATAATCGATACAGTTTCAAAAGGACTACCGGCGTCTTTGACTCTTGAAGAATATTACAACTTTATTGCCGAAGTTGTAGCTAGCAGGATAATATATCATCCAGATTATTCTATTCTAGCGGGTAGGATAGTAGCTAAAAAATTACATATTCAAATACCTTATTCATTTTCCGACAATATAGAAAGGCTAAAAGATTACAAACCCAATAAAAACTCTTATTCACCTATATCGACCAAGTTTTACAATGTTGTTTTGGCTAATAAAAACTACTTTGATAATTTAATTTGTTTGTCCCGAGACTTTGAATTTACATACTTTGGCATCAAAACATTGGAAAATTCGTATTTATTAAAGATGGATTCGAAAGTTTCGGAACTACCTCAATATATGTTTTTGAGAGTTGCTATAGGTATACATTTTGACGATATAAATGCAGTTACAGAAACTTATAATTTAATGTCTCGAAAATATTTCATTCACGCATCCCCGACTTTATACAATGCTGGTAGTAATTTCAATTATTTATCTTCGTGTTTTTTATTAGCTATGCAAGATGATTCAATAGATGGAATTTTCAAGACTTTGCATCAGGCTGCTTTAATTTCTAAAGCTTCTGGGGGTATAGGCATACATGTACATGATATAAGATCCACTGGTTCTTATATAGCAAGCACAAATGGTATATCAAATGGGTTAGCACCCATGTTGAGAGTATTTAATAATACTGCTAGGTACGTTGATCAAGGGGGTGGTAAAAGGCCAGGCGCTTTTGCAATTTACATAGAGCCTTGGCATGCTGATATCTTTGATATACTAGATATGAGAAAAAATCATGGGAATGAAGAGTTGAGAACAAGAGATCTTTTCTATGGATTGTGGATACCAGATTTATTCATGCAAAGAGTCAAAGAGGATGGTGATTGGTCATTGTTTTCTCCAAATATTGCAACTGGATTAAGTGATGTGTATGGTGATAAATTTGTTGAACTATATTGCCAGTATGAAAAACAAGGATTAGCTATGAAAACAATTAAAGCTCAAAAATTGTGGTTAGCTATTCTTGAATCACAAACTGAGACTGGTGGGCCATATATGTTGTATAAGGATGCTTGCAATGAAAAGTCTAATCAAAAAAATTTAGGAACTATTAAATCTTCAAATTTATGTTGTGAGATTGTTGAGTTTTCTTCACCTGAAGAAACTGCTGTGTGCAATTTAGCTTCAATAGCTTTACCAAGTTTTGTCAAAGTTGAAGATGAGTTTGTTGAATTTGATTTCGAAAAGTTACATTTGATAGCAAAGGTTTTGACAAAAAATTTGAACAAAATCATTGATGTGACTAAATATCCGACAGAAAGTGCAGAATTATCTAATAAAAAACATAGACCAATTGCCTTGGGTGTACAAGGGTTAGCTGACACGTTTCTAGAATTAAGATTACCTTTTGATTCTGAGGAAGCTAAAATTTTAAATATTCAAATTTTCGAAACAATCTACCACGCAGCAATTGAAGCATCAACTGAGCTAAGCATTATAGAAGGTCCTTATAATACATTTGAAGGTTCACCGGCGTCTAAAAAGATCTTACAATTTGATTTATGGAATCATACGCCGTCCTCATTATACAGTGATTGGGATTTATTAAAAGACAATGTGCAGAAATTTGGTTTAAGGAATTCATTATTGGTTGCGCCAATGCCAACTGCATCAACGTCTCAAATTTTAGGTTTCAATGAATGTTTTGAGCCATATACATCAAATTTGTACAACCGACGCGTATTATCTGGGGAATTTCAAGTTGTAAATAAATATCTTATTAAAGATTTGATAGATCTAGGGTTATGGAACTCTGCTATGAGGAATAAAATAATAATGGAAAATGGCTCGATTCAAAAAATTAATAATATACCAAACGATATAAAAAAATTATATAAAACAGTTTGGGAAATGAGTCAAAAAGTTATAATCGATATGGCAGCTGAACGTGGGAAATTTATTGATCAGCTGCAAAGCATGAATATTTATATACAAAACCCAACATTTGGTAAATTAACAAGTTGTCATTTCTATGCTTGGGAAAAAGGGTTAAAAACAGGAATGTATTATTTAAGAACTCAAGCTGCTTCACGAGCAATTCAATTCACTATTGATGAAGCAGAAGCAGAAAAAGTCAACCAATTAGAATCTAAAGTTATTCTTAAAAGAAAAAAGTATAGTCGAAGGTCCTCATTCAAGAAGAAGAAAACTTTGATTTATGCTACTCCCGATTCAGAACTGTATGACATTTATGATTCTACCCCCGTTGCATGTGATATAGAGAATAAAGATGGATGTCAATCGTGTTCCGGGTGATGTAAATATGTATTATTACTTGTAAATATATTATCGTTTCAATTTTCTATTTGCAAAATCTGCGACTTGTGACATACCATCCTTTGTAACAAAAAACTTTTTCTTAATTTTGTCAGACCAAATCAAAACACCTAATTCGGCTGCATAATTAGATAGAATATCATATTCTTGTTGATTAGAAAAATCTTTAAATAGATATCCTTCAAAAGTTTGAATTCTATCTAACTCTAGTTGCCATAGTTTGATTTGGTCTAAAACATTTGGCGGTATAGTTTCTAGTTTATGTTGAGAAATTGCTCCTTCAGATTTACTCTGCGGAGCTCCTCCTGCTGTATTAATATTGTTACTTGTGTCAAATTCTATTTTTTTGTCTAACCTTTCCTTCGCTAATACTCTCATTTGTGGATGAGCATGAGTTTCTAAAAACTTTATAATTTGATCAGCGGTTATACCATTGTATAATGCATTTCGTATTGATTCTCGTGTGATCTGCCCACAAACCATATTTGCAAACCTCGTCTTGAGTTGGACAAATAAATTCAAAATAGCAATTTCCAAAGGTGAATTTGTGTATGCATAAATTTTAAAATTTGTTTCTATTATAATGGATTCTTGAATGTTTCTTGAAGATGAATTTTGTTCTTCCTCATTTAGTGATTGTTCAACTGCCATTGATGGCGTTTTCAAAGCAGCTGAATCCGATGTCAAAGTGGTTGCCAATCTCGTCGGATAGAATCTACCAGAAGTTTGCAATTTTTGATAGACTAGTCCATAGTCTCGAAGGTCTGCCAACATACTCTTTTGGGTTTCACTCAAACTTGATACAGAATAACTTTTTCCCAATTCTAATGACCCTAATATAAATATGAAATTTAAAACATCAACGGGGTCCATGTTTAAATCTTGAGTTAAGTTTAAATATTGTAATAGCAACGTCCAAATTTGAGCATTAACGTCTTGTAATAGAAACTGGAACCCTGTGTTTGTAATAGATAAATTATTCTTATTATTTTCCATTAACCCACCTAATTGCAACAAGCTCAACACTGATTTTGATGGTATTGTAGTCGATTCTGTACCAACCATGAAATGCAAAATATTTTCCCATTTCTGAGATGCATACTGATCCAAAAACTTCAAATCTACTTTGTTTTTGTCTGTTAAACTTATACTTCCAAAAGCATTAGGTTTTTGAGTTCCAGTCAAACAATCTCTGAAATTCTTTCGAAAATTCGAATGCAATCTTATATGTGAGCCCTTGTTGTCGTATTCTATCAAATGTAAAGACTCTAACCTTTTCAAAGCTTCAAATTCTAATTTTCTCGCCAGTGGCTTACACCATTTGTTTAAATCTCTCAAATTGAATGGTTTCTCATTAAATATCATTGACATTATGTAGAACTTAGCCATTGGTGACAACAATCTATAGATCGACAAACAAGTGGCTGGAGCTTCATATAGCTTAGACTGCACTGTCTTGGGTAGACTTTCTAAATATTCATTGACTGTTGTTTTGAACAAATTGGATGACATTTGAACCACCAAAAGTGTTTTTCTTGCTTTGTCAAAAGTAGTTGCACAAAATTGACTTTTGATGTTTGAAGAAAAAATAAAAAATATTTGATGAGATCAAATACCTACAGTGATGCCAAAGAGATCAAGACATGATGTGGAATCTGACGCTGCATTTAATGAACTACTAAAAAGTGAATATAAAGGTAAGAAATTAACTGATGAAATAAATACAGCAGAAGATAAATGGAACCTATTGCCGGCATTTTTGAAGATCAAAGGTTTAGTCAAACAACACTTAGATTCATTTAATTATTTTGTCGATACTGATTTGAAGAAAATACTTAAAGCAAACTCATTGGTTTTATCTGATGTTGATCCTGATTTTTATGTGAAATATTTGGATATAAGAATTGGTCATAAATCAAATTCGCCTCCAGGTCATAAAGAAGTTATTTTACCACCTCATGAATGTAGACTAAGAGACTTGACTTATTCTGCACCAATATATGTTGATGTCGAATACACAAGAGGAAGGAGAATAGTTAGGCAAAGTGATTTGGAAATAGGTAGAATGCCAATCATGTTAAGATCAAACAAATGTATGTTAGATGGAATGAATGAAAAACAAATGGCGTCTGTTGATGAATGTCCATTAGATCCAGGTGGTTACTTTATTGTTAATGGTACTGAGAAGGTGATTTTGGTACAAGAACAATTATCTAAAAATAGAATCATTGTAGAAGCAGATGAGAAGAAAAATGTTGTACAAGCATCAGTTACCTCATCAACACATGAAAGAAAATCTAAAACTTATGTTGTAACGAAAAATGGTAAAATTTATTTGAAGCATAATTCTATCAGTGAAGATATTCCAATTGTTATCATATTGAAAGCTGCAGGTATTACTTCTGATTTGGAAATTCTACAATTGATTTGTGGTACAGATCCAAATTATCAAGATTTATTTGTTGTTAATTTTGAGGAAGCTGCTAAATTAGAAGTATTTACTCAACAACAAGCATTATATTATATTGGAAAGAGGGTTAAAACTATTAGAAGAGCCGGTGCGCCAAAATTATCACAATTGCAAGAAGGTATAGAAGCTTTAGCTACAACAGTTATTGCTCATTTGACCGTCTCGGATCTACAATTTAGAGAAAAAGCACTTTATATTGCGACAATGGCTAGAAGAGTAGTCATGGCTATGAATAATCCAAAAATGGTAGATGATAGAGACTATGTTGGTAATAAAAGATTAGAATTGGCTGGTCAATTGATGTCTTTATTATTCGAAGATTTATTTAAAAAGTTCAACTCGGATTTTAAAGCGAATATAGATAAAATATTAAAAAAACCAAGCAGAACATCTGAATTTGATGCTTTATTATCGATTAATATTCATTCCAATAATATAACTATGGGTATGAATAGAGCTATATCTACAGGTAACTGGTCTTTAAAACGTTTTAAGATGGAAAGAGCTGGTGTTACACATGTTTTATCAAGATTATCCTATATTTCTGCATTGGGTATGATGACCCGTATATCATCACAATTTGAAAAATCAAGAAAAGTTTCAGGTCCGAGAGCTTTACAACCTTCACAATTCGGTATGTTGTGTACTGCAGATACGCCAGAAGGTGAAGCTTGTGGTTTAGTTAAAAATTTAGCATTGATGACACATATTACCACCGATGATGAGGAATTACCTATCAAAAAATTGTGTCTTGCATTAGGTTGTGAGTCTATTTTCGCATTAGATTCAGCAACATTGCACACAAAAGGAATGTTTGGAATCTATTTAAATGGTACGCTACTTGGTACAACCAGATTCCCGGTCAAGTTTGTTACTGATTTCCGTAAATTGCGGAGGAATGGTAAGATATCAGCATTCGTCTCAATCTATACAAACACCCATCATCAAGCCGTTCATATAGCCACTGATGGTGGTAGAATTTGTCGTCCTTTAATTATAGTTGAAAATAATCAATCAAAAGTAACAGCGGATCATTTAAGAAAATTATTACAAGGTACTTGGGAATTTGATGATTTTCTTAGAAACGGTTTAGTTGAATATCTTGACGTGAATGAAGAAAATGATAGTTTGATTGCCTTGTATGAAAAGGATATATACAACAACGCTTCATATGTTACAACAACTCATCTTGAAATTGAGCCATTCACCGTTTTAGGTGCTGTTGCTGGTTTGATTCCTTATCCACACCATAATCAATCTCCTAGAAATACTTATCAATGTGCGATGGGCAAACAAGCTATTGGTGCCATAGCTTATAATCAATTTAGAAGGATTGATACATTATTATATTTCATGGTTTATCCTCAACAACCGATGGTCAAATCAAAAACCATTGAATTGATCAACTATGACAAATTACCTGCTGGACAAAATGCTACTGTTGCAGTTATGTCTTACTCGGGTTATGATATTGAAGATGCCTTGGTATTGAATAAATCTTCTTTGGATAGAGGTTTTGGACGTTGTCAAGTTGTACGTAAGAATACTGTTCAATTAAAAAAATATCCAAATCATACTAAAGATATATTATCAGGGATGAGGGTTGATGAGAATAATCAACCGATTTTTCAACATAGGGCTTTAGGACCAGATGGGCTAGGTGAAGTTGGAAGTAGAATTGTAAATGGACAAGTATTTGCGAATAAATTTGTACCAACTAATGCTGGTGAATCAGCTTTAGTTGGCCATAATGATCAGTCACAATCTGCTGAAAGTCATAGAGAATCCGTTGCATTTTATAAAGGACCAGAACCTTCATATGTTGACCAAGTTATGATGTCAGTTAGCGATAACGATCAAGCGTTGATCAAAGTCTTGTTAAGACAGACAAGAAGACCAGAATTGGGTGATAAGTTCTCGTCAAGACATGGTCAAAAGGGTGTCTGTGGTATAATTGTTCAACACGAAGACTTACCATTCAATGATGATGGAATATCGCCAGATATTATTATGAATCCACATGGTTTTCCATCTCGTATGACAGTAGGTAAAATGATTGAGTTAGTTTCAGGTAAAGCCGGTGTTTTAAATGGATCTTTGGAATACGGTACTTGTTTTGGTGGTAGCAAATTAGATGATATGTCGAGAATATTAATTGACAAAGGTTTCAGCTATTCAGGTAAAGATATGCTTTATTCAGGTATTACTGGGGAATGTTTGCAAGCTTATATCTTCTTTGGACCAATATATTATCAAAAGTTGAAGCATATGGTCTTAGATAAGATGCATGCCAGAGCAAGAGGTCCGAGGGCAGTTTTAACAAGACAACCCACAGAAGGTCGATCTAGAGATGGTGGGTTAAGATTGGGAGAAATGGAAAGAGATTGTGTTATTGCTTATGGAGCTTCACAGCTATTGTTAGAAAGATTGATGATATCTTCAGATGCATTTGAAATAGATTGCTGTAACAAATGTGGATTAATGGGTTATGACAGTTGGTGTACTACTTGTAAAAGCAGTGAAAACGTTATCAAGATGACAATTCCATATGCAGCTAAATTGTTATTCCAAGAGTTGTTATCTATGAACATAGCACCAAGATTGAGACTAGGAGATGTTTTTTAATCTACGAATCATAAAATTATAGGCGTTTAATAAAAATTTTGCATTTCATAATAATACTTTGCAACACGTAATAATATCTCTCACACTTTTTCAGAAAACAAAAAAAAAATAAGTAATTGTAGTCACTCGTATCAGTTTGCGGTTAGCTATAAAGGCTCTAAATGAATCCTTCCGCCACTATTGTAGTTAGTGAGCATGGTCCACCTACAAGATCAATATTCCAAGTGAGGATAATATCTATCTGCTCTGCCATTTTGTTGTGTTTTTATTTCATAAATCAAACAATATTTGGTAGTAATCAAATTGGCCTTGAAGAAGTGATGTATTTGACTAGAAATTCATTTAAAGAAATCAAAGAACAGCTAGAAATAGGAATGTACAAAAGGACGCCTGATTATACTGGCATACAAGATACTGATTATGACTATCCTTTGAATAACGTTATCAATTCATTTTTTCCAATCGATTCAATAATTTCTTTTAATGCATCACTACCAGAGGACAGGGGCAACATAACCACACATGAGCTAATAGGTAGGTATGCAGCATTTAGTCCTATTTTGAGTCATAAATTAACAAGTGAATTCAAAATATTGCCTATAAATGCATGTTCTACAATTGAATTAGGCAAGGATTATACGAATAAGATACTTATTGTATTAAGAGGTGATTGTACTTTTGTCGATAAGGTTTCAAACTTGATTGATTCAAATTTAAATCCAAAAAGTATTATTATAGCCAATGATGAGCCATATAGAGGGTTAATAACGATGTTCTCGAATAACTTTAATCAAGATGGTGATTTAAATGTCCCAATAATGTTCATAACAAATGAAGATTATAAGTTATTGAAAAGCATTGAATCGAAGAAAATTGTTTTGGAGTTGACCACTGCATATATTGGTAGTTGGTTGAGTATAGTGTTATCAATGATTTTGTCACCTCCGTTGTTGATTGTTTTATTTTATTCATTGATTCTATGTGGCCAAAAAATCAGAAAACGTCAAGTTAATATTCGAAATGCAAAAATGGTCAAAAGCTTACCAATATATATCTACAATATTGATCATTTGATTCTAGCTAACAAAATTCAAAAGTATTTGAAAATAACCGGTCAAACGAATATGGTACCAAAAGATAGCGAAAATACGATTTTATACGAATCGCCAAAAAACTCACCTTTTGGCTCATCAACATCAATTAATAAGATAATTGTTGGCGGGATTAATATGAGAGCTTCAAAGATATCACTACATGTACTAACAGCTTCAGATGATTTTTTTCCAGCTTATAAATGTTCTATTTGCTTAGACAAATATATTCCTTTAAGGTCTAGAGTGATTGTTTTAGAATGCAAACATTTTTTTCACGAGAAATGTTTGTCCAATTGGTTGATAAACTTCAAAAGGAGCTGTCCATTATGTAATTCGACTTTGAACTCAAACAACTCATATTTACTTGCTGGTCAAGTTAACGACATTTATGGAAGCACGGTAGATTTAGAAGCAGGTCTTCAAAATCCTTCATTATCATCTCAGGTAGAAAGTGAAGAAACAGATATTCAAGATTTTAATCTACAACCTTCCACTTTGCGAGCAATTGATGATGAGAATCATGAAAGATTTCCTGTATCGGAGAGTGTTAATTCAGAGATTTCAGCTGATTCATTTTATACAGCAAATAGTAACCCAACTGAAGAGAGTGCTACCAATAATCCACAAAAACCATTGAAAAGACCCTTTTTAATATCAAGACCACTGGATATATTGAATAAGTACAAAGGTGATAGTCAAAATAATAATGATTTAAGTGTTAGCATTGATTCTGGAAATAAATTCTATGCACTTGGTCGAGATTCAACCTATTCATCATCAACTGATAAATCAGACAATGATGACTCAACTATTGATTTAGTGTCTAGTAATATATAGCGTTGTAATGTTTTAACGTGAATTGTTTCAAATATGTTTTTGTTCTTCACTGAGCCTGTATGTTTTTGTTTTTTTCTATTGACTTTTATTGACAAAACAAAAACCCCAGAGAATAAAAATCTATGCATTAAGTGCTGCAATTTAATCATAATGAGTTCCAGTGAACAAGAAATAAACTCTAATCCAGATGAAGCCAAGATATCTACTATAGATGAAGAGCCGAAGCAGGTGGAAAAACCAGTAAAGAGAAGAAAGAAGAAATTGGAGATTGCGTGTGTTTATTGTCGTCGTTCCCACATGATATGTGATGAATCACGACCATGTCAAAGATGTATAAAGAGAGGGATTGGTCATTTGTGTTATGACGAACCTTCAAATTCAAGACAGCGAAAGAAGGCTGAAGCTTTAAGAAATACTCAAAGTGTAGCATCGAACCAAAATTCTGTATCTCCTAACAATAGTGTGAATTCTCAGTTATCAAATACTAATGTTCCATTACCTTTACCGCCACAAGCTCCGGAAAGTGCCATCAATCAACAAATTCAGCAACCCCAGTATCAAAAAAATCCACAATTTCAAATACCCCAAGGTAAATTAATCAAAAACTCGGTACTTTCTCAAACACTCCCGTATAATCAGGAACCATTTTTTACCTCGGAGCATGCAGGTAGTGAATTCAGTTCATTGAATGATTTTCTATCGATGATTGATGATCCTGAGTTAGTTAATGGAGCTTTAAACGATGATCCTAATAATATTCTATTCGGTGTGAATAATAACCAAATTAGCAATTTTAATGTGAATGGAGGTAATACTAACACTTTGAATAATGTATTGGCGTTTTCACCAAATGCAAATTTATTTCCTTCATCTTTTAATGAATCTGAATTTCAAGTCCAACAGCAACAACAACAACAACAACAACAACCGCAACAAATATCTCAACTAAAACCTCCTCCAGCAACGCAAAATTATAAAATAGAAGAACCTCAGTCACCAAAATTGGATCAAAATCATCAGCCTGTAATTTCAGATTCCGCTAGGGATAAATTTTTTTTGACAGCCGCTGATCCAACAACAGAAATATCTCCAGAAGAAAGATTAAAACAAGTTATAAAAGCTAAGCTTGAAGCCGGATTGTTACAACCATACAATTACGCAAAGGGTTATGCTAGACTTCAAAGTTATATGGATAATTATATGAATGTCTCAAGCAGACAGCGAATTTTGAAACCACTTTCGATTTTTCGTCCTGCGTTTAGAGCAATTGCAAGGACTTTAAAAGATGTTGATTTAGTTTTGGTTGAGGAAAGTTTTGAACGAATGTTGTTAGATTATGATCGAGTTTTTACATCAATGGCAATACCAGCATGTTTATGGAGGCGTACGGGAGAAATTTATCGTGGAAATAAAGAATTTGCTTCATTAGTCGGTGTAACTACTGATGATTTAAAAGATGGTAAATTGGCAATATATGAATTAATGAGCGAAGAAAGTGCAGTGAATTTTTGGGAAAAGTATGGTGCTATTGCGTTTGATAAAGGTCAAAAAGCAGTACTAACAAGTTGTAACTTAAGGACAAGAGATGGAATTAAAAGAAAAAGTTGTTGCTTTAGTTTCACAATACGAAGGGATAGATATAACATACCTAGTTGTATAGTTGGAAATTTTATACCTATAGATCCCTAATCTATAATTTATCTTATACAAAAGTTATTAATCTTCTTCTTCTGATTCTTCCGCCTCTTCTTCAATATTCATTTCAGTATCGTCTTCTTCTTCCTTTTCTCTTCTTTTTTGATTTTCTTTTGCTTTTGTTTCTTCTTCTTGAGCTTCTCTTAACATTTTAAGTTTTTCCTCTTTAAGTCTTCTTTGTACGACTATATACTGACCTAATGGAGTTTTGTCCCATTCAAAATCATTCATAAACAATTGTACTTCTGTTTTGTTGGATGGGCCGTATTCCACATTTGACCTTTTTTGAGTGATAAGTGTAGCATTGGAGTTTAATTTTTCGACTAATTGTTGTATTTGTTTGTTAAATTTAACATTTTTAGATTTTTTAACAAATCTTCTCAAAGATAATATCCCTGGAGTGACAAGTTCTGAGAAAGCAATATTTTTAGCATACAATCCAAAAAACTCACTTGTTAATTCTATAAATTGTTCACATAACCCTTCTTGATATATTCTAGTGCCTAAATATGCTTGATTTATTTTTATGTTGAGCTCAAATTCAACAGCTTGTAAATTCGATTGTTTTGGAGCCTTTGTCATTGCTGTTGAAGTTAGAATTTCTGCAATCAATGGGAATAAGGGTATAAAAACACCTGTTGATTGAGATAATCTGATCAAAGATCTGATGAGATAAAATCTAAGGGGATAAAATTGAGCTGTTGGAATTAACCTTATTGTACCTAAAGTTACTTGAACTAATGGATAAATCAACTGTCTAAGTGGAGATTCTTTGTTCTTATGGTTTTGTAATTCTTTTTCTGGATCACAATGTTGTGACAAAACTCTTGACCAAAAATCTAAAGAATGACAGTATTGCCAATTATATATAGTTTTATAACCCTCTTTTGAGTTTGATGTTGCATTAATACTATTTCTCAAATGTATAGCCAATTGCCTAATATATTCGAATCCTACTTGATAACTTAATGATTCATCAATACTGAATAATTCCGCTGAAGAGTTTTTGCAAAAATTGATGTGTGCTATACTGTGAATATTTGTTTTTCTGCAATATTGCAATAATGATGAATAAGTTGATTTTAGTATTGTTTCTAAAATTGATTTTGGATATTCTTTTGCTACATTATTTAAAAAAGCAAAAGTTGCAATTTGAGTGTCTATTTCAGTTGAGCTTGCCCACACATCAACTACTGCTGATATCATTTGTTTTAATAATCTTCTATAAGATAAATAAAATGGAAGTAATTCATAAATTGATGCTAAAACTAATGCTGCGGTTTCGGTATTAGTTATGTCTTTTAAAAGTTGAATGAATGAACCAGCGTGAGTTTTCATGATTGATGAAATTTGACTCACGTTTTGATTCTTTTGTGGTAACGTTCTAACACCCTGCGGATTGGTTTTATACTTGACAAGTTTTTGAACTGAAATTGGAATTTTCTTCAAAACCAAGAGCATCAATTCAGTGAAAGCTTTTGGATCAGTGACTGCATATTTATAATCTTCGACATCAACATTATTAATGTTCACAGCAGCTTTGAAAGCGATAACTATATTTCTAATCATTTTCGGTGATGGTTTCTCTAATTGCTGTCTCCATTTTTTAACCAATTCCAACGTGATTTCGGATTTTGAGCTGGATTTTACTTTCGAGTCTTGTTCTACATCTTCGTCTTCTTCTTCTTCTTTTTCATTTTCGTCTTCTTCTTCGTTCTCTTGTTCATCGTCACTAATTGCATCCAAAGGATTGACACCTTCAAATCCTAATAAATCATTATCGTTTTCTTTTAAATAATTGTAAAATTCAGGATCTTTTTCCTCTAAATTTTTCAAATTTTGTTTCATAGCTTCTTCATCATCCTCTTCTTCAGATGAGGAATCTGAGTCGCTATCCTCAACCTCTTGCTTCTTGTTCTTCTTTTTCTCTTTAGGCACCTCAAATTCTCCTTCAAGAAATTCGTCTACTGACATATCTTGAAAAACTTCTTTTGCTTTCCCATCAGGACGTTTTGGTCTTGTGTCTTCACCTAACGATTTCTTGTTACCCCTCCTTTGCGAAGCTTTTTTGTTGAAATCTTGAACCTTCTTCCTATGTTCAATTGTATGTTTCAAATGTTTGTTTTGAAACTTTTTAGTTTGTTTGGAAGTTTTACCCATAGTGAAGTTAATGAACCGATGAGTTTAATTTTTTTACAAATAATTTTCGGTGCGATGAGAGAGATCTATCAGATGCTACCATTAATGATATTCAAATGGTTCAATAACACATTGCAAAGTCATTTGGAATTTGATAGTTTGGCAATAAGGATTTAGCATTAATATTTAGAGTGAGATTTATATTAATGGAGTTTAATTGAAGAAATTTATTTCTATAATAATCGAACAAAAAATCTAATGTAGTTGCAATTGACAAGTATTATAACTTATTGGATTGCGGTTGCATGACCGTGGTACTATACATCAGAAAGAGACATGGTATAATACCTGTTATTTTTGCTATGAGATATGATTCTTGGAAAAGCAAAAAGCAATCCATAGCGGTTATGGTATATCATCAATTTAAAAACATGAATTGAAATCCAATTAAGTAAATATGTTTAAAGTAATTTTCGTAAATATTTTGTATTTGATTCTTCATCTTTCTTCTATTATCCATATATTTGCTATCCTACCATAAACTGTCTGAAATCTCGCCTCCATCTTCATGGAAAATACGATGGTCTGATTTTTTTGTACGTCCAATCTACAGCAAAACATATAGCTAATTCTGACAATTGATGAGTCTTTCTTTTGTTTTCAGCATTTTGTTGGCCCTGTATTTCGTTCCGGATTTATTTTAAAGAAATATCATTTTTTGCTTATATAGTGAGCATTTAGAAGAAAATTAGAGCCAATTTTTCCCAATAAGTCAGACTCCCTGGAAATGGTGTGTTTTTGCTCAACGCGAAAAAAAAGTTGAATTTTAAAAATTTGAAAAAAATTTATATAAAAATTTTTAATTTTTATATACAATTTACTCATGAATAGGTAATTAGAAAGTTGGAATCGACTGATTAACTAGCATCGGTTGCTTTTCCGCATCTGTTTTTATTTGTTTTTTTTTAGTTGACGAAATTTACAACGAGATCACATTGTCGTCAGTAAT